>ML802866.1:109387-134706 GCA_009831015.1 Picea engelmannii | reverse complement strand
GTCTTCTACCATTAGCATTTAGTTGACATAACATAACTTTGACCAAAATATGAAATACCTAGGAAATTATGTGGGTTTGCAACACATATTACTTGAATGATTTTAAATCCTTCACAAGAGAATATGCTTGCTTCTCCATGATACTATGCCTCAATTATTCATCCCTAAGGGACTTGATAAATATATAATAGGATATTAATGACCTTCATTTTTTTTCTACAGTAAGACTACAATGATGGTGTGCTCCTAAGAAAAAGGGAAGATCATAAAATATTTGGTGTAGTATGGGATTTTTAACATAGAAGTCTCTCCCATAGACTTATTTATTACTAGGAATGATTCCTTGGTTGGGTTGTCTCATATTATCCCATTTTCCTTCTTCATCATCACTATCACGTATTTGATGAGTTCAATAAAATTAGGGATAAATATCCCAAGGAATTTTATTTTTCAAAAGAATGAATGGAAGGCCTTTTTGCACCTAGCCATGGAAATAATATTTATAGCCTCAACCACTTCTATATCAATCTATATCCTTGGGAAGATACAATGTGGACTTTTATATTTCCTTCTACCATCCAAAAAAATTATTTCTTTGGGTTGAGAGGCATGCCAAAATTTCTGCACCTTTCAAAAACCTACCTTAAAAGCCCAAGGTGATTAGATGCCTTTTGGAGAAAAAAATCATGTCATTTAGATATATCACAATGAAGAGGTACTTGATGTCTACAAAGGAATATTCCATGGCTCTTTTAAAATTGTCCCCAACATTTGTTAGCCCAAATGACACCCTTAAATATGTAAATGTGCCCCATAGGGTTGTAAAATTTGTCTTGAGTACATCTTCTGGATCAACTCTAACTTGATTGTAGCCAAATAAACCACCACCTTATATAGCATTTTATCCATCTTAGGAAAGGCGTGGTTATAATTAAGGGAGGAATTGTTCAATTTTTTTAAGCCCACACATAGCCTTATCTCTCCATTCTTGTTTTTGACCAGCAATATATTGACAATCCATTTTAAATACTCGACAAGGATGATTATTTTGGCATCACAAAGATTTGTAATCTCCTTTTAGATAAGAGGATGTGATAGAGGGTTCATTTGTCTATATTTATGCATGAAAGTATTAATGTATTACTAAATTTGGATTTGACTTTGAAAAATAGATGGATCGTCGATTTTGAAATATGTGTACCTCTAAGAAAATATATATTTGAAATTATTACATGTCAATATATTCTTCCCTTTTAGCAAGGGAAAAGGTCTTGGACAACTTGATAAATTGGAGATATTATTTTATGCCAAAATTGCAATCTTCCACCGTAGACAATTTTTTCTTTATGGAGGGATTTAGGGGGACATCATTTAGGTCAAAAATCCTTTCTAGAGAGACCAAACCTCTAGGGATAAAAATTTTCTTTTGTTGCATGATTTTTTGTCCTCCCAACATACCAAGGGAGATAGAGTTAGAGAACTATCTTGTGTCTAATTCACCTTGTCCTTCCTCCCCATATGAATAAATATTTGTGTTTCCATATTCATATATTATGGAAAGAAATTTATTGATATTCTCATAATATTCAAGCACTTTCCTTTTCCTAACATTATTGCGAATAGAAATCCTATGCATAATCTTGATGGACTAACACAAATGATCATGATTATGAGGTCTTATTTCCACAAAAATCTTAGAAAAATTATCATCCCCATGGTTCACTTCTCTATGGAAAGTAGTAATTCTAACATCATCAAATAAATTATCAAACATATCTCACACTTCATGCTTATACTAATTTAATCTCTGATGCATGTTCTTGCAGGCCTCCTTCACTTGGTTCACTATTAGATAAAAATCCTTAAATATTTTGAGGATCATTATACCCATATTTCTTGTATTTTCTATACCCAACATCAATTCTTCATATTCTACCACATCATTGGTGCATTCATATTCCATCTTGAAACTATAGGGACACTCCTTCCCATTTGGAAAAACTAGTAGTACCCCTACACTGTTTCCATTTATATTACATGCCCCATCAAAACACGAGGTCTAAAGACTAGAATGATGGGGATTTTCTTCCTCAAACATAAAAGTCTTACACCTATATGCAAAATATGATTCGTAACTCCTAATAAACTTTCCAATGTGATCTAAATAGTAGGAAGGAAATTCAGATGGATTCTTAGGGTCATTAAGGGATAAGGTCATTTTGAACTCTCTATACAAGTGATCAATATCAACCCCAAACATGTATATTGTGGCATAATATAGGTCAAATTGAATTCTACCACCTACAAAATTCCCCAATTCCTTGATAGCAACATGCCATACATGGGAGGGATATCTACAATAACCGCATCCATCATGACAAACTCTCTTGGAATTTGAGCCATTCTCACTGCCATGTATTTAATCATCCCTAGGCATTGGACCCTCTTGGAATAAAACAGGTATAGGTATTTATATGTCCTTTTCATGTCCAATCCTATATTTTCCATGACACAAAGGAATAAAAGAGTGGTAAACTCCATAGAGGTATAAATAGTTTTGGAGATGAAGGTTTTGGAGATCTAGGGTAACATAGAAAGGGGGAGTAAGCTCATCCCTTCCATTTGGTATATTTCCCAGCACAATATTCGGGTCATCATATTGTACTTTGATCAAGTCAACATGTAGAAGAATTTCACCTTGAATCACCATGATATTTTCACCTTAGCCCACATTTCTATGTTGGGACATTTGGGTTTTCACTGACTAGGTTTGAGTTTGTTCTCTTACTCCTAAGAAATTGGATACTTCCTTCTTATAGACATGGTTCTTGAACACTTCAAACAAAGTCATGGGAATTTTTAGTTTGTTTAGTTCATATCAAATATCAAATGGGGGAGGAATTAGAGGGGAATGTTTTGGTGTTTTGGTGGAAATAAAGGGTTTAATTAGGATGCCATTGGGTTGTTGTAATGCAAAGGGTTTGTCACAAAAATCAAAACCCTAAGTTTTTTTTGGTTTCTCAACTACCTTCATACCTTCATTGATCAAGACCAAATATTTTCTAAATTCTAAGGCCTTAATGGGTGTCTCTTTATTGAACTTGGCCACCACTTGATACATTTTTTTTTGCATTCCCAATCCCCTTTGTTGCCTTATCCCTTTTGAAATTTTGAGCATCTATCCTTAGTCTCATATCATAAGGTATCCTTATCTCAACCATAATATTATTAGACACCATTATGATATGGTAAAGGGATATATCAAAGGACTAATCATCATTTAGGAAAATGGCATCTTCTTGCATATCTTCCTCCTCTTTCCTCATGAGGTAACTTGCTGAATCTTGTGAAGCGGGGAAATTATCTACCATTTTTATGTTATCATCATGATGAAACATCATGTTGATGTCCATGGGATGATCAATGGGGTCTTCCACTTATTTCTCATAATATTCCTCATAGTAAGGAGGGGAGGCATTATCATGTTGGTTTGCACTCTAGAAGTTTGTGAAATATATTGGTCCTCTATTCTACTTTCCCTTTGTATCATATTATGGGGCCTTATGTATTTTGGTTGATTCCTATCAAGATTAGTGTGCTATAGCAGTATGCCCCAAATAGGAGTGGCCAAAATATCCTCATTTTACTTTGGTAAATTAATATGTAAAAGATCTAAACAACTTGGTCATTTCCTCCATGGAGATAGGGTCTTGACAAACAGATGGGGCTTTAGGATCCTTCCCTCTCCTATTATCAAGGAAATATATTCTCTTAATGGTATTATTCCTATTCTTGAGTTGTATCCTTTAGGTTCTCATATTCATGTATAGGTCCTCAACATTATTAAACATGGCATCTAGGTCAATATATTTCCTCTCCCTTAGGTGTAAGGAAAACTCAGATTCAAAGGCAACAATATATGCTACCATGGTATCTTTCTTAGATAGCTTGACATTTTCAAGGATATGATGGTAGAGTTTATTGAACCTAATAGTGAATGTAGGGACTACATAACCATTATTTATCTTTAGGGTATTGAACTTTGTCAAGTAATACATGTTATCCTTTTTTACTCCCCATGTCTTCAATAAGTTCTCAAGGAATTGTCCCCAATATCTGATAGAGTTGTTAGGTATATCTTTGCACCACTTCTCAATTTTTCATTCTAAGGAACGATAAAACATTCTAGAGAAACATCATCATCTACTATTGAGAATTTATGAATGCAATATTTGAAGGCAATGAGATGGTCTTCAACAAATATACCATTCTCCCCATTGAAGTTATGCATGATTTTTATATATCCATCAGGTAGGTGCCACAATTAGTCTACAAGAGGTATGATTAAAGGATTGAATGTTTATGCTAACCAAGGGTTAGTGGAATCTAACCTAGGCATGGGGATATTTATAATTTGAATATGAGGTTGAGGTAGGTTTTCAAGGATAGATGGAGTCTTATAATGGACAAAAGTTATAGAGTAGGGATGACCACAACCTAAGGGGATGGGGTGAGGAAAAAAGGTAATGAGATATGACTTAGAATATTACTTCTCCCTAATGATACTTTATGGGAGAAATAAGTATCTATCCTCCCTAAGTGGTCAAAAGAGACAAGACGTTGGGAGAGGTCTACCAATCCTGAATAAGGATAGGTAGTATAATTAGGGAACTACTCTAGTGATGACATAGGGGTATACAAAATTGTACTAGGAATACTAGAAAAAACAACAAAAGAAGTAGATACTAGAGCAATATAATCATGTTTCCTACCTGGATATGATATTGGAAATATTTCTCTTCTTTGCTAAACAATATTTGGGTTTGGTAATGGAGAAACTAGTTGTCCCTTTGAGTTGGAACTTGTAACCATAGTCCTTGAATCCATATTTTCAAAAACATTTCCCTATGTAGTTTATTTATGGACCCACCTTCTCGTATTTATTCCTTGGTTAAATGGATAAATTATTTGTCAATAATTTCCAATTAAAATAGACCTCTATATGTGACAATGCAACTCTTCATCGTTCTCAAAAACTCAGAATACTTGAGAACACTACACATAGAATGTCTTTCATCTCGCTTCCTCTTTGACTAGAGATTTAAATTTATGTCATGTGTTGGGATAGAGTCCCCAAAAATGATGTTAATTATTAGAAATGATAGGAGAACAAATTTATCTATGAAGCTTCAACTGTTTTTTATTGCAAGGATAGGGTGGTGCATAATGTTTGCATATTCTTGTATTGTATGTAGTGAAAGGGGGGAATTATTTAAGACTACTAGATATAAGATTCATTAACCCAATGGAGAAGAGTGCCTTATTCATGATTTTGTTCTCAAAATACATAATGTAAAAGAAACATGAACATACATCACAAGAAGAGGTCAAACACTAATTTTTTATTTAACATATTCATGAGACATAACAAAAAATGGGCATGCACACAAACATATATCCATTAATTCATTAAATATAAGAATATGGCAGAAAATGGAATAGCACCAACATAACTTGCTTGGAATTTATTATTTCACCAATGGCAATGTGCCTCAATCTTGATTAATGAATAAATTCAATGGTTCTTTGTATTATAAGAATGACGTTGGATGGAGACAATAAAATCTCTGTCATGGGCCTCTATTTCTTCCTTCCCAAAATATAGAACTTAAAAATATGTCTATAGAGATAAAGATAGTGTGAGTAAATAATAAAATGGACTCAATGTGAAATATCCTCCTAGCTTGGTGTCAATAAATATTATATAACGAAGGGACTTTACTCTCTCAAAATTCCAACAGCTTAATGGTATACAATTTCTTGAATCTTGGTCCTATTTTTAGTGCTAACTAATACTGTGACTCACTGAAGGGTTTAATGATCTATTTTAGGGAATCACTCCCTCTTAATGCTACAAAAATAGGATTCACGTGATAGAAATAATAAAAAAATGTTTCTTACTATTTTTGTCCTCTTCCTCTTTTAGAATCACTTCCCTTTGAGGTTTGTTATGGTGGTTTCATGTGTAAAGAAGCTAAATGTGAAGGTAAAACTAGAAACTGAAGTTGGACTAGATGTCCTAGAACCACTTGAAATAAAGGGTGCACACCATATAATACATATTGTGGTGGGTATTTGGTGGCATAATCATAAACAATACCAAGTTATCACTATCCCTCCTTGTTGATTGTTCTCCCACCTTTTAAAACCCTAAAATCTTTGTCCAACTCTGTCTTCTCTATATGATCTATGGGGGTTAGGGAACGAATAATAAATTTCGTCAGAGTCTAGGTGGATACAGAAGGATGCAAATGATTGAAAACTTCTTTCACTAGAGATTTAAATTTATGTCATGTGTTGGGATAGAGTCCCCAAAAATGATGTTAATTCTTAGAAATGATAGGAGAACAAATTTATCTATGAAGCTTCGACTATTTTTTATTTCAAATATAAGGTGGTGCACAATGTATGTAGTGAAAGGGGGGGATTATTGAATACTACTAGATATAAGATCCATTAACCCAATGGAGAAGGGTGCCTTAATCATGGTTTCGTTATCAAAACACATAATGTAAAAGAAACATGAACATACATCAAAAGAAGAGGTCAAACACTAATTTCGTATTTAACATATTCATGAGACATAAAAAAAAAAAATGGGCATGCACACAAACATATATCCATTAATTCATTCAACATAAGATTATGACAAAAAAATGGAATAACACCAACATAACTTGCTTGAAATTTATTATTTCACCAATGGAAATGTGCCTCAGTCTTGATTAATGAATAAATTCGACGGTTCTTTGTATTACAAGAATGACGTTGGATGGAGACAATAAAATCTMTGTCTCGGGCCTCTATTTATTCTTTCCAAAAATATAKAGCTTACAAATATGTTTATAGAGATAAATAGAGTGTGAGTAAATAAGAAAATTCAGTCAATGTGAAAGATCCTCCTAGCTTGGTGTAAATAAATATTATACAATGAAGGTACTTTACTCTCTCAAAATTCCAACAACTTAATGGTATACAATTTCTTGAAGCTTGGTCCTATTTTTAGTGCTAACTAATACTCACTTTCTTAAGGGTTTAATGATATATTTTAGGGCATCACTCCCTCTTAATGCTAAAAAATAGGATTCACGTGAGAGAAATAATTAAAAAAATGTTTCTTACTATTTTTGACCTCTTCCTCTTTTAGAACCACTTCCCTTTGAGGTTTGTTATGGTGGCTTCATGTGTAAAGAAGCTAGATGTGTAGGTAGCAATATCAATTGAGTTTGGACCAGATGTCTCAGAACCACTTGAGATAAAGTGTGCATATCATATAGTACATATTATGGTGGGGATTTGGTGGCATAATCATAAACAATACCAAGTTATCACTATCCCTCATTGTTGTTTGTTCTCCCACCTTTTAAAATCCTAAAATATTTGTCCAACTCTGTCTTTTCCATATGATCTATGGATGTTAGGGAACGAATAATAAATTTCATCAAAGTCCAGGAGGATATAGAAGGATGCAAATGATTGAAAACTTCTAGAGATGAAGGAATATTCCATTTTTATGTCACACTTGAAAGCTAGACTTTTGTGGTTTTCAATAATTCATTGTAGAAATTTGAAGCATGTAAGGTCAACTTATCATCCCATAGGAAAGATGAGAAATTAGCTACCATATTTTCCATGTCTCCCATGAAGTCTCTAATGTGATTTTTTGATGTTGTGGCCCTCCCATTTACAACTTTCCACTTGTTTTTTTAGCTTGGCAATGCAACCATTGACGTCCATTAACACATAATGTTTTTCCTTGTCCACTGGAAGTCTTAGGGATTGGGAGGGAATTATATTTAGGACCTTATTTAATTCATATACCACTAAATCCCTATGTTCCAACTCCTTTTGAGTATCACTTAGATATGTTTTTACCTGTGTATGTAAGTTGTCAAATTCCATGTAGAATTGTAGGAGATTTGTAATTTTGGGGGTATCCTCAATGACACAACACTAGATAATGCTCTTGATTTTTTTCACCATTTCCTACAAATTTTCTTCTTCAAGGGTTTCTTCATACCTAACTTTCCAGTTCTCTTTCTCTTCACTTAGTACTATTATTTCATTTCTTACCAATGTAATTTTTTTTTAGATTCTTCTAAGTTCTATCCTTACCTTGTTAGGTCTTCCTTTCTCTTATCCACCAGGGCCTATGCTCCTATATCTTTGGTGGTATTGTATTTATAATTAATTTTCCAATCCTCCACCTCTTTAAGTATCTCATTAATTCTCCACTGGAGCTAATCTATTTTAGAATCTCCTACTCTATGGATCACAATATGAGTAGGGAAGGATCTATCCACTCATGCTTTAGTAAATTCAAAACACACGATTTGGATTTTCTCCTACTTCATCTAGTTGCATTGCCAAATATGTGGCCTTAACTTTCACTTTTTCCAAATGTGACACCCTTCTTTAAGGGACTAATATTTAATTTTGAAAATGACATTTTAATTGCTAAGAAAATGATCACCTAAACTAGTTTTTCTTCTCCTCTATCATCTGTTGAATTAGTGGGACATAAGATGCATCTTGAGTACTCTCTATGAAACTAATCTATTTTTTATTCTCCATGAGAGATGGGATAGATTTTAAATATTCTAGTGGGTCCTTTCTAGGAGATATCAATTTATTTTCTAATAATATTTTCTCAAATTCTAGAGCCTTCACTATGTTACCGAGTATTGGTTTTCGATGACCACAAACTCAAATAGTCTCTTGAGGTTCTCACTCTCATGAGATATTCTTTATATTTTTCAAAGACCATATTTTTGGTTGTCTTGGGCATTTAGATATGATCAAAAGCAGGAAATTAGGAGGTTTGAAACTTGACTTGGGTATCTCTCCATTATTTTGGCCTCATCTCAGAATAAGGATTTTTTGTTAATGAATATAGGGTAATTATGGTAAATTGGCCACTCATATCATCATAAAGAAGGAACATCCTAGGTTGGGCTAGAGGGTTAGAAGGTTCCAACATGGCCCAATAAATTTTCCTAACTTTTCTCTTTTCCTTTTCTTCACTATGCATGTGGACGGGATCAACTAAATCAACGGTCTAGATGAAATCAAGCCAATGATACAAAGGGATAGTGTCATGGGATGAAATAGCACTAGGTGTGCTTGTAGCCCCATCAGAACAACTAATGAGAGAATGTTGAAATAATTCATAGAGGGTGAGGGAGAAGATTGAAAAGTGAGGAAGGATGTACCTATTTTTTGGGATAGGTTTTCTTTGAAAAATCATTCTCAGTTCCTCCTTATGTGTTTCCTCCTAAATCATTTGTCTCAACCTTCTTCATCTATGGATATAATCCATATTTCCCTTCTTCCCCTTTTCTCTTTCTAATTTCCTCTTGCCCTTCCCACCAATTTTATTTCTTGGTTTATTCCCTATCCATTTGTTCACCCATATCCTCTTTCTCATTTCCCATGACGTCCATATCCTCCTCTCACTGCTATATCTCATGACCTTCCTTTTCTTTCCCTTCTTTCATATTGTCATATGTTGCATCTTTCCTATTATTCTACAACTTTCTTTGTAGCTTTGTCTATAGATTTATTTGTAGCATCTTCCCTATATTTATTTTTAGTTTCATTTACTAGTTTCTTCTTCTCCTCGTCTAGCACAAATATCTTCTCCTCTCCCCTCTCTACTTTATTTTTTATCTTCTTCAATTTTCCTCTCTTTTGCTTCCTCCTTTGCCCTCTTTTTCTCTTGCTCTTCCTTGTTCTCCCCATCACTTGTTTTCACTAGGCCTTGTTGATTCTCTTGGATATATTATTTCTATCATTGGTGAGAAATGGATTTCATAGGGTTAATTACAGGGGTCCCCTTGGTCAATTGTTCCATTACTATTTGGAATTCTACTTCCTTGTATGTTGGAAGGGTGAAAGTAGAGTACAAGTCCTTATTTTTAGTGAAGGGATCATTAGTTTCAACTCCTCTCCATAGACCATGTGGTCCCTTTTCCCCAACTATCAATTCATGATGGCCTTGTTCATGTTTTCCTAGCCCCTCCCCCCGTGCCTTTGAAATGCATGGATTGAAGCGTGGGGAAACCTTTTTCACAGATTTGGCCCTCTACTTGGGTAGGAAATTGAGGTGTTATAATTGTATGTGCATGGACCTATACTATCATTTAAGTTTCCCATGTTCCTAGTATGTCATCCTCCTCTTTATATTCATCCTCATATTTGTCATGTATCTCATCATACATCTTGGAAAATTGTTCATCTCTAGGGATTTTTTCATAAGGGGTAATATCCCCCAAAAGGTGTTATCTTATATTTCACTAAGTTGTCATCTTGTGTTGGATAAAATTATCACCCTATACCTCCTTTATTTTTTCCTCAGTTAGAGATGTAAACTTCATATCACTTTTGTAACTATATCACCCTCAGGATTGTGGAAAGTTTAGTATGATGGGACATTTGATCTTTCAAGATGGAGGAGAGAAATATCTTCTACCATTGACTTGTCATGATTTTCCTCCACAAACATGATCACTTCACCTCCATCCATGAGTGTATATTTTCCAATTTTTCCTCAAAATACATTCTCTCATGATCATTCATTTCCATATTTTTATTCCCCTTTATTTATGACATGGAAAAATAATGATCATACTTCCAATGTTTTCCTAAGGGGGAATTCATTTCCTCTAGGATTATTTCAACCTCTTTGTGACATTTATTATTTGAGAAGGCATATCTCCCATGGTAATGGGGTAAGTGATATGACTCTTTTTTTTTACTTCAAAAAACATGCTTCATCATTCTACACCAATCACCTGACATATTCTAATACACAAATACTTGGAGTAAGGAGGGGGAAGATTATAAGGGACCAACTATGACCTAGACATTTTAATGACACTAAAATTCTCTCCAAAAACCCATGTCCCCATTCTATACTTAGTGGTAAACTATAGTTAGGGTTTAATTTCCTCATGCATTGTTTATGGTTCATTCATTGTTATGACTGAAAAAGTTGTATACATGAATTTGTTGATGTAATTGAATAATTAAGAATCATTCTCATTCTTCATAACATAGGATATCTAATCAATACACATATAGGGTTCTCCATATTTAAATTGTTGTAGCTCCAAGTAGGAAAGGGAGGAACTCTAATAAAAAAAGAAGAGGTAGACTAAGTATGAGGGGTGATAAAAAGTTTATTTGTCTTGAAATTCATGATTTGATCCATTATATTTTTGGAAATAGCCTCGACATATATAAAGGACGGGACTTGGTAACCATAAAAATATCTAAGAGGGGCAATATGGTTTTTTCTACAGTCAAATAATCATCCATTCCTAGGACAATGGTAAACAAAGCTACTAAATCCTAGACCTATTGAGGATAATTCTTGGTTTTATATGGGAGGGATTGGTCTAGAGTAGGACCTTGACTATGAAACAATTTCAAGAGAAAGTTCTTCATTTGGTCATTTAACAAGGTGAGGTATCTATTTTTATTGACCTCAAGGAAAGAAACATTGAATTGAGTGGGATGTCTAGCATGGTGGAAGGATTTAGTGGTGATGGGAAAAATATCATATTTTCTTTCTAAGGACATGATATATGAGTTAGAGGGATCATAGTAATTGATGCATAAATCGACAAATTTTGGGAATGGGTATGTATTAGGAACTATGTGTTGAGCCATGCCAGAGGTCCATTAGGGGATTCTTTCTTATTTTTGCAAGAATCTTCCGTATGTAGCTCATATCAATTGGAAAGATATGGTGCATTGGATGATAGGAAAATCCACTTTGGTGAAATTATCTATGAAAGGGGGAAGCTTAGAAGATGAAATGTCACTTTTGTATAAATGACAACTCAAGCATTAATAGGAATACTCTTCAAAGAAAGATTTCTTGGCTTTCAACATGGTGTGCAAATTATCATAAGGGAAATGTACTAGCTTGACTAAATGTAAGACTTGCTTGGTGAAAGTGATGAAACCCAGTTGGTTTTGATGGTGGTAGAGACATCAAATTTAATTAATGGGATCAAGAGATATTATGAATGCCACCTTTTTAACCATAGCCTTCTTTTCCTTTAAAATTTTAGGAATAATGTGGGACAAGAAGTCTTATTCCTATGCTTTAATGGTAAAAACACCCTTACATGCAATCATTCACTATGCATGTGAAGCATAAATTGAAATTTTTATACATGGGACATCATTTTCCTTTTTGGGTTAGGAAACATGGCAAGTTCCCATTGGTATGGGGGAAGCCGACTTGTGGAACCTTGACTAAATATTTATCCTTATTGACCCTTTTTTATTCTCCATGGGAAACTATTCTCAAGATGATGTCACATTTTTTAATACTAGCACAGGGTGCCCCAAAAATATTGTGTAGGCCATTGATCCTCCTGGGTAGATGAATGTGAGTTGTCCATGATGTTTCTAACATTTTAAGGCCTTGATAAAATTGATACTTAGAATAAAATGTGAGTTATTGATGCATTCTCATGGGGTGAGCCATACTTGTTTACAACAACTTCAACCATTCGGATCCTTAATAGACTCAAATTCCATGAGAGATATATGATCATCGATATATCTCATCAAGAGAAACTTGGGTTGTTCATGGCTTACATTGCCTTTGGGATCCCAATATTTTTCTTCTTTTCATGTGAATAAGGGTCGTTGATATAAATGACTTGGATAAAACTTGGTTGTTTGTGGTATTCTTAATATTTTCCCCCAGTGACTAGACAACCACCCACACATGAATTACAACCATTGATTTATCTCTTTGAGGCTCACTTGTTGATTCTCCCTTACTATAGAACCTTTTCCCTTCCATCCTTGATACTTCAAACTTGATTTATTGTGGGGATTCTATGGAAATATATTGTGTTCCTCAAAGGATTATTGCTATAAGTAGGGATTCCTCAAGCCTACAATGTTGAGTTGGTGTGCTTCAAGGAATCATGAGCGAGGGGATTAAGGATTAGGTATGATAGTAGGTTATATAGGATTTTCCATATCAAGGAGGAAGGGGGATGCTTTCATGAACTTCAAACAAGAATTTGAAAGCCTTAAAATAATTGGTAGGGGTGTCCTAGAGTTATACCAGGGGGACCTGCCACTCATTTGGGGGGGTGGTTGAGGATTTATGGGAGGGAGAAAAAGGGGAACAATCATTTTTTATATATTTAAAACATTTTTTTAAAACATATTTCTCCCCTTGTTTTGAGTTTTATTTATTTATTTATTTTTCTCTCTATTTTCGTTCTTGCCCCTCTCCCCCTTTTATTTTTCCTTTTTTTTCTCTCAGTTTTTTTTTTCATTTTTTTTAATGACTTTATTTGCCACAATATTGGGATTTTAGGTCATGGTTTTATAAATGTGACAATTTTAACTGCTAAAAAAAGGGTGCCATTGGGAACATATATATTTGATTTGGGGATTAATTTTTAAATTTTGGTTGCAATGGTACTGGTGGTTATGACCATAGTTTCAAACAAAATGTAATTTTAACTCCCCCCAAAAAGGTGTTACTAGTAACACCATTTTTCAATTTGTGGGTTGATTTTAAGATTTTGGTTGCAACAATATTGATTATTAAGGCTATGGATTTAAACATGTTGTAATTTTAACCCTGAAAAAAGAGGGTGTTATAGTTAGCACCACCTTTTAATTTGGGGGTTGATTTTAAGGTTTTGTTTGACAACATTACATTGTGTTAAGGCCACAGTTGCAAAAGCTTGTAATTATAATCCTAAAACAATGGGTGATTATTGGAACATCACGTTTTGATTCGATAGCTGATTTTAAGGTTTTGGTTCACAACATTATAAGGTGTAAGGCCATGGTTACAAAAGGTTGTAATTTGAACCTCGAGAAAAAGGGTGATTCTAGGAGCACCACTTTTTTATTCAAGGATTGATTTTAAAGTTTTGGTTCGTAATATTATGGGGTTTTAAGGCCACAGTTGAAAAATGTTGAAATTTTAACCCCCCTAAAAAACAAATGATTATGGGAGCACCACTTTTCCATTCGAGGGTTAATTTTGGTGTTTTTGACTTGGAAATATGGGTTTTCAAGGATAGAGTTCTTGTTCTAAGGTCACAGTTCTTGTCAAGTAGGTAACTATGTTTTTGTATTTCTCTCGGGACTTCATACATAGACCATTTCCCTACAAGAAACCATTGACATACTTCTCTTCTTGGCTTAACCTTTACTTTGTTAGCTAAACCTTAGTTTGAACTTGTTTGTTTGTTACATTTGTTGTATTTTCTTTCCATTTAGTGCACTACTCTTTTTTCAAAGATCTTTGATAGAACAAGTGTATCTCTTTTTAGCCTCCTTTCTTGGACCCTTCTTCTATAATGAGAGAAACCCTATGAATTCCATTCAAGATAGTTTTTTGTCAAGCTGAATGTTCTTGGGTGTTCTTAGCAATGTCCCATTGAGATTTGGACAACATGGAAACATCCACATCAATCAAATGAAATCATGAATTTGTGTTTCTCCCTCATCTAATTATGGATAATACCTTCCCCTTTGGCTTCTAGTCCCTCAATAGTTTAAGGACTATGTTGGACTGGTTTGGAGACTTCTCTTGTGTATGTATATTATTAATGTTCTACCTCATGAAAAATAACACTAACCTTTTACTAGAATTGATCAATCTCTTGTGTTTATTTGTTGCTACTGGAGAAATCTTGTTCTTTCCTTGACGAGAGTTGAAAAATAATTTCTTCTTATCTTCTACCAATATGTGTGTGTGTGTGTGTTTGTTCTCTCCTAAAGAATATGGCATCCTAAGGGATCCCAAAAGTAATTTCACTCATGTATAGATGCTTTACCTCATCAACATAACTCTTTGGAAGGGGAAAATGAACTCTACACTTCTAGAGGACATAAAGTTCAACATATCTTTTGGCCATGCAAATGGATATGGCCTCATATGTGCGATGATTTAAAGTTATAACATTTAAGCAAAGGATGCAAAATCAAGAGTTCCCCAACTTTCCTAATTTTTATTGTTTATTAGATTAGTTTGGTTTTTATTTTGTGTTTTAACTTTTTATTAGAGTAGTGTCGCTATTTAGTTTGTGTTTTGGGCCTTTTAGATATCTTTAATTTTTAGGGGAATTATTTAACTTGTTATTTTTAATGATTATTTGTTTCTTTTCTCTTCTTGATATAGTTTTTGTGTTGATATCTTCATGTGCATTTTTATTTTCCATGCTTCTCATATTAATAATAAGGTCAGTGGTATATTCCCCAACTCATTTCCACATTTCTCATTATTTATATTCATTTTCCTTTTCTCTATGTCCTGAAGATGGATCACATATCACAGATCTAAAACATCGATAATATTAATAATCATGTGAATCCAAAATTTGGTAACAACAACAAAAAATAGAATTAGCATGCATCACTTTTACTTGGATTTTTATTTGGAAGAATCTCTCTCATTTGGTTTCAACTTCAAAAAGTTAAACATGTCACTTGTTGACTATTATGATCCAACACCTTAAAAAATGATACAAATTCAATGAATACATTCCACTTCGAGGGGGAAACCTTCTTTTACAGTATATCCAATTCATAATACAATATGAGATGAGATAAGATGATCATAAGACTAGGCCTCACTGGTGTGTGTGTGTGTGTGTAGAGATATAGATATAGGAGACAAAGGGTACAATTATAATGAAATGGTACCATGAAGGGTTCTAGCCAACATACAATTATAATACCATAAATGTAATAATTCAATATCTAGGGCTTAATAAGGGGTTTTACACATAAAATAGAGCTTTGTCTAGGTATTAACATGCCTCTCCCCTTCAAACAAGTGTTGTTCTCAACACTTGACTGATTGCATGTGTTTCTGCATGAAGAACTCATCTTCCCATGTTGCCTCTTCCATTGGAAAGTTCTTCCATTTGACAAGGTACTTCATGATTGATCGATTTATCAGTTGTTTAATCCTTATTTCAAGGATTTTTTCTAGTTCTAGTATGATTTTCCCTTCTTCATTAATCTCTGGTAAAATAGTCTAGACTAGGATCTTGTTGTATATTAACTTCTTTAAGTAATAAACATGGAAGACTGGATGTACATGTGAAGATGGAGGCAACTCCAATTTGTAAGGCATACTTTCAATCCTTTGCAACAACTTATAGGGGCCATAATATTTGGGTGCTAGTTTAGTGTCCTTCTTTTGTTTCTCGAGGGACATTTGTTTATATGGTTGTAGACTCAAAAGTACCCAATCCCCCTCTTCAAATTCCCTTTCACTATGATTTTTATTTTCTTTTTGTTTCATCCTATTTTGTTCCATAACCAAGTTGTCCTTCAATATTTTGAGAACCTCTTATTGGTTCCCTATGTGGTCGTCCACTGCTTGAACCTTTGTATTCCCTTTCAAGGGTGATGTGATGGGTGGAGGATGATATCCATAAAATTCCAGAAATGGGATTTTCTTTTTATGAATTATGGAAGGATGTGTTGTACCACCATTCCACCAAAGAAAACCACTTGACCCATTGTGTTTGTTTATCATATGCAAAAAAAAACAAAGATATTCGTCTAGACATTTATTCACAATCTTAGTTTTCCCATTGAATTGAGGGTCCTAAGATGAGTTGTGAGCCAATTGAGTACCCAAACAAGAAAATAATTTATTCCAAAAATTTCCAGTGAAAATTGGATCTCTATCACTTACAATAATTTTGGGGATTCCATCTAGATTTTGAAATGTTTCCATGAATTTTGTGGCTACTGTACTTTATTTAAAAGCATGAGAAAGAGAGAAAAAATGGGCATACTTTGGTAATCAATCCAATACTACCATTATGATAGTATTTCCTTTGGATTTGGGTAAACCTATAATAAAATCCATTGAAAGTTCTTCCCAACATTGACTTGGTATAGCTAATGGTTGTAGTAGACCTGGAATCTTGATTGTTTCTCTATTATTCTATTGGTAGACTAAACATTCAGACACAAACTTTTGAACATCAGTTTTAAGACCTTCCCAGAAAAAATCCTTTTTGATCTTGTGGTATGTTTTCAAGAATCTTGAATGTCCTCCTATAGGAGAAGTGTGAAATTCATGAAGGACCTTCTATATGAGTTGGTAATTCTTACACAAAATAGAGGTGATCATGATACCATAAAAGATCATTCTTCCATACAAAATTGTCTAATGAATTGGGGTTCTCATGTATTTTTTGCCTGATCTTGCATACCTATTTATATTGCTTCCATTATATCCTTGTTTCTTCCACCCAATTAGATTATGGAATAAAAATAACACATAGTGAACCTTTTGTTTCTTCTTCTATCCTTGAAAGGGCATCTTCCACAACATTATGTTTTCCTTTTTTGTAGATAATTTCAAAGTCATAAACTAACATCTTTGTAACCCATTTTTGTTTCACTTCTTAATGTAATTGTTTCTCCTAGAAGTGCTTCAAGCTATCATGATCAATTTTCACTTTGAAGTGTCTTCCTATTAGGTAAGGGTGCCATTTTTGTACTACATGTAGGATGAAAAACATTTATTTTTCATAAATGGGTTTGACTAAGTTTTTTTCCTTTAAGTTGGTTGATTTCAAAGGCAAGGGGATTTCCTTCTTGCATTAAAAATGCACAAATTCCATGGCATGAGGCATCACACTCCACAATAATTTTTTTTTTAAAGACTAGTGTTGACAGGATGTGAGTAGTACACATAGCCTCCTTAAGTTTTTAAAACTATTTGGTTTCTTCTTCAGTCCAAGAAAATGATTCCTTATTTAACAATGTTGTTAGAGGTGCTTCTATTTGACCACAATTCTTGACAATATTGCAATAATGTCATTTTAACCCTAGGAATCCTTTAAGTTTCTTCAAGGTTTTGGGAATCAACCATTCCCTCATAGATTTAATTTTGTTAGGGTCCACTTTTACACTTTCATGAGATACAGTATGACCTAAATATTCCACTTCTTGAACCCCAGAGGCACACTTGGAAGGATTTTCATATAGTTGTTTCTCTTCCAATAGTTGTAATACTTTTTCAACATGTTGTACATGCTCTTCCCAATATTTGATGTAGATTAGTATGTCATAAAAAATACTAACATAAATTTTCTAAGGAAGGGATTGGAAATAGAATTCATCAAGATTTGAAATGTTGAAGGTGCATTAGTAAGTCCAAATGACATAACCAAAAACTCATAATGACATTCATGTGTTATAAAAGTTGTTTTAGGAATGTCTTCCTACCTCATTATTATTTGATGATATCATGAACAAAGATCCAACTTAGTAAATAATTTTGATCCATGAAATTCATCTAATAATTCATCAATGACAAGAATAGGAAACTTATCTTTGATGGTCATATTTTTGAGTTGTCTATAATCTAGAGGCATATGCCATGAACCATCATTTTTTTTAACCATCACCACTGGTGAAGAGAGAACTTTGGCTAGGTTGAATGATGTCAACCTCTAACATTTCCTAGATTGTGCACTCAATCTCATTCTTAGATGCATATGGATACCTGTAAGGCCTAATGATAGGTGGTACACTTCCTGGTTGCAAACGAATAGCATGGTCATGATCTAAAGCAAGTGGAAGACCCTTGGGAATTTCACCAAATACCTTGGAATGATTGTTGATAACTATTTGGAGGTATAATGGAGTAGAGGATATAGATGTTTTAAACTCAAGTAAGCACAATTTTGCAACTACACCCTGGTGTCTCTTTTTGAGTAATTTTGTCATGCTATTAGAGCTTATCACTTTAGAGGGTTTCCCTTGGATACCTCTAAGCTCAATTTCCTTTCCATGAGAGGAAAATCTCATGATAAGATATTGAAAATTAAGGGCCATTGTTCCCAATGATTGTAACCATTGGACCCTTGATACAACATTATCACCCCCCATTTGGATGGAAACCATGGGGATAACCAGAAAATACTGTTGGAATACTGAGAGGAGGGGGGTGAATCAGTATGAGCACTTTTACCACTTTTAACCACAATATATAAACTTCAAATTTATTCACAGTATATCATCAATGAATAATATATGATTGCATTCAAAATATCATGAGCATATAAACATAAGCAACATCACATCAAACACAAAGTACACCGAAATTTATGTGGAAACCCAAATGGGAGAAAACCACAGAATGATTTTCTTATATATCAAAGAATACATTCATTGGAAGCAACAACTTCCAAATTCTCCAGCTACAATTGGAAGGAGGCTACAAACCCCTATTTACAGGCTCCAACTTGAAAGAATCTATAACTCCATGAATTCTCTGGCTTCAACCAAAAGGAGGCTACAACCATCTGATTCTCAGGCTCCAACCTGAAGGAAGCTCCAAATCCATGTGTTCTCCAACACCAACCAGAAGGAAGCTCCAAATCCATGTATTCTCCAACACCAACCAGAAGGAGGAAACAACCCCCTTTCCTTGCCTTGTCCTACCACCCTGAAATATAAGTGTAGACCAAACTGTTACTACCACAATCTCTACCACTGTCAACCTGCCATTGTCTCATCAACCTGTCACCATTGTTGATACTCAACGTCAACAAACCAAATCCTCTCACATGGATCATATACCAAGAAAATATCTCAATCATATACTCAAACATCACCAAAATATGCCTCTAGTCATGTGCCAAATGTGTACCAAGCATGTACCATACCATGCACCAAACCTGTACCAAACCGTGCATCAATCATGCACCAACACTTGTACCAAACCATGCATCAACCATGCACATTGACTTGTACCATACCATTTACATCAACCTATACCATATCGTGTACATCAACTTGTACCATACCATGTACATCATCATCAATACATGCCTCAAGCATGTACCATAAACATAACCCTCAATAACACATTTAAAACATACCTTTGATCATGTAGAAGAACTGATACAAAAAACTACAAACATGTAGCTCTTCCTCAACTTCAAAAACAAGAGAATATCATCTTCACCAAACTTTATCTCAGTCTCGTGAGACTAGTTTTGGATTAGTCACAAACCCTAACTTTCAACAAGCATAAATTTGTACCTGTAATAAACTAAGGTATAAAATTTTAACCACAGATACTCTGAGATATTTGTGCCATCTCCTCAAAATTTCATGGTCTGAAAATTCTCAAAACAAAAGTTATAGAGAAAATGACATACCTTGTTGAATTCTATCCTATTCTAGAGAGTGTAGTTGTACATCATGCCACATGATCAATATATGATATCAGATTCTGAAAATATCACAAAACATACGAAGGATTGTTATGTTTCCATTGAAATTGGTCTCACATATTTTGGATAATATATAAAGAAGTTATGGCTATTTTACCCAGAACACTTGTTTGAGACTAGTTCCAAGACTATTAAAAAATCCTATCTTCCACAAAGTGTATCTTCAAAAATAAAATGACCCAAAAGTGGAAATTTTTACCATAGGTACCTTGACATGTCTTCTCAACCTACACCAATTTTCTCTATCTAAATCATTCTAGGAAAAACATTATAGAGAAAATGGTAAGTTGACCTTTAGATAACATACCTTAGAACACACCATCACAAGACTTCATCCTCCCTTGAAATTTATCCCTTATTCACTTCATCTTCCCTTTGAAATTTCCCTCAAATCTCCTTGGTTACCTCAGATAAGAATCACTTACTCACATAGAATATGTTCAATAGAATGTGTGTGTGAATGTGCTTATGAGTGACTTCTTGAGGTGTATTTATACTTTTGTTAAGTAACCTATTTCCTTAACTTTAGAGCTTCTTGAACTTTCTTGTTACAACCACTTTACCCTTTCATTAATTACTTGCAACCAACTAGGGGATTCTTAACCCATTTTGGGGCTTCCATAGGGGCCTTTTAACCCATCTTTTGGACTTCCAACTTCACAACCTCGTAACTCCTCAAGTATGAGGAACTAACTATGTGACGTTCCACCTACCATTGGAAACATAATGACAAGGACTATCCATATATGAGTTTGTTACTTACATTTACATTGTTATTCATGTCCTTATTCCTCAAACAACTTTGGGTCTCATGAAAAAACCTATGGGTTTCATATAGACTTCTTCAAAGTGTCTTCCCATGAGGCCCATGCTTAGAGCTATGCCTTAAGGGGGCCACTTTGGAGACTTCTCCAAATACAACCATCACAATTGTTGACGTCAATGAAAACCACAACTTTTTGACATCAATGAAAACCGATTTTCCAACAACATCAATGACAACCAACTGTCCAACAAAATCCCCCTTCGGCATCAATGGAAACACCAAAATTGATGGAAACACTCATTCTCCCCCCATGACCATCGCTTCTCATCAATGTTTTTCTTGTTGTTTCTCTCCTCCTTTGACATTAATGGAGAAGGGTATCTCTCCTTGGGGATGCTCCCCCTATCTGTTCTTTCTTCTCACATGTTTCTCTCCTATTGTTTCTCTCATTTTTCTCTCTTCATGGACTGTCATGTTCACTATTTAGACATCAATGACCATACTATTCAACATTGTCCCTCTGATGATATAAATTATGTTGAAGGTTTCTCTTTCCGTGTTCTGCTAAGCCTTTCACTACTTGTCTTCTTGTGACCAACTGATTCCACGTGTCCATTGATTCCATTGATTCTAATTTTTAAATATTCTCTGTCATATATATGTCTAGACCTGCTCATAAACTATCCATAAATATTCTACTCAATTGTCCACAATGCTGACCAATCTATCATTGTGGTATTATGAAGGATTCTTTGTTGTAAATAATAATCACATATTCATGTTTCTCAGATCGAATAAATTATGTCCATTGATCTGCAATACATCCTTGAACCTGTAATGAATATATCCCCGCCTCAAAAGTGTGTCAATGATATTCCTCTATTATCTGCATGGGAACACTACTTCTCAATTGATCAATATGTCATTATGTACTTTTGCTATCTGATTTCTTTGAATTTGTCTCTACAAATACTTCAAACTGCTCGAAGGATGGATCTTTGATAAACAATATCTACTACATAGACTCCCCCTATTCAACATTCATATTTACTAGGAGTCTCCAATCATATACTCACCATCTCTCTAAACTCTGACTTCTTCCTATTTTCCAATGGATTCATTATGATATTGCACTATAATTCCTGAGAGTGCAGTTTCTTGGGCATGTTCTTTATTCACCTGCTCTTCTTTTATTTCTCACACTACTGCGAATCCTATGATATCTGGGACCTGATATTTATTCACATGTTCTTCTTGTCTTTATTTTCTTCTCCAAACCTTCATGTATCTGACATCGATGTTTTCTTTCATGGTGGGATTTATCATGCTTCTACAATTCTGAGTTATGTGACCATAATTGTGGCAATTGTAACATTCAATGTTGTGGGGAGACACATAGGTATTTCTTGTCTAAACATTTCTTCCATATTCTCTGCAATCTACAACCTTATGTCCAAAGTTAGTACAAATAAAATAATGACCATAAAATAAATTTACATACTTGGAAGTGGATGATCTTCTTTGTGGTGTAGTCCTTCTCAATTACCGCCTTGGTTGATCACGATCTTCTCTTATGTTGATTCCTTCATGATTGAATTTTATTTGCTACTTGAATGTGGAAGGTATTATTGAATATGTATATATATTATACACATTCTTCTTTGATTCTTGTTGACCATGATTCCTTCCTTTGAGTACTTCTACATAACTCTTACCCTTTTCTTCATTATTCCTTTTTGGAAACCTGGAGTGCTTCTCTTCATCTTTCTTTATGGATGATGTGGATGTTTCTCTCTTTTCACCATTCTTACTGAGCTTGGAAAATTTAACTCTCAATGTGACAACTTCTTCTTCAAGATTCTCAACCTCTTATTATTTCTTCATCATCCGAAATCTTCACGACTTCTTTTGTTCTCTTTTCTTATTCAAGTTGGATCTTCAAGGAGATGAATTTTTTTTCAAGTATTATTTCTTGTTGATTGAATTTTTCTTCAAGTTGGTTTAAATCCTAAGATATTTCCTTGAGATGACCTGTCAAAATATTCTCTCTCTTCTCTGCTTCCTTTCTTTGTGCTACTATTTCATCTTCCAAACAATACTTCTCTTCCATCTAGCTTTTGTATGTTTCTTCAATCCTTCTAACTTCTTCTAGCAGAAATTTTAGATTCATGATGACCCATTGAGATTATTCATAACCTTTTTGAGAATTATTATTCACTAATTGTTCCTAAAGAGACTTTTTTTTTTCCTTTCTTTCGCCAATTCATCTAAATCACTAATTAATTTTGTTTCAAGATATATTATGCCTTCTTCACAATCTTCTTCTTTTGAACCTATTTGACATGATGAACATCTTTATTCTTGTTTTGTTCTTTCATATTCTTTGTTCTAATCAATATGCTCTGGCCCCGTGATAGGATACAATTTATTTGAATAGATATTTTGTATATTTTCCCAAAGTTCTTTAGCTGATGAACATTTTCCCACTTTCTCTTTTATTGAATCATGTAATCCTTCCCATATGAGATCCATTTCCATTTCGTTGTTTCTTTTTAATTTCTTCTTGGCTACATTCTTCAATTTCTTTGTAGTGGTGTATCCTGCAACAATTGATTCCCAAATATCATACCCCTATTCTTGTAAGAATGTGTTCATCCTGATACTCCACATCTCATAGATCTGACCATTCTAGCCATTGAATTGTGGTATTCCATTTCTATACATATTTTTTCTCTCCATGATCTACCTTCCAGTGGTTAAACTGTTTCCTGAAGGAACCTACTCTAGTACCAATTGTTGGAATACTAAGAGAGGGGGGGGTGAATCAGTATGAGCACTTTTACCATTTTTAACCAAAATATATAAACTTCAACTTTATCAACATTATATCATCAATTTATCATCTATGATTACATTCAATATATCATGATCATATAAACATAAGAAACATCACATCAAATACACAATACACTAGAATTTACATGGAAACCCAAAAGGGAGATGTTTTTATTATATATCAAAGAATACATTCATTGGAAGCACCAATTTCCCAATTCTTCAGCTACAACTATAAGGAGGCTACAACCCCCTATTTACAGGATCCAACCTGAAGGAACCTACAACTCCCTGAATTCTCTGGCTCCAACCAGAAGGAGACTACAACCACCTGATTTTTAGGCTCCAACCTGAATGAATCTCCAACTCCCTGTGTTCTCTGACACCAACCGGAAGGAGGCTACAACCCCATTTCCTTTCTCTATCCCGCCACCCTGAAATATAAGTGTAGACCAAACTTTCACTACCACAATCACTGCCACTGTCAACTTGTCACTGTCTCATCAACCTGTCACCACTGTTGATACTCAACACCAAAAAAACCAAATCCTCTCACATGGATCATATACCACGAAAATATACCAAGAAAATATTTCAATCAAATGCCCAAACATCACCAAACCATGCCTCTGGTCATGTGCCAAATCTGTACCAATCATGTACCATACCATGCACCAAACTTGTACCAAAACGTGTATCAACCATGCACCAACACCTGTACCAAACCATGCATCAACCATGTACATCAACATGTACCATACGATGTACATCAACCTATACCATAACATGTACATCAACATGTACCATCCCATGTACATCAACCTATACCATACCATGTACATCAACATGTACCATACCATGTACATCAACCTGTACCATACCATATACATCATCATCAAGACATGCCTCAAGCATGTATCATAAAAATAAGCCTTAATAACACATGTAAAACATACCTTTGATCCCGTAGCATAACTGATACACAAAATTATAGACCTGTAGCTCTTCCTCAACTTCAGCAACAAGAAAATATCATCTTCATCAAACTTTACCTCAGTCTCATGGGACTAGTTTTGGATTAGTTACAACCCCTAAATTTCAAAAAGAATAACTCTGTACCTGTAATGAATTAAGGTCTGAAATGTTAACCATGGATACTATGAGAAATTCCTTCCATCTCCACAAAATTTCATAGTCTGAAACTTCTCAAAACAAAAGTTATAATGAATATGACAGACCTTGTTGAATTCTAGCCTCTTCTAGAGAGAGAACTTGTACAACATGCCACATGCCAATATATGATATTGGATTATGAAACTCACACACACAATACTAAGGAATGTTATTTTCCACTGAAATTGGTCTCACAGAATGCAGATCCTCTA
>ML802866.1:69966-97556 GCA_009831015.1 Picea engelmannii | reverse complement strand
TATTATTATTATTACATTGTCGCCCCTTTCAAAGATGTTTGTCTTTAAACATAGTTTAAGGAAAGTTACATGTTTTTTCTCACATGCAACACTTTCACTCGATGCTTTGTTCCTATCATTGTCATGTTTGAAGAAATGAAATGTTATGATCTTCAAAGTGATAAAGATAATCGTTTCATTATATGTGGATTGATTTTTCCTAGGTCAATCTTCACTGGGACTTTTTGTTTATCGATTGTTTGGACGAAATTCTCATTGTATACTTCCAATCAAGGTGTTGATTTCATCCCCATTCTAATTCAAAATTGTGGCTCTTTTAATGTATGATGATTATTGTTTATAATCATATTGATTTTTTTGTTGGTCTTGATTACTTTTGTGATTTAGATGAGGATAAGGCATCCTTATATCTCATGTCTTAATTTTAGTGTTGTAACATTCAACGTTTATCACTTTTGGTGATTTATAGATGGATAAAATTCCAGAATAAGTAGCATTCTAAATTATGATATCGATTGGATATGTATTGGTTCCTTTCTCCAGGGTTTAGACTTTTCTTCATCTTCTTTTGATAATTCCTTGTTAAATTTCTTCTTGAAATCTTAAATATTTTGTTATGATATTTTTTTATTTTTTTAATGTTTTGCTAGCTCATCTTTTAATTTCTTTATTTGCAATTCAATTTTTTGCATTTTAATATTACCTAGATATTCCTTTACATTAAATACCTTATAACAATTTTGACAAAGTAATTTTTTATTTATTTTAAAGTTCAACAAAACTCAAACTCCATTGCACAAATAAGACATTTAGTCCAAAAGGATGAATTATTTGTGGGTTTCATAGTACACAATTTACCTTTTCCAAGATTTACTTATTTGATCATTAATGGCTACACATAGTGTGAAGGACCTACTTCTTCAATGCAAAGTTGGATATTGAAACTCTAAAATATTTTTGTAACAAATTCTTTTATATATTTTTTCAAATTTGATTTAGGGATTTATTATTCTTCCTTCTTTTGACTTGGGATTAATAATTAAAATGATTTAGAATATTTTGTTTCTAAAATAATTTTAAAGAAATTTTGAATAGTTTTTTTTTTCAATAAAATATTCAAGGGGAAATTTCTTAGGAACTTATCATTTCGAGGATGATATTTAGAATAAACTTAGATTTTTTAAGAAACAAAGTTAGGTAAAAAAACTAATGAATAAATCATATACAATTCATTAACAATTGGTTCACTAAGAAAAAAACATATTATAAAGTAAGAATGAACCTACACAATAAGTTTATCACCTTTTTCTCAAACAACTCAAACTACACCCAATTAACATAATACTTTATTCTTATATATATTATTAAACTTTTAAAATAAAAAAGAAATTGATAACTATTTGTTGAAAGACTTCAATAATATTTCTAATTTTATGCACCACTTAATAACCTTAAGTGGTATCTTTTAACCTATTTGGTGACTTTATATCTTCGTGTACATAAATATATGTCTTTGAATGACCTTCAATAATACCCAATAATTAAAAAAAAATCATGGTTCACCTTCTCAAATAGGTTTACCTTTTTATCTCTTTTTAGTATACAATTTTGACTTCTATTTTCTCCATTATTAAATCTTCCTTTCAATAATTATTAATAATTGACTCCCATTTATTAATTATTAAGTTGCAATGAATTGATATACCCATTTTTAGGTATGGCGGTGGTGAATGATTCACATAATTTTAGACCCTTAGAACGATGGATGGACCACGGTTCATTTGTAATCAATGATGTCTCATTTTTATTTTTCTTTGCTAGTGTATCTTTTATCACTACAAACATTTTATAGCAAAGGTTTTTGTGGAATCTTTCAAAACAAAATCTTCCATGTTTATTTATAATGGAGCTGGGTGGTTAGAGGTTTTAGAGGTTTTAGTGGATGTTTTTTTAATTGGTGTAATTTAATCTTATAAAATGTATTAGTGCATATATATATATATATATATATATATATATATATATATATATATATATATATATATAAAATAATGCATCGAGACATTAAATAATTGAGTGCTTAGAAAGCCACTATAACTAATCCATAAAAAAAATTGGATTATTTTAATTTTAAACAAACTCTAAACAGTATGTTGTAACCTTATAAACGTACCAACACATTATTATCTGCAACACACTAAATAAGTTTAGACATTTTTCTATGCAATATTGGTTTTTATTCAAAATATTAAAACAAATGTATTGGTGAACATCCATAGAAGGTGCCCTGATGATCTCCTTATATAGGCACATTGGTGAACATTTCAATATTTTTTGATACTGTAGACATCGGTGCACCATTAGACAATAATTGCATCAATGCGTCTATAGTTAAGAGAACCAAACTAGGCTTAGGCATTTTGTTACAAAATATAGGTTTAGTTATTTATTTATTAAACTAATCAGTGTGCTTAATAGCCTTGACATGCACTGGTGTGCCTTAAAAAGCACACTGATCCACATTTTTTTTTAAACTAATAATGCACCATGAACACCTAAATGCACCAATGCATTTGATAGTCGGAAACATTGAGCTAGGGTAAAAAAAAAATTACCAATCCATTATTTTAGTTTTACCTTTCTTTCAATGCTTTCAACTATAAAAGAATCGGTGCTCACAATTATTTTACAACTGCCCCATTTTCAATGCTATTGTGTCACTAGATTCCTTGAGTCCTTTGCTTCATTGGTGGATTTGGTTCATTTTTGAATTTTTCAAAACGACACCATATTTTCATTTTTTCTCTATGTGGAAACCATGTCACCTCGTTAGAGAAGAGACCAAGTAAATTGTTTGTTACCTCCTCATTCACAATTTTGATGGATAAAAACGTAGAATTTAATTTAAATCTTCCATTTTTTTTTCAATTTAAAAAAAAAGTTATATGTAGTGCATTCAAGCCATTAAACTTGCACTGGACTATGTGGTGCATCCTTTAAAGTTACAAGATGCATCATTAGCAGTGCATTGTTTTACATTGAGCGCACTGGTAAAACAATAAAAAAGTTTAAAAAAAACCCACACTTGTTTGATGCTCTTTATAATATTAGGTGGAACCATAATCAATGCTTCTTGATATTATAAACATGATGTTGAGGACATTTTATATAAAATATATATACTAGACTTGTTGGTACCTCTATAATATTATATGGCTCCATCTCTAGTGCTTCTAAGTCTCAGTGCCCTTGTATAAGTGGCACACCATTTACCTATAATAATAAAACTTTATTTGCTTTCTTGGTGTATTAATTTTAAATAAGGAGCACCTCATATGGTGCATTTAAGGATACTCTGAACTAAGGATGGTGCATCCCTATAAGGTGTGTTAGACTGTTTTAAATAATTTTTTGTAAAGAATTTTAATTTTAATTTTTTTTTTTAAATTGGAATTTATTATACATTGTTTATGTTATGTGTGTGTGCGTGCCTAATAAAATTTTATGTGAATTAGAGACAATGATGATGATGGTAGCAACAACAATGACAGGAATAGGTTGACGTATACAACTTTGTATGGGAATGGGAGGCCCAAGAGAGGGATAGGGATACATATCATTTCCCTATTATAACAAAGACTTGTGCCCTTTTAAGGAACGTTGGCCTCCTCAAGTATTATGAGGAGGCCACATACCTTAATGGGAACATGCGCTTGTTGATGCAATTGATCTATCACTAGGATCATGCTAGGTAGGCATTCAAGGCCTGTCTCGATCTATGGTACCAACCCATAGAGAGGAGAATTTATTTCATTACTAGGCTATCTATGAGAGGGGAGGATTTTCCCTAGTTCCTTGATCTCTCACTTGGAATTGCGTGATAGGGTTAGATTTCATATGTGAAAAGATATGTTAGTGTGGACATCACTTACTCTAGTGACTTCCAAGTTGCTAGTGGCTAGTTGCATTTACATGTATTTGGTTCATAGGAGGTTATCTTCCTATCACTTATGGTCACAAATTGACACACTATACCTTTGATGTGTAACACATTATTTTTCCCTCTAATGCAATATGTAAATACTTTGGTTCAGAGGCCTAGACTGATTAAGCGGTCTACCATTTTTTTGTGACAATATTGTTTTTATCTACATCACTATCATGTTATGTTTGATGGGAGGATGGTGTTCACCTTTTCTTTATATATATTTACTTTATTTTTTTAGAGGTTTCCAATTACTTGAACAACATTTTACCACCTCCCTTCTAGGATGACTATTGATGTGTGTATGTGCATGTGGGGGGGGATGTTTCCCAAGAGGGGATAGTTGGAGTGGTTGTGTAGGATGGTTAGTTCATATGTATAGCAGTTGCTAGCTAGTGAGGATGATCACACCCCTGATCTTGTATATTACCCATATGCAAGGATTGAATGGTGAGGATGTGAAAACATCCAATTTAATCAGGCTAAGCCACGATATTCTAGAGGTATTATTATCATGATGTTTTAATTAATCTAGTTGCATATTATTTTAATCTTATTTAATGCACATGTAACATATTGTAACATTTTGTTTAAATTGTCTAATTGTTATTTTCAACTATTTTTTAATTGTTGGCATGTATATTGGGATGGTGCATCCCCAACAAGATGATGAGATACAAAGACTCAACTTACAACACATGATAGATCATATATTCCATTAAGAGCTAATAGATCATATATGTGCATTGGTGGATCATCATGGAGTGGTCCCTATATGATATAGGGATATCATGTGATACCTTGAGCTTGCATAAATATGGGTGACCCTTCCCCATGATATGATGTTATTGATGTGTTGTTGTCAATGTTTTAAACTTACTCAATAGGTTGAGGAATTGTTATCTCCATTGATATTTTTTTCATGTTCTTCTACTTTGGATTCATATGCTAAGGATGGTATTCCTCCAACTCCTCCTGCACCTATACCATCTCTTGCATGAGTATACCAACCATCATCTCCTCCTTCACCTTCCCCATATCCTAAATGAGAAGATTGACTACCATATCCTCAATCTCCTCCTCCTCCACCTCCATCATCTCCTACAAAAGAAAACTAATCACCATCCCGTCCACCTCTTCCTTCTCCTCCACCTCCAGTAGTCGTCTGAACTCTATCTCCTCCTCTAGTAGCTGACTGACAAATATATACTCCTCCAAAAGTTGAATGACCATCATGTCCTCCTACAATAGTCAATCGACCGCCATCTCCTCTAGTAGTTGATCAACCAACTACTACACCCACTGTACTCAATATTGATGTTATAGATGTTATGGATGCATCCTGTGATGTAGTTTTTACATTCTACTATATTACCTGGAAGAAGTATTGATGTCTTTGGCTTTGGTGGAAGAGGTATCTATGCCTATAGATTTKGTGGTAGAGGTAYTAATGCCTCTAGATCTAGTGGTGAATGTAGCTTATAGCAGTTGTTGACACGTATATATTTGATTTTTGCGATGTATATTTTACATGTATATTTGAATTGAGATGCATATTTGACATTTATATTGATTATGATACTATTGTTSATRTATATTGTGCCTTTTCTTATCATTTTAATGTTGATGTTGTTTTATTTATAAAATGTATTGTGTGTACGTTAATGGTTTCTCTATTTTTAAATTAAATTTAAAATTTATTGGWMATTTAAATTTGAGATGCTATATATAACATATRTGTGTGTGTGTGTGTGTGTGTGTGTGTGTGTGTGTGTGTGTGTGTGTGTGTGTGTGTGTGTGTGTGTGTGTTACTAGTTATGCATATTATGTCTTTTCATATAATTTTGATTTCAATGTTGTTTGATTTATAAAATGTATTACGTATGTCAATGATGAACATCATGATTTCTCTATTTTTAAATTAAAATTGAGGTGTACCACTCATTTAAATTTGAGATTCCATATAATGTTTAACTCTAGTTATAAAAATTTAATGTAATTTTTCTGCGGTAATCGTTTCATGTCATTATACAATGTTTAATTGTTTTTCAAGGTAAATTCTTTGTTGTGCAAGAAGATACAATATGTTGATTAAACATGTTTATAAACCTGATTAAATGATTCAATCAATGATTTCCCAATTTGAATAATATTTGAATCTGGTTTTTTGGATCAAATTGTACTTTAAATTTGTTCTTAAATTTACTAAAATTTTAGTTCATTTTGATAAAATTAAAATTATTGTAGTTGAATTTAACAAAATAATTATTCCTCTATTTTATATAGTGATAACTTTGTGCATATTAAATCATGAAAATATTTTTTATTACCAACAAGTGTTTTTATAAATTTATTTAGAGGGGTATGAATTTCACATTTACATTTAAACATAGGAAAACGGATTTGAACATTACAATATTATAAGTAGTAGAAATAAATTTACTAATTTGTCGTAACTTAATACTTTTAATTTTTTTAATTTTTGTTCTTTAACGATGGATCTCAACTATCTTTCAATTTACCACAGAGTAATATTTTTAAGGTTTATTATCATGGTTTAGCATTGAATCTCAAAATGATAGTTCATGTTATTATATGTAAATTAACAGTCCACCCTTACATATGGTGGTGGAACCTTAGTCTTGAAAATTGAAAACGACATAGTGGGAAACTTGTTTTGGGATCTGGTTCTCTATATTGTATTATTATGTCAATTAGGCTAATTGTTTTATGGAGGTCAGAATCAACAACACTTTGGGTAGCTATCTATTGATAGACACCAAACATAATGACAATTTTCTTACATATTGATAGCTATCTATCTATCAATTTTCTTACATATTGATAGCTATCTATCTATCAATTTTCTTGTATTGATAGTTGTCGTATCAATACAAATTTTTTCCACCTAACACAAGCAATGTGGTTTAGATAGCTTACACTCATGATGGTCGTATCAAGTAGGTTGGAATTTTATTTCTAGATGATCCAAAAAGGATCCAGGGAAGGGTAAGAATAACTCAGAACTCACAGAGGCAACTCAGAACGCTCAGAATGGCTACAACAGATAGAGAAAGGGAAAAAAAATCAAAATTCCCAAAACTCAGTGAAACTGACATGATCGTGAAGAGTGTGTTGTAAGATTTCTAACGGCGCAAACTAATCGTCAAACAGAGTTACGGTTTGAAAGATATTTGCGGTCAAAGTTTTCCCTTCTTTAATGGTGCACTTTAATTTATGCTCATTTAATGCAATTCTTTATAAGTCACGATGAAAATATCTTGGATCATGTTGGTATCAGAGCAGTCATATTTGACTTGAATTGTTGAGTGTGAATTCTTGCTAGGGCCAAGCATAAGCAGGGTGAACGAAATCTTAAGACTTTCAATCCCGAAGTTTGACGTGTATTCAGAAGGAAGAAAATGGCAGAAGAGGACAAGCGTGATGAATAGGAGAAAAAAATTCACATGGTCTTTTATCGCATGTCAAAAATGGTCGAACGAATGTATGGATATCACGAGAAGAGGATGAATAAGAAAGGGAAGAAAAAGGAATCACATGAAGATGATGATGCTTTGGTAAACCAAGGGTATGGAGGAGATCCTCCTAAGCCTCCATATTCACCTTCGCGTTCTATTTCTTCTTCCTCTGAGCATCCTCATCATTCTCATCATTCTAGCCATAAAGCCTCTTTTAAGAAACCATTAATAAATATTGATGTAAAATTTTCTTTACCTATGTTTAATGGAGATGCTAATCTTGAAAAGTTAGATAATTAGATCTGATAGGTTGAAGTGTATTGACGTGTCCAACATATTGATGAAGAGGAAGTTAAAGTGCAACTGGATTCTCTTCAGTTGGAAGGCATCGATCTTGTATGGTGGAAGAGAAAGCTTCAGGACAAAAGTAATTGTGTTAATCTTCTTTCCTCATGGTCAGAATTTAAATCAACGATAAGGAAGTAATTTCATCCATTAGGGTATTTACATAAAGAAATGATGGAATGAAAAACTTTAAGGCAAAGTAAAGGAAAAAATGTACAAAGTTTCATAGAATAATTTAGGAAGAAATCTCTTGCATTGAATATTCCTTTAGATTCTTATGAAACTTTAAAGAAGTATATTGGTGCACTTCATAGTTATATTCGACATACTTTGCTCTTGTTTAACCCCACTAGTCTTGACGAAGTTTGTGTGCAAGCCACACACCTTGAGAACAGGGGGAAACATGTTCAAGAATATCCCACAAAGAAACCTTCCAATTTCCCACAAAATACTTTTAAGAAGTTTAAAAGGAAGGACAAGAATACTACTACAGTAATTAGAGAAGGAGGAAAACCATCTTTCACTCATTTCAATAAGAGCGGTCACGATGAAGAACACTATTGGAAACTACATCTAGAAAAGAAGCCGAAACAGTTCAGTGGAAAGGGTAAGGCAAATACCATTGCGACGGTACATCAAGATCTTGGTTCCGATTTAGGAGATGAAGGAAATATTACAGAGGTTGGAGTACAAGGTAAAGATTATCTTTATGCTAGTTTTAGTTCCAATGATGAATCTCATGTTGATGAATGAAAGAGGAATGAGTTATTTCACATAAGAGTTGTATCTAAACATACTAATATAGGTACATTATTTGATCCGAGTTCCCAAGTAAACTTAATATCTGAAGCACTTGTCAAGTTAATGGGTCTTGTAACAAAACCACATCTGAAACCTTATCCTCTTGGTTGGGTATGTGACAAAACAAAACTTAATGTCACCAAACAATGTAGGACCAAATTTTATATTTCTTCAAAATTGATTGATGAAGTGGATTTGGATGTTGTACCACATCATATATGTGGCATAGTGTTGGGAAGACCTTATATTTATGATAGAAAAGAAGTCTTCTTTCGTCATGAGAACAAATACCACCTTAATAAGGGGGGAGTGGAATATATTGTTAGAGATCACAACATGAGGGTAAATACAACACTTGTTAGTGTAGGTCAAATGAAAAGACTTATAAACACTAATAAGAGATATGTACTCATGGTCATCAGAGAGAAAGATGTCGAGACATTCGACGCTTTCCAAGGGTGTGATCCATCGCATAAAAAAGAAATAATTGATATTGTTTCTAAGTATGATGATATTTTTCAGGAACTAGATGGATTACCTCCTAAGAGGGAGATCCAACATGAGATACATCTTCAGCAGGATTCTCCTCTTCCTAATTTGGGCATGTACAGGATGTTAGTTGTGGAGATGACATAGATCAAGAGGTAGGTACAAGGCTTATTAGATCAAGGGGTCATCATGCTGAGTTCATCTCCTTGTGTTTCTCTGATCATGATGGTTCCAAAGAAAGATGGAACATGATGAATGTGTGTCAATTACTGGGCCTTAAATAAAATCACAGTGAAAAATCGATACCCTCTTCCTCGCATAGATGATTTACTTGATCAATTAAAGAATGTTGTCTATTTCACTAAACTGGATTTGCACAGTGGATATCATCAAATTAGAGTCACAGAACATGATGCATGGAAAAATTCCTTTAAAACCAAACAAGGATTGTTTAAGTGGTTGGTTATGTCGTCTGGGCTTTGTAATGCTCCGACAGCTTTCATGCGTGTGATGAATGATGTATTCATTCTTTTCATAGATGAATTTATGATTGTATATTTAGACGACATTCTTGTTTTTAGTGGGACTTGGGATGAGAATGTGAGGAATGTAAAGAAAGTATTGGATACTTTGCAAAGGGAAAAGTTGTATGTAAAATTGTATAAATGTGAATTTGGCAAGACTGCACTTGTGTACTTAGGTCATATTGTAGGAGGAGGAAAATTGAAAATCGACCCTTCCAAAATTGATGTAATTGTAAATTGGCCTGAGCCAAAAAGTGTAACCGAAGTTCTAAGCTTCTTAGGTGCAGTCCAGTATTGGAGGAGATTCATTCCCAACTTCTCCTTCATAGCAACTCCTATGCATTCCCTAACTAGTGTGAAGAACATTTTTCAGTGGGAAGGAAAGAAAAAAAAATCTTTCAACACTGTGAAGGGGAAGATCAATACGACACTAGTATTAGCACTACTGAATCTTCAACAACCTTTTGAGATTGAGACATATGCTAGTGGATATGCCATGGGTGCAATACTATGTAATATCGTAAGCTTATCTGTTACCACTCTGAAAATTTTAACCAAGTTTTTGTTAACTATCCTACATATGATAAAGAGTTGTATGCATTAGTCCAGAGTGTAAAGAAATGGAAGCACTACTTGTTAGGGAAGGAAACCATCATACATACAGATCACCAACCCTTACAGTATATTCAAGAACACACCAAATTGCAACAATCTTAACACTACATGTGGATGGTTTTTCTACAACAGTTTCACTTGGTAATCAAGTACAAAAAGGGTACAAGTAACAAGGTAGCTTATATGATTTCTATAACTCCTATTGTTGCTTCTATTATTTTTATGAATGCTTCTTTATCTCATGATAGATACATAAAACAATATGCCATCGATGAAAATTTTAAATAAGTATATGCGAAGCTAACCCTCTGTGCACAGGTAGAGAACTATTGTCTGCAAGGAAAGTTACTCTACCATCTTGCAAAGATATGTATTCCTACAAGTGAACGAGTCCATGGAATATGAGAAGCTCATACTTCTCTTGTGTCTAGGCATTTTTGGGTAGGAAATACTATGTCTCATTTGCAGAGGTTTTGTTACTATCCTCAAATGAAAGCAACTGTAACTAAATATGTAAAGGGGTGTGTGATGTGTTCTACTTGTAAACCCACTAATAGAAAGTTGGGGCTATACTCACCACTTCATGTTCCATCCCATCCATGGGAAAGTATATCCATGGATTTTGTAGGGGGTTTACCAATGACCAAAGGGGGTCATGATTATTTTCATGTTGTAGTGGATAGGTTCAGCAAGATGTGTATCTTGATGCCTCGTAAAAAGAAGATCATTGCTAAGAAGACTGCTAATATCTTCTTTCAGCATGTTTTGGTTCACTTTGGATTACCCACATCTATCGTCTTGGATCAAGATACTCGATTCCATAGGGACTTTTGGACTAGCTTGTGGAGAGTGATGGACACCAAATTGAAGAGAAGCACTACTTTCCATCCACGTACCAACAGACAAACAGAGGTGGTAAACCGAACAATGGTACTTTTTCTCCAAGGCTACTATAGCAAGCGTCCCAAGGTATGGGATGAATAGATACCCTATGTACACCATGCATACAACTGAGATTTACATTCATCCACTCATAGTTCACCTTTTGAGACATGTTTTGGGTACCTATCAAAGGTTCCTTTGGACTTAATGTATGGGAGAGATGTCGATGTAAATGAAGAACGAACAGAGGAAAGAGCTTGCAAGTTCATCCAGAGGATTCAACAGATACACCAATAATTCAGGGAACAATTGGAGAAAAGTCAAGCACAGTATAAAGATCAACATGACAAGCGTAGGGTTGATCATCAATTCCAAGTTGGAAATCAGGTATGGCTTCACATCAGCAAGGAGATATTGAAGGGTGAAGGCAAGAAACTCAAACCCATTCATTATGGACCCTTCAATATCTTGGAGAAAATCGGTACTAATGCTTTTTGTCTGGATCTTCCACCTTATATGTAGATTTACTCAGTTATGAAGGTTGAGAACTTGAAAATTTTTTAGCCTCCCATGATCATGGATCAAGATGAGGAAGTTTCAATACCATCAGTTGGTGAGTTTTCACTTGAGTACTTGGATGAGCTACATAAATATATGATCCTGGATAGGAGGACGAGGACTTCACACAAGGGTGATGTTGATTATTTTCGAGTAGGATTAAAAGGCACACATCTAAGCAAGGCAAAGTGGATCGAGAAGGAAAAAGTGAGGGGACTCTTCCCTCAGTTACCAGTTGATTGATGAAACCTTTTGGTATTCCAAAAAGCTCTCAGTGAGAAGGCGTGATCCAAAAAGGATCCAAGGAAGGATAAGAATAACTCATAACACACAGAGGAAACTCAGAATGCTTAGAATGGCTCCAACATATAGAGAAAGGGAAAAAATTCAAAATTCCCAAAACTCAGTGAAACGACATGATCGTGAAGAGAGCTCCGCAAGATTTCTAATGGTGCAAAAATCTCATCAAACAGAGTTACAGTTTGAAAGATATTCGTAGTCAAAGTTGCGGTCAAACATGGCCAGTCAGCATGGGGCCACATAATCATATGTACTGCTAACATGGTAGGGAAACATCATTGTACGATTTGTTGATGTCAAGATGCTATGTGGAAGCACCAGAGGCTGCCACGTGTCACCTACCAATGGGCTTTTCAGGGGTCCATGTGAGCTAGTAGAAAAGTGGCATGTGGCACCTCCAGGCGATGCCACATGGCACCACCCAGGAAGTGCCATGTGTCAAGTATGATGGGGCAACAACTTCAACATAAAGGTGGGCGTATCAGTGGGTGTCATGTGGCCCCATCATCGAGAAACATGTGTCATCCTAGAAATTCCCAATATTGGTCCATGAACGATTTTTTTTTTTTTAAATATGGCAAGTCCACCAAATCTGGCGAACCATGCCAATGTTAGAAGTAGGTGGAAGTATCTCTAGAGGGTATGCTATGTTGATTATTTTATCTATGTGACACATTCTCCAACTTACAAACTTGAGAGATGTTGATCATTACAGCTATGTGAGATATTCTCCATCTTACAAACCTGAGAGAAAACCCCTGAGAGGGGTGTGTGGTTCCTATCTGAGACAAAGATGGAACATAGAGATGACCTCCTTCTTATAGAGAGTTGAGAATAACTCCATATGATTCTCCTATATAACACAGTGAGAAAGGATATCTGTAGAGTTGGACGTGCCTATGGCTGAGCACAAGGTGAACGTGTGAAATCCAAAAGTGTTGGGTGCATCGTCATGAGAACAGAAATGAAGATGATCTATTAGCCTCCTCTGAGCAGAAGAGTTGAAGAGAAACTATAAATGAATCTCCTATGTAATGCAGTGGGAAATAATATATGTTGAGTGGACGTGCCTGTGGACGAGAACAATTGAACATGATCCTAGTGGTTGAGCACTAGTGAAGAAGTGGTTCTTTTGTGAAATGCAGTGAGCCAAATATATTATGTGCCCCTAGTGGATGAGCACTAGTGGGTGTATAATATCCCTTGCTATATTGTTCAAGAGTCATACCTTCATGTAACCCTAATTGTAATGTAAAGGGTACAAGTCGGCACCACCTTAATGTGACTGGTAATTAATGTAAAAGATAATTAATCTGGTTAATATTAAGTATATTATAAGCTAGTGAGGTCAACCTTGTTGAGCCAATAGACACTTATGTTGACAAGTTCAATTTAGTATAAGTAAAGGTAAATTACCCATTGAGGAATCATATATTTTGTGTGTGTTTGGAAATTTCAACAATTACACCTTCTTGGGAAAAGTGTGCAACTCTCTTGGGCGCTAGTCTTCTAGGGTTTAAGCACCCTCTTGTGTGCTAGGTTTTCTTGGTGGTGAAGGTATTTCTCTTAAAGAATATAGCAAAGGATTTGGCTAGGTTTTCTTCCCTTGTTGAGAATGGTTTCCCAAGATACTTCTTGTGTTCTTGTGCATGGTGCTTCTTCTTGTGATCTTGGTTGCTGCAACATTAATGGTTATGGTTAAATGCTAAAATGGAATGAACTTCATACTTAACCTTTCTTATTGAAAAATCAACACGTTAAACTTAGTGGAGGGTGATATATATATATATACAAACCAACATTCAAAAATGGAGTGCGATGGGATTCGACCCCAGAACCTCCGCGATGCCCAACACCTTAACTACTCCACCCATAACCAATGTGCCACGAGTGTCACTTGGTATATCCGCCCACACTTATTACTTAAGAGGTGTAATCCTCCCAGATCCAGGGAAGAGGCATGGACCGTACGGACTTGCGGGCATGGATTTCAAGACAAAACTGTCATCATTGCAGGTTGCAGAGGGCACAAAAAAATGACACAAAATTATTCTTGGGCTTGGGAGTGCTAGAATCAGATCTAAGCATGGAGACATACATTTTTGGTTAATTCGACGCCACGAATTCAATGGTGATGTCTGTTTTCTTATCTGAGCATTTATTCTACAGCTTGAGTTCAGAATGATGCATATTCGTGTATTTGCCAAATTCTTTAACTGAATTAATGAAAGAGACTACCCATTTGAGAGCAGGACCCAGAGATGTAATTCACCAGGGAAAAACTCTGTTATAAAGTTTTTGTGTTCAGATTTGATGCTTATGTCTCTTCATTTTAAAGTTTTCCCTTCTTTAATGGTGCACTTTAATTTATGTTCATTTAATGCAATTCTTTATAAGTCATGATGAAAAGATCCCGGATCACTAGAACATACTTAGGAATTCAAGACTTATTTGATGGTGGTAAATAAATGTGGAATGTACAAAATTACTTACCATTATAATCATGAAAACGTAGATAGATAAGATGATGAATGGTAGGATCTTATGTTGCTTATTGAAATATGTGTCAAGGTGATGTTGACATTAAACTTATGAATTGAATCAAGCTTTGCAAATACACATGGCATTGTGTGTGTTTTGTCTATATTAAGGTTGTGATGTACATCATCAATAATTTGAAAGTAATCTATCTTATGATTTTGGTCATACTTCACAACTATGTGAGTGTTATATTTGTGTGTTGGTTATATGTGATACATATGTTCTTTGTGTTAAAGTTTTTTATTATTATTACAATATATTTGATGTATGTGTGGGTGCTTTTTTGTGTTAAAGAGTTTTTGAAATGTGTTGAACGGTTGGTTGGGATTAGTGATACAAACAATCCAAGTTTGGTAATATGTAGAGCTTTAATCTATAAAGAAATGTGTTTCATATTTTACAATTGATTTTTCTAAGTTACCAAAAATATTTAACACATGTTTAATAAATTAAATTGATTTAAATAAAGGTTAATACAAATGTTAATTTTTACTTTAAAACTCTTTATTTAATATATTATTTTAATAAAAAAGAAGGAATTTTTACATTAATTAGATGTATCGACAACTAAAGTAAAGGTGTAAGTGGTTTATATATATATATATATAGAGAGAGAGAGAGAGAGATAGAGAGAGAGAGAGAGAGAGAGTTCAATAACAACTAAGAAGATTAAATAAACCCATCTTAAGATAGTTAAGAACATTAACTAATAATAATAAATTTAAAAAAAATGTCAATTGGGTGTAGCCCGAGTGGTTTGTACTGAGGGGTGTTATCCGCCCCACCCAAGTTAAATTTCCGCAAGTGACCTGTTGAGCTCTTAAATGTACACACTATTTAAAAAGCCTCAACTTTCTACAAAATCTGGTTTACCCTAGGTACCATCCTCGAAATGAGGTGAAGTACTCAGTGGTTTTTTCCGGGAGTGTTCCAAGGAAGAAGAAGAAAAAAAAAAAACTTAAAACCCATTTAAGGGGGAAAATGATATGTGTATTTTATTAATCTCTTTATTGAAATTAAAAAATATCTTCTTTAAAAAACATAGATGTACATTTATCAACATAATTAATTAAGAACTAATTATCTTAACGCCATAGAAACAACAATTTTACAACCATATGTACAACATGGATTATAGCTTATTGATGGTCTTAATTATGCATTCATTGATATGATTAAGATGTTGTATGAGATTCCATACACTTCATTTTCCTTAAGTTAGGTGTATAATAATTGGTTTTGGGGAGGAATGATAAAGTCCACTTTAACCTACAAGCCATCTAATTTAGTACATAAAACATTAACATTAATGATGGGAAGGTTGATAAGGTCCACTTCAGGGTGATAAGGTCCACTTCAACTTGACTTGTCTTGTTGTAATAAAATAATTAGCACATAAAAATTTTTACACACAATGTCTTTACTATATCTTGTTAGTATATGTATCAAACACATCTTGATTATTTTTTATGCTTGTGCACATAAAATATGTTTGTACTTAGTCCACTACTTACTAGGTGCTATTTCTAAAAAACAAATATGCTTGTAAATAAATGTGGAATGTACCAAATTACTTCCGATTAACATCATGAAAACATAGATAGATGATGAATGGTAGGATCTTATGTTTCTTACTGAAATATGTGCCAAGGTGATGTTGGCATTAAAATTATGAATTGAATCGAGCCTTGTAAATACACATGGTATTGTGCGTGGTTTGTCTAGATTAAGGTTGTGATGGACATCATCATTAATTTGAAAGTAATATATCTTGTGATTTTGGTCATACTTCACAACTATGTGATTGTTATACTTGTGTGTTGGTTATATTTGATAAATACATTCTTTGTGTTAAAAGAAATTATTATTATTACAAGTGTGTTCATTATATTTGATAAATGTGTGGGTGTTTTTTGTGTTAAAGAGTTTTTGAAATGTATTGAATGGTTGTTTGGGATATGTAACATGTACAACTTTAATGTATGAAGAAATGTGTTTCATATTTTATAATTGATTTTTCTAAGTGGTCAAAAATATTTAACACATGTTTAATAAATTAAATTGATTTAAATAAAGGTTAATACAAATGTTAGTTTTTATTTTTAAATGTTTTATCTTATATATTATTTTAACAAAAATAAGGATTTTTTACATTAATTAGATATATCCACAACTAAAGTAAATGTGTCAAGTGGTTTATATATATATAAGAAGGTTAAATAAACCTATCTTAAGACAAATTTTTTTCTATTGTGGTTCATGGCACAAATCTCGCTATGTCCATGGTAATCCCCCCTGGAATACGGAGAACATAGGAGAGCCAAGTATTTCTAGTATATTTGGCTCACAAAGAGTAGAATGTCGCATAGATGAGACTCAAACCTGGGTGGGGAGGAGAAAACTCCCCACCCCAACCAATTGAGCTAAAACCACTTGACAAATGTTAAGATAGTTATGAGCATAAACTAATAATAATAAATTAAAAAGAAAAAAAAAAAAGAAAAAAACCTTTAAACCCATTTAAGGGGCATAATGATAGAACAATGTTCTTCATTAATCTCTTTCTTGAAATTAAAAAATATCTACTTTAAAAAACATAGATGTACATTTATCAACTTAATTAATTAAGAACTAATTATTTTAATGAGTTTTGTGTAATTAGCCATAAAAACAACAATGTTACATACATAGGTACAACATGGATTATAAATCATTGATGTGATTAAGATGTTGTAAAATATTCCATACACTTCATTTTCATTAAGTTATGTGTATAATAATTTTTATTTTGGGAGGTGTAAGGTCTTTGGCTAGTTGGGCATGGAGACCTTTTCCCAAGTCCTCAACAAAGTGAAAATTGGGGTTGTTTTGTCATCCAAGATGCAAAAGTGGACGCCTTGGGCATGCAAACACATCAAGGGGCTTGCCAAAGTATGAAGCAACCAAGAGATTGGGGCACACCGACATGATGGGTGCACCAAGCTTGTGTATGTCAATCAAAGGGGCATGATGATTGGAAATCAAATGGGTTCATTTGGGAGACCGTGTCCGCGAAGGGGCACAATGATTCATTTGGATATGGATTCATGAAGGGGCACGACACACCCAAAGGACGTTATAGTTCATGATGGTGACCTTTGGAGAGCCTATAAGAGAGAAAGAGCACACAACCAAGGAAGACAAGTTTTGGAAAGGAAAGGAGAGCAAGAGTTCTATTGTTCTGAGGAAAACAAAGGGAGGCATCCCCCTCAAGGAGCCATGTCACTCCACTTGGGAGGACATGTGATGCCTTGAGAAGGAATTGGTGGATATAGTTGGGAGAAATTATCTTGGGCATATTTCAGATAATTCTAGAAATGTAGGTCTGTTGGAGGCATGTGTGAGGCAAAACCAAAAGCATCCCCCTCAAGGAGCCATGTCACTCCACTTGGGAGGACGTGTGATGCCTTGAGTAGGAATCAATGGATATAGTTGGGAGAAATTCTCTTGGGCATATTTCAGCTAAGTCTAGAAATGCAGGTCTGTTGGAGGCATGTGTGAGGCAAAACCAAAATCTGTGAAGTATGCAGAAATGAAGAGCTAGAATCTGTGAAAATGAAGAGACAACAATTATGTGGTTGAGGGCATGTTTGAGGTGCATCGCATGTGGTTGCAGATATGGTTACGACATAGATTCTTGTGGTGATAGATCTTTTCATGAGTGTCTTGGTGAGGTAAGCCGATTCGTTTAACTCTATTGAAGTTGTAAAACGAGTTGGTAGTGCTCATGTTGTAATTGTTTTGCAATAACAAAGACTTAGTCGAGTGTTAGGCATGGTTTGTGCCACCTGAACTATATCTATGTTTCTCTTGTCTGTTTTGTTGTCGTTCTCTTGGATTCTCATGTTCTTGGATTTATTCTTAAATATGAATAAGTGTTAAAGAATTTAGCGAATGTCTAAGTATACAAGAGTTGCACTAGATTAGGAGTGTGACTCATCGGTATCCTATAACAGAGTATGGGTATGCTCAAGGTGAAGAGGTGTAGTCCGAATGAAGTATCCTTGGAGTTTCCAGTCAACCAAGTGAGCAACTTCGTAGTGTTGCACACCCTCAAGAGGTGCATGATCGCAAGGCATGTTGTGGGGACATGATAGGAGAGATGACGCAGTCCACTTTAACCTAAAATCCATTTAATTTAGTACATAAAACATTAGCAATGGGAATGATGATAAGGTCTTATTGTAATAAAATAATTAGCACATAAAAGTTTTTACTCGTAATGTATTTACTATATCTTATTAAGTATATGTATCAAACACATATTGATTATTTTATATGCTTGTGCACATAAAATATGTTTGTAATTAGTCCACTACTTACTAGGTTATATTGCAAAAAAACAAATATGCGTGTACACACAAAAAACCCTTTTATTAGTTGAATGTGTGATGATGATGATTAAAAATAAATCAGAATTCATTAAAGAGCTTGAATTTCCAAAAGAAATTAATGTATTTTCAACATGATCATTGTAAATGATTGTTAACTTTTCATATCCAACACCATAAAATGAAGAAAAATAGATAATTGACCAATTATAGATAACCATAATAACATGGCATGTCCATAATATAAATGTTGAAATAAAGTGTGCTATATATCACTCTTCATTGGCATCACCCTTATTATCTTCCTCACTTCGAATTATAACATCGTCGTTCTAAAAAAGATGTTTTGATATTGGATTTTGTTTTAGTACGAACCACTAATCCTATCCAATTTGGGTTAAAAAATGCTTGGTTCAAGTGTTTTGGTAAACATAAGACTCTTATTTTAATCCCACATCTTTTTAGATTTGATATATATTAGTCCACTATCATGATCTACATTTACATTACTCGGGTCATAGGTATCCCACCACTTGCACCCAAGAATAACACATTGGAAAGATGGGAGTTCCACATGCACAATCTCTTGTACCTTTCCAATGTGACCTACTTCCCCTGTATTAAGTTTTGATCATAGTGGCTAGCATGACTATATTGGTCGAACTCAACCCCCACCCCATAGTCTAATGTGAGACATCCTTCATCGACATTCTCAGTGTGAAAATTATTTCCATATTCCCACATATAGAAAGAAATGCACTTGTAAAAATGTGAACAAAGGACAGTTTCATATGTCTGATAACTCGAGAATTAATAAAACAATAATACATGTTATAATTCAAATGTGCATTATAAAGTGAATAATGTATGCAGAGAAATTATTACAGAGTTACAACACCCGACCCCTATGTTTAGTGCATCCTCTTCACCATGTGGGTAACGACCTAACGAGCCATATTTCTCTCTACTTTGGTTAGCCACCCAACTAATGGGATAGGTAATTGGCATAATTTCTTTTAAATGTTCAAGATAAAACATACTTTTACCATTCAATCATCTAAATTATTTCTTGTCACTGCCCCATTTCCTCCTGTTCTCTTAATACAATATGACCTATGGTTTTGTTTCCTCCACATTGTAAAGAACAAATTTATTAATGGCATCAATTTATAAATTCATTGATGTATTCATGAAATCAAAATGAATGGTATGGGATCAAATATATAGTAACAAGTTTAGTGTAAAAATGTACTCTTTAGAAATTTGAAAAAAACACAGGTGACTTACTTTTTATCATGTACTTTTTTTATATTCATTTGAAGCAGCTCACCTTCCCTTTTGTCCTCATCTAGTTGTTCATCCAAAATAATTGTTGTTGGTTTGTCATCTATTTGCTTCAAGTACTCATCAACATAATATAATGAATCATATACTATGTACCCCTCCCCCATAGAACCTCTGGGTTTTTCCTTTTGTCAAACAAACCCATTCAACTTTTTCATGTACCTCTCAAAGAAGAACATCCAACAACATGAGACCACCTGAAGTAATTCAGCCTCATCAAATAGGTGAATTAGAAGATGTAATTTCAAGTCAATGAAACTCATGGATAGTTCTGTCTTAAACATATAAACAGTCCAAGCTATCTCTTGACACCACTGTGGAATGCTATCCATGTGAAACCCATTTTATGTAATCCAATGTACAAATGTAGATAATCTAGATATAATACATTGCAGGTCCTAGGGAAAGTCATGGTTCACACAACCATGCACATGAAAAATACATTGGAACTACAAAATAAACACATACATAATTAATTGGCATAACATTGTGAGTGCATATAATATTATAACTTACACTATAGAAAAAAGAAACATGTAATTGACATACATACCCTTAGAAGGTTCAAATGGTGATGTGATTTCAACCCTGACAAGTGCTCTTCTATAGTGAAGCAATGCCATAGGTTCGACTCATATAAAGAAGGTTCCTTCATAGCCAATATACCATCCTTTTCTTGAGAAAGATCATCTCTTGTCAAAATCCATGGGCCATCACCTTCTTTAAAAGACCAAGAGTGTTCGACCTCTTCTATACTTTCCTATCTTGGCCAATGTTTATTTTTAGTATTTGAAGAAATACAATCTCTCCTAGCACCCAATGTGTCACATTTTTCAATGATAAGTGCCTCCATAAAGAAGATGTAACATTTTTTAATATATACATGGGATCTAGTGAGTGGGAAATATTAAGATTCTACTAATATGGAAAATCATAAAATATAGATTTCCTTTTCATCCCAATGGGAATTATCTCAATGTAGGTGTTGAAAATTTTAGGATCATTGAACATATATTCCCCATTTGAATCAAACAATTGTGTAATTTCCTTCTCTTTTTTTGTATCATATGCCCTAAGTTAGTCTGTTAGTGACAATATTTTAGGTCTCAAGGTTCTCTCTAGTTTACCATTGAAAGAATACACTCTTCTATAAGGATGGTCTTCTTGAAGGAATACTCTTGAGCAGTCGTACACTAAATTTCATTAGTAGTTGGACCACTTGGTCTCTATAAAAGGTTTGCAACATTTACATCCATGATACTTTGTTACAATACTTGTGATGTTATTGTATATGAAACAGGTTATCACCAAATAATATATTTGCACCAAATTAAATATGTCAAATAATGATACAGATATAAACAAATGAATCAACATGCTTACCAGAACAAAAACCTAGTCTTAGTGTATGAACATATTTCATAAAATGTAAAATACCTCTCTACCAGGATGGGTCTTGATACGTCATATACATGTATCCCTTCCCATCATTGCTTTAATGCATTGATCAATGGTTATAGGTAGACATTCATTCTCTTCACTTGTCTTATACTAGGGACTATAAGAGCCAACATAAGATGGTCATTATTCATGGATAACCATAGGAGGATATTGTTATTGATCAACACCATTGACCAAATATAAAAGTCAGTGTTTTGGAGGGAATACAAGTTAACTCCATCCATGGATATGCTCAATTGAAGGCTTCATACTTCATCCTTGAATTTATTGGGCCATGTATCCTCTATATTCTTCAAGGTTATTGAATCCATTGGGATTTTCATAGCTCATGGCTCACTTATATGTGTGGCATGCCACCCTTGCAACATAGATATTTCTTTGCAATGACAGATCCTTTGAATCCTTGGGATTATAAGCATGTGTCTCAATATATTATGAGAAGGACCATGTGCATTACCCTCATTCTTTGATTTCTGGTACTTGTCATGCTCACATTTTGAACATATCTCTTTGTTTTTGTATTCACCTATGTATATAATGAAATCATTCAGACAAACGTGATATGGTATATACTCAACACCCATTTTTTTTAGCAACTTCTTTTCCTCTTCATATCCTTGGGATTATAAGCATGTGCCTCAATATCTTATGAGAAGGACCATGTGCCTTACCCTCATTCTTTGATTTCTGGTACTTGTCATGCTCACATTTTAAACATATCTCCTTGTTTTTGTATTCACCTATGTATAGAATGCAATCATTTAGACAAACATGATATGGTATATACTCAACACCCAAAAAATTTAGCAACTTCTTTTCCTCTTCATATCTATTGGGGAGGACATTATCATTTGGAATTACTTTATCTTTGAGTAACCTGCAATTGTTGGGAAATGTAAATGTACACTATCATCAAACATGCATGAGCTCCCTTTTGATTGTTGATTGTGTGACAATATTCAATAAAATATAGGGGAGTTAATGGTCAGTTACTTTATTAGTGCTAAGAAACATGCGTATGAGAGATACCATACATTTATGTCAAGTTGTATAGCAACAATGTTGTCTCTAGTTGGGTAAACTTTGACCCATGTCCAAAAGAGAGGGGTGGTGGAAGCATATTTTAGGTGTTTGATTATGTATGAGTGATATGAACATCGTTCCCTAGCTCATATTATTGGAATTCATGCAAGAACATTCCTTCCATGTCATGGGTATCTGATAAAAAATTATCTATACCCACCTCTATATTATTATCTTTATCCCCAACATGTGAAGAACTAATGTTAATTTAGACTTCATGAATTGGTGGCTCATGACATAATGGGAATTTAATAAGTAGTTGATTCAACCATGCTTGGTATGCTTCCTCTTCAAGATATGCTCATTTAGTATTCTTCTCTCAAATTGACATCATGGTGGGTTGTAATGGTAGATGGTAGATAGGTCACTTGTCATTAGAATATTGATTGAAAAAATATTGAACATTAAATCAATGATATTAGTAAACAAAATGCATTTAGTATGTTCAAACATTAAACCAAACATTTATTAGAAGTGTGGATTTTTTCCCAATATTACACATGTAATGAACCACTTTATAAAACAAATGTCGAATTAAGTAATACATTTACATTATTACAATTGAAAATCCAAAAATTCAATTAATCAATGAATTTTTAAAGCCTCAAGGGGATGTCTAAAGGTAGTCCCAATGCAAGCTACCTTTGACAAGTGACTGATGGTCTATGAAAGTTGTAGTTTATTAACAACTCGTCACTAGGAGAAAAACTACACATTGCATGCACAACAACACATCTAGATGCATTCATTTTCATAAAGAACTCTTTGTCATTGGAGTGTCCCTCAAATGAAAAATTTGTACTAAATAATGAGGATCTACCACTATCTATGAACCCTGCAATGTTCCTACGAGTGCATGAATGAGCATTATTATATAAAAAATTATTTCTATAAAAGTTTCTAAAATCACAACCATTCATGCATACACTATACATGGGAATGCTACGTTTGTATTTAACAATATTCAAGTAATCATATTAACTATAAAGAGGACTACAAAATGGTATAACTGATATTGTCTATTTGGGAGAAATGAATACATGTGAAAGAATAAACAACCCAAGATTTGTAGCATCTATTTTATAATTGGAAATCATGTAATTGTTACCATAAAAGGAGAATTTAGTGCAAACATTAGGCACATGCATGGAATACAACCAAGCATCATATAAAACACAATTGTAATAGGTTCCATATTTACTTTGTAAATGGATAGGAAGTGAGAAATCATTGTTACCCTCCAACAATTTAACCGACCTCAATGTGTACTTGGACATTTTTCTCTTAGCTTGTACAACTTTTTGGATCTCCTAGTAGAATTTTTTTGGGTAGTATTGACATCATACTTTGTCTCATTAGAACTCTCAATTGACTCAACATAAGGAGATGACTTAGTCAATTTAGAATGAAACATAATTGATTTGGCTTCCAACTTTTAAAAACGAGAGCATATGGAAGTTTTCCAATGTGTCTTTTCTATATCACGTATTGGATCCTTAACCGAAATGGGATGTATTAGACCCTCAAATTTTGGTAGTCGATCATTAATACAATGGGACAATGTGACACGTTGAGGATTCACCTTCAACCCTTTACATTTTGAATAACCACATACTAATAGGGTGTCATAAAAGAGATCTAATTCATGGTGAAGTGTCATTGGCCCATGATGGTTACTAGAAGATGTCATTTTACAATTGGTGGGGTAAATCGGCTCCCCATTTTCATCTACCACCTGTCTATAGTATCTTTCTCCTCATAAAATCTTGTGACATTTTTGGTTTGGTGGAATATCTTTCACATCCAAACTTGAATCATGGTCTTGTAAAATTCAATGCATAATTATTCAAATGCACTTGCAAAGGAATAATAAATTCAATAAGGTAATCTTGAAATATAAATAAAATCTAGACTTACTACAAATGGCATTGGAGAAATTGACGAAATTGGATTGATATGGAATGAGATGGAATTTGACGAATTGTCCATTTGATATTATCACATTTCCCCCTTTGTATTTCAGCCAAAACCATAATCAATATCTTCCTACATTCTTAAAACAAATTTTGGAAAGCATGTAACATTCTAACTTCAAATAGAGTTTTGAAGGAATTTTTAACTAAGCATTGTGTCTAATTCAAATTTATTGCATCAATGCATATATATATCGTAAATGCACTAGTGCACTAAATTATGATACACACTAACAATAAAAAAAATCAAAAGAAAACTTATGCAAAGTTTTAATTGCGGAGGTTTGCACTTCTATTTTCATTGTACATTGTTTATTTGGTGCATTTAATTCAACAGTGCATTGGTGCCCCTACATATGTAAGGTGCACCAAGAGATGAATTGATAAAAAAAAACAGTGCACATGTTTATCATTAGTGTGCCAAAATATCAAGCAAAAATATGAGAGGGAATTTCATTTTGTAAAAGTAAGTTTGTAAAAGAAAACCCTAGTCCTTATTTTATTCTCTTGCCAAAAGTTAGAGAAGAGAATTGAGAAAGAGAGATTTATCAAGGAAGGATTTAGAGTGGATTTTTTTTTTAAAGAGTCGAATTTTCTAGGGATCACCATTGGTCACATACAAATATGTAAGGATAAATTAAGCTATACAAATTCATTCTATTCATCTCAAATTTACCCTCAATTATTGATTCAAAAATTCCTTGAATTATTTATTAATTCATATTAGTATTTATAGTGCATTTTCAAAAAAATAAAAGGGTTTCAAAGTTACTTTCAACATTGCAAACCTTAGGTCACTAACACCACCGGGTAAATGAAGTTTTTGTCCATATCTTGCAAACTTTCCTCTAAAGCTGCAAGGTTCATAGACACACATGTTTTTCATACTGGTTCATTTTCGTAATCTATCTGACCAAGTAAAAACCACAACAAATACATTCCATTCATTTAGGGTTTTAATTCATTTCTTATAAACCTTAACATTTCCCATTTAATTCAAACATTTACATGTATAAAACCTTCAAACACAATTAAACAAACCAAGATATATATATTTATCTGATCAAACACATTCCAACATCGACTAACTAAGAGAGGACATATTTCCTCCCAACCTTGGGCCATACTGGAGTGCCTTCCTATAGTACTCTACCCCCATGAAAAGCCATGATACCAAAAAGGGAATGATTCACCTACTTTCCAAGATTAAGATGATCGAGGAAGGTTACTCTCCTTCCTCCTCTGACAACAACATAAGTTTCCCCCTTCCCACTAAGCTCAAGGTCTCTACAGGTTTATCAGGTGGTTTCTTAACTAGATTCCCTCTACACAAGGGAGCCCTTATTTGCTAAGAAGTCCCTCAGTGACCTCCTCTTACCATTGTCGATTGATGTCCAGTAAGAACCAAGCTACAACCCGTTATTTCTCTAGTCTGGGTTCGAGTCTTCTCTGCTTTAGGCTGATCATCATAAAATTGGATGAGTTTACTATTTTATTCAAGGAAGACTCTCCACTTTCTCCTTTCTTTTATTTGTGCCAATAAACACCTCTTCTCACTATGTTATCATCCTCCAGGTTCGTTGCACACTCACTCTTCCTCCGAGTGTTCTTTGTTCATTTCACTGTGTGCTTTGTTTTTCGGATACCACTCTTAGCTACTCGTTGTGCTCTTCTCTATTTGTTTTTCTTGATTCTAGTGCATTACTGCTTCTTCTATTGAATGTCCAGGTCTGGTACTGTCTTTCCACCTTTGGTCTCTTCTTCAACCAATCCCCTCGGGACTCTCGTGGCTTCCTATAAACGTAAAATGCAGCACGTGGTTCCCACCTTGAAGGGGAAAATCCATGGTGTCATGATGTCAGGTCATTCAATTGGCCCTTGAATCCTTCAAGAGACCAATCCGTCAACAACTATCAACTACTTTAACCACTTCCATGACCTCCCATAACTATTCATGTGGTTCCATTCATATCGGGTACGCTGGAAGGTGTAAGTTGATGCTTAGAAAGAATAAGTGAGCTTGTTAAAAAAGCTTCCTGATTTATTCATAAGAAAAAACTTAGCTCCACCTCACCATGCCACATCATCAATCCCTGCTTCATCGATTCCCACTTTTGTATCATGGCTAGTACTTTCAAGGTTTTTTCCTCTTAGTCAGCGGTTTATTGTTTTCATTAATCAAAACATGATTACATGCTTCATAAACATAGCATATGAAGTCTTAAGTATAATTACAATATTGGGGAAGAATATTCTACATTCCCCTCCCCCTTAAAGAAACATTTTCCTCGATGTTTAAAAACACACTAGTACATATTGTAAAAATTCTGACGTTCTATTTGCGGTGTTATGGAAAAAATTGTCTATATTGTCGCAAAATAGAGGAAATTTAAAAAAAAAATCATATTTCCCGATAACGTCGGTATTGCCATGTTAACGTCTCTCTTGCCACGCTGATGTCTCTCCTGCCACGTTAACGTCTCTCTTTCCATTTTTTCTACCTTTCCGTCGATCTTGCCACGTTTGTGAAGATTGGTGTCACAATTGCGACATTTTGGAAACTAGGTTTTTCCCCTCCAACGGTCACCTTAGTATGTTGACCAAGTCAAAATACTAACGGTCACTTAGGTTTATAACATCGGAATTGCAACATTATAAAATCTATAAATATGTTGCATTTGACGGATGTTGTGACAAATTTTCTATAATAACGACGCTTCAAAAAGGGTTTGCGGGTCTTCTTGGCGAACAAAAAATAGGTATTTGTTTCAGTATAAGTCTGTGGGGAAGAATGACAGAAAACATCATAGCTAGGAAAAGAATTAAAGAGGGTGAAAAGG
>ML802866.1:33219-59804 GCA_009831015.1 Picea engelmannii | reverse complement strand
CTCGAAGGGGAAACACCTGTGAATGTGGTTGCATTGGTTGGGTGGAAAATTGACCCTTGGTGCGATTTCTCCCTTTTTTATTGAAGACTAGTTCATGAAATCTTGCTAGAATTGTTGGTGGGAGATGGAGAATAGTTGGCTCAGCCTTGGACTTTTGCTAGATACATGTTAAAATTATTTTTTATTTAAGTATTTAATTACGCATTGATGTTACTTGTGGAATGGTGTAATTTCTTGTTTCTCTATGTATCTAGGGAATTCCCACATGAACTTCACTCAATGAACTTATGAAATAGCACATTCAGTCATTGGATATTAAATAATACCCCTAATTTCACTATATACTCAAAAATACCCCCCCCCCCCCTCAATACACCTATCTAATTAAAAATCCCCCTAGTTTTACTAGATATTGTAGTTATTCATTTTTCCATGGAATTTTTAATACCCCTTTTTATTTCTACCCCTATTACTTAGATATGAAAAAACTATTATAAGCCCACGGATAAAAAAATAATGCAAAATTAAGTAAACAACTACATTAACATCTCTACATTGAGACATGCCACTATAGTAATAAAACATATGGTTCATAGGATTGGTGTTATACTACAACCTAGGGTTCATGGGCTTGGTGTTATACTATGTTTACCCCTCTCTTCGATCTAATACATGGTCATGCATTCACTGAGGAAGGGGTTTATGTATATGGATTTATATTTGAAGATCGAGAAAGGTGAGGTGCCTCAAGGCGTAACTCTTTGTCTTTCATAGCCTTCTCCAAAATATATTGTATAATATATATTAATTTAATATAATATAATGAAATAACAAAAAAATGTTATAGCAATCATAAAACAAAGAAAAAAATCCATAATCCTGTGATCATATCCATAAGCCTGTGATCAGGTCATGTGAATTTATTCTAGTTAGCCACTAGTCGAAACAAAACCCTATCCCACGCGCGTGTGCAGATCATATTGGGGCCAAATTCCTGAGACAAGAAGAAGATATTGTGAGCCCACTAATGAGGAGGCCCACCTGAAACAAAACCCTGGTCACTTGCAGATACTGGAGTCGGCCGCCTGAGACAAGGAGGGGACAGTGTGAGCCCACTATCGAGGAGGCTCATCCGAAACAAAACCCTAGATGTGTGAAAATATTGGAGTCGGTTTCCTGAGATAAGGAGTGGACAGTGTGAGCCCACTAGAATTGGAGTTGGTCATCTGAGACAAGGAGTGGACAGTATGAGCCCACTAGCATTCGAGTCGGTTGCATGAGATGAAGGGACACTATGAGGGGATAGTGTGATCCCACTGGAGATAAATACATCTGTGATCGACTACTGGAGATAAATACAGAGGAGATACACTCAAGGGACAAGCATTTCCACGAAAATGGTAAGCACCTATGAAATTTAATTTTTGTAGGGTTATTTTTATGTCAAGATGGATGTTCATTTATGCCTGGGATTGAACCAATGAATTCATCATAGATATTGTGACAAAAACCCCATGTTCTTTAGAAAACCCCCATGTTCTTTAGAAAACCCCCATGTTCTTTAAATTCTTGTAATTTTTGGTGATGTTGTGTTGTTTTTATTTCCTTATTGTTCATTTCCATTGGTGTAGAGTACTAATAGTAGAAATAACTAGTTGTGGCTTTCATACACATAAAAGAATAAAAACAACAATAATATTTAAAACACCGGTACAAATTCTTGTAAGATCCATTGTGATGATCCATGCATTGGGATACTTAGGTCAAATTACATGGCATACCTAAATCCATTGTGATTGATCATGATCCCACCTTCACCAACAATTTTTATCAAGAGTTTTTTTTTTCTTCAAGGTACCCAATTGAGTATTAACATTATCACCCCCAAACCAATGGCCGCTAGATGGAAGCACTCAACAAATGTTTGGAAGCTTATTTATATTATTCTTATTTAGAATAGAAATCCCAATGGATCCAATGGTTACCCCTATCCAAATGGTGGTACAGTGCTACCTATCATGGTATTACTAAAATGATCCCCTTCGAGGCATTCTATGGACAACCACCCCTATCAATGATCTTGTACTTGTCGATCCTCTCTAAGGTTCAAGAGGTGGATAACAACTTGACATCCCACATTTGTGAAGATTGTTGTCACAATTGTGACGTTGTGGAAACTAGGTTTTCCCCCTCCAGCGGTCACCTTAGTATGTTGACCAAGTCAAAATACTAATGGACACTCCATAACTTTATCATTACAACAACTAGAAAATAAGAACTTAACCTTAATAGTAAAGATGGAGGGAGTAAGTGCAAGTTTGAAAAAAATGTCATTTTAGAGAGATCTATCACTAGAGTAGATAAAGTTATGGAGGAGATGTTATCTTATAGACCCCCATCAACAAACACCATCAATGATGAAGAAACCAATGTTGTATATGTCGTGTCGAGGAAAGTGTCGACGAGGGTCCAAAATGTAACTTCCTGGCGACATCGTCGGAAAATGTCAGAAAATGTCGCAAGACCTCAAAAAAATACAAAAACACACATTTTTTTCAATTTTTTAAACTTGTAAAGAAATGAAAACATCAAATAAACACTTTTCTACATAAATATGAAAATACAACCAATAAATAAGATGCATAAGATGTCAAGTGGTCACATATTGTTACTAAACTGAAAATTATGAAACATGTTCTTGATAGGATGATAGTAGATACAAAATCACATCAAATGATCAAAATAAATGTATCTCATGAGGCATCTAGATACTAAATAGTACATGATAAAATGAAAATGATAGATCATGGGAATCCAAAATTCAAATCATTGATTCCCTCTCTGTCGTTTTGTTGATGCTCTAGCCCTTTTAAGGGTAAAGGGCACCAATTGTCCTCTAGAAGGAGTAGGTGGTCATGGAGGTACTCTAGATGATCTTGGAGTGGAAGCTCCAGTTGCTCCAGATGCTACATTTGAGGTGGTAAGTGATGGGGATGAGTTGGAAGGAAAAGTGTGTTGCCTCCCAGTCCCAACGAACCCAAGTCCAACTCTAGGTATAACTCTCTGTGGAGGTGGTGTTGGCATTGGATCCACTGGAAGTCTAATCTCCTCCTCAGCCTCTGTATCCACTGGAAGTGGAACATCCTCCTCCTCCTCCTCCTAGAGGGCACTGGGAGAGATCTCACAAGTTGCAGGGTTAGAGAGAGCTCACAGAGGACACCAGGAGAGAGATCTCGCAGAGGGCACCGACCATGAGAGAGAGCTCGTGAAGAGAATGGTAAGTTGTTGAAAATACTTCTCTGTATTCTCATAAAATGCCTTAGGGTGATCAATGATGTCTTGAGCTTGGAATTCATTGTGAATGTGGAGGATAATAGTGGCGTCCATGTTGATCATTCCCAACTTCCGTAGAGCTCCCATTTGATATTGAACCAGTGAGAAGGGCCATTGAGTCTACACCATCCAAAGATTATCCTCTTGAAGAAAATTTTATAACCCTAATATTATGACGGTTAAATTTATAACCACAAGGGAGGATTCCTTGGTGACCTCAATGGATCGAATAACAAGTTTGATAGCCAATCCTACCGCCCCCTATCTTAATCACCTGTTATTTAGTCTAGGTCTAGGATTTGTAAGGTGATTGTTGTCATCAAATTGTCCAAAAACTCTTAGGGTAAAGTTACATGAGAAAAAATCCCAACATAATAGGGTACTATAAAGAGCATCACTATGGTAATCATTATGAGCTTACTGTGATATTAATAGGATACTAGTAATGAGCTAGTGTTACATCTTGATTGACTGACTGTTTCTGTCATTAATGGTTTTACAGGATGTACAAGAAAATAGGTATTTGTCAGATCTGTCTTCATTGAGTGAGGGAAGTTCAGGTAGAATAGAGGAAAGTGAGACATCTAGTAGGTCTAACAGGCGGAGATCAACTAGAGGTGATAACATCAGAAGAAAATTCCATAAACACATGGATCTTTTTCTTTTGAAAGGGGTATCATGTTATTATGATCATGAGAGAATAGATGACATTGAGGTGCCCTTGAGGTACAAACATATAGTGAAACAATGGGTACCCAAGGATCTTCCTGAAATAAACATTGATTTTTATGTAAACGAAAGGATATATCGGATTGCTCCATCGTCATTACATGGTTTGGGGATATTTTCCATGGATGGTATTGTTGGATCCGCCCTTGTTTTTCTAGCCTGTCACAAATTTCATTCTTAATGCTTAAAATCTAAAGATGGTTTTCCTATTTTCCCTCTGAGATTTTGAGATCTCTGAAGCTTTATCACGCGAGCAGCGATGATTATTATACTCTCGAAATGAGTCCTACCTTTCGTCAAAACGTTTTCTCTTTTTGTTCTACCTCGGGATCTCGTAGGTCAGATACTGTAAGTCATATAAGTCACACGCCTCGAGCTACGAAACAACTAAATCGTTTTAATATTTTACTCAGGATAGTAACAAGGGTAAAGTTTTCCCTAACCCATGTTTAAACGTCGTCGGGGTTTCTCACCTCAGCGCTCTCCAAATCCAAAATTTTAATGTCGTAGCCCCGATAGCTGAGAACATGAGGTCCTTATTTTAGTAACCCATGTCAAGGCTAAAGGTAAAAGCTAAACCGTGGTAAAATTTTGTCGGCAATTCGCCACTCGGCGTTTTCTTTTTCAAAAGTTACATCGTCTAAATCCCGACTCGCGAAATCATGATAAGGATATAAACATAATTAATCAATCACTTAATCCAAGTTTATCTTCCCTTTTAATTACGTCATGTTATCGCAATCTCACGGTTTCGCAGCTTGGCATGCTGACTTTCCGAAAACGCATTTTCGAAGCTCCGAGTTGCGATATGGAGAATATAATAATTATGAAATTAATTGAGCCCCTAATCGTGATTACCTTTTTATTAACCAAAATCGATCATCGCAGTCTCGGGTGTTAGAGATTCAAAATGTTAAAGTAAAATCCCCGATATAACGAGTATCGAAATATTGATTAACGTTGGTAAAACCAGATTAATTAGGCTAAATCAATACATATCCTGCGCTTTGATGTCTGCATGATTTACAAGGTAGACTTGGCCTTTCCATATGGCATTTTAAACCGCCAAAATTTATGGCATTAATTAGGAAATAGGGCAAATCTACGAATAAAGATCGTATTTTTATGGCAAAATTTATTTCTGAAGATGATTTGATAGAATTGTTCTGAAAGGTACCGATTTTTTTTTAATATATATAAGAGTTGTGGTTCATTGTAACAAATTCATTTTCATATCACGCAGAACACATTATCTCTGAGCAAACTGACTTCTGTATGTATACGTATTTCTATCGCAGAAGAGCTAAAACACAAGCTTCAACCATGGCTCCACGAAAAGCATCCAAAGCCAGTGTTGAGGTTTCGGGACAAGGCTCGGATAATGTTGTTGATACTTCACCTCGAAGTATTGACTCAGTTTCGAATTGGTCGTTCGTTTCAGACGTTCTACAAGTAGAATTGGTGGATTATTCCGATGACTCCAGTGACAACAAAAAAGATGATATAACCACCAAGTACAAAATAGTCATCCAATCCGAAATGAATAGAGTAACAGTCAGGCCACGAATATTGCCATATTATGATATGGTCCGATGGGCATTTTATCATGTTGACATACCGACCAGAACCATCAGGAATGAGAAGAAAGTCACCATCGGGACTTTCAGGCCGTAACATCTGCAAGCCATGTATAAGCTGCCCATGACGTCTGACTACACATATGGCGTTGAATTCTTGGATGAGTTCAAGGAGAAGTAATGCGTACAGTATGATAAAACCATGTCCATTTTAATAAAGGATTGGGTTTCAAACACCGCGAAGTTCAGAGATGATACCCACGGCGTATATTCAATCGCTTCTTTAGAACCTCAGTACAAGTATGTAGCCATGATGACATGTAGGCTATACGGGAAAGAGGACACCTCACATTTTTATCTTCCATGGGTGCCTCTAATGTTTCGGGTCGTTGAAGGAAGTTCTTTCAACTGAGAAAAAATGTTGTCTGATAGCTTGACCAGTCGAGTCGCAGAGTATCGGGCACAGAAAGAGAACGGAAAGGCATCTTCATTCTTCATGTCTGCATATATTATGGACGACATTTGTTTCTTGACACCATTTCCCTTAATGAGCTGGAGTTGGACTCCAACATAAGACAAGCCCATACACGTTTATCATGCAAAGTTATGGGAAAACAAAGCGGCAAATTTTGTGTATGAAATCTTTAACTGGGTGATGGTGCCCCTGCATGTCACCATTTTTGGTCACCCGCCACCCAAGATCTCAGACAGCATAGTAACAAATCTGAGCAACATAGAAGACTGGTATGTGGAAGCATAATTTTCATACCTCCGAGTTTTCATGGCTTCGATCCCCCCGCATGCATTACCATTGTTCATTCCTAACAAGTTGGCTTGTCATGAGGTCGCCAGGCAAACAGTAATTGGTGGTATAAGCAAAGAGCTTAAGGGATACTTGAAGAAGGTATGGCCACCTTTTCCTATTCATTTGAATTATTATTCTTTATTAGATTTTGGGCATGCCAAAGCCGAGGCAGCAGCCATGGAAGACCTAGATTTGGTCTCCATTGAATACAAGAAGCACGATCCGCAAAGGGTCGTGAGCAATCATTTGGCCAGTTGCGGGCTCAAGAGATTTGAGCACGAGAATTCACCCTCAGATGAAATTTTCTGAGGTGCAAGGTCCTATGTCGAGATCCTAGCTCGGATACAAACCTTGGCACCCGAGAAGAGAGCCGATGTTCTGAAGTTCCAAGAACATCGACGCAGTTGTCTTCCCGCAGTGTTGCAGGGTGAGAGTCCAGCGACGGAAGAGATCAAACAAAAGGATGCTGAGGGTTCTAAGGATGCAAACCCCAATCAAGAAAAACACCAGGATGAGGGAGAGCAGACCAAGAGTCCGAAAGTAGAAATAAAAACTCCCGACCCTCCGAAGAAGCAGAGTCTAGTTACTACTCCAGGAAAATCAGCAAAATAGGTCGGAAAACCTATCACATCGGTTACTCCCTTACAGTCGACTCAGGGAAATATTGAAGCAGGATGGATCTTCAATGAAAAGTTGAGACCTATAAAGGTAGAAGAACTCCCTCTGAATGAGTTTTTCTTCGATGAGAAGAGAAAGGCAGTAGTAAAAAGGGAATTCTATCAGGAAGGAGAGTCGACTGCCAAGAAATATAAAGTTATAACTGATGGAAAAGACAAGAAAAATGAACAATCCGCGACTGAAATAGCAGGGACATTAGGAGCATATGCATCGGTGAATCAATTTTCAGTCGGGCTTTTGAAAAAACAGTTAAAAATAAAAAATCGCCTCATCAAGACCCTTGAAGCCAGACTAGGCACAGCAACAAAAACTACCAAGGACCAGGCGAGCGTAGGAATAGAGCAGGCTAGGTTGGCCGATAAAAATGAGATAGAGCTACTTAAGACTAAGCTCGAGCAAGCACAGCTGGTGGTTCGAGATGGTCAAATGCAAGCGAGCCAGCAAAGAGATTTGATCCAACAATTGTAGGCTAGGGTGGAAATCACCGAAAGCAAAGCGATAGATATTGGGATGTTTCAGTCCTAGGCGATGGAGATTCAGGGCAGAGTCTCTGCAGCTCAAAAAAAATTGCTTGACAAGATAGGGGAGATTCAGGACAATTGCTTGTTGGTTATTCGAGTTTTGGAGAACTTATCTGCCAGAGAAAGGGAAGCAGGAGCATCATGGGTCGCCTTCCAAGAGGCTGTGATAGCCACAAACAACAGGGATTTGGGAAGTACTCCCAGGTTCACCATTTCAGAACAAACCAAAGGAAACATTCTATTAAAAGAATGGGAACACAACATCGTCGAAGGCAAGGAACAAGCCAAAAAGATAATGAATTCCTTAGAAGAATCTTTTAGTTCTATAGACGGTGATCTCCTAGGATTTGAGAGTGGAGGTAATGTCGAGGCGTTGATGCAAATGGATATGGAAAAAATCTCGCTTGATCTAAGGGAAAAAGAGGAAAGAGATTTGACCGAGATTTACCAAATGACTATGGTGGACATAGTCCAAATAGATAAAGGCATTATTAGACCAAGCGTGCAATTATGCACCATCGACATCATAGACAGACAAATGGAAGACAGGCTGCCGTAGTTAGCCCGAGAGTGTTACTTCTTCGAAGCCAGCTATCAAGCAGAACCGTCGCGGCTGATATCTTAGTGGTTGAAAGATGTGTCGCCTGTACCGAGCACGCACGAGGACAAATGTCTGGCACCAAGTGAAGACAGAGAAGAAGAAATGGAGTGATTTCTCTCCTCCCTGTCATAACCGAAATTTTGTGACGATTGAGATTCTGTCTTATTTGTAAAACTGTATAAATATACCACAGAAAGAAAAGAAAAGGGTTGGACCTTTTGTGTCGATTGTAACAGAGTTTTTTACAATTTTTGTGAGTTAATACAAAGCAAATCTGAAGATTCTCAATTCTGTCACGACTGTGTTATGAGTTTGTTTCCTTGTATCTCATATTTTCATTTCATTTCATATTCATAATTGATAGATGCTTCATTATAATTTAGTATGACCACTACTATAGCGAATGAATTTTGGTTTTCTGTAATTGTTTACTATTTTTCCTCTGTACCAGCTATCAGCGGGTGTAAGACCAGCCAACATTTTCAGAATTCTACATATATTCTATGCTACATCGGGTTATTTCTTTACAGTTTTCCTCTTCTATTTATACGTGAGATTCTCCCTTGATAGGAGCCTTACATCATAGACAGAAAATGTTTTTCTCCCACCTCATACATTTTATTAATATATAACTCAGTTACGGGAAAGAGCCTTTGATTTTCATCCCTATTTTATTCCTGAAACTGTAAATTCTCTTTTATACGACCAAATTGAGACAACACTTAATCTCTCTCTGAAGTTTTTCCTACTTTTACTATTCCTCCATGAGTGTGCCTGTACCAACATAGCCCAAAATTGAACCCGGTTTATCAAACCAAACGCACATTGCCTTAAATATTTTTGATACTATTCTTAAAACAGCTACTAACCGGGTTGAACTTGAACATTCATGGGAAACCATTGAACAATATATAACTATCCAGGAATAGTTGGAAGCTAGACAACGCCAATGTAGAAATCTTCCCTAGTTTCCTTTGCCGAAGGTTGACGTTTCTCTCTTCTCCACCTTTTACCCACGTTCGGATGCCTAGACACTGTACTTCTAAGCCTTAAGTACAGACTCTGGAACAACATGTATAAAGGTCTGTTACGATAGATTAACTGAATTGATGGAGTACGTTAGACCCTGTTATATCTACAAAGATTGGATACGAATAGTCCAATATACAAAAAGTATGAGAAGATATGGCTTGGCTGCAAATTATATACAGCTAAAAAACAATGATCAAAATAAAGGAGAAACTATCTACATTGATGGAAGGCCAAAAGAAATGGGAATATTGCAGGGTTTATAAACAGTACACAACCCTCTGGTCCCAGAAGGTAAATTACAATTTCAATTGAATACCTTCAATTTTTTTTAGATGTAAATAAAACAATGGTATATATTAACATACTTTAAACTTTTGATGATAGGTTTATTGACACGTCAAAGGCCACAAAAGCAAGGCTTGCCAAATGTGGCCAACACAAGCTATGTCAGGGTGGCTACTTGAAGTTGCAGTCACGAATTGTAAGTACCTAAATATCTTATTTGTATCACCTTAAAATTTTTAGGTAATTCCAACGAATAACATAAAAAATGTAGACTCTTATGCAATGCAAGGTGACGAGTTTGGTATTGAAACCATGGAGGAAGACCTCAAGCTTGGTTACAAGTACGGCTATAAAGCGGTAGTTGAACACCGAAAAAGCTTGGGGCAGATACCAAGAACCACTTTGCAGGATAAGCTAAATAAAATTCAATCCACATTAACCTTTATTATTAAAAGAATAAAGTCATGTTGGAAATTATTAATAGTTACAACTTTGTTTTAATCAGGGGAGTAACACTGTCAACGAACGCACTAGTCCTATTGGAGAGCAGTTTTCAACCAGAAGATAATTTTGATCCCATTCAATCCCAATTTTCCATGGAGGCGCAGCTGCACGATGGTGCTACGACCGAGCTGGCACATGATGGTAATATGGTTGTATTTTAATCATATACTTAATAATTTCGTAGTTATACATTTTGTACTTCTATTTTTTTTTACTTATACATTTATGATTGTCATTATAAAGTTTGTGGTCTCAATGGCAGAGAATGTTGTACTTGAGGCTCGTACAGTTGAAGAGGAGCACGCGGGGGAACCCATTCCAACRGTGCCAACYAGTGCACTAGGTAAATAATTACATTGCATGTGTTTTTTTTAATATTACTGAACTAGTTCAATGATATTTAAAACCTGGCCATTTAAATTTTTTATTTTCTTCTTTTGTAGGTGATGCCTCATCACAACGACCTCCATTACACCATCAATACACCACGACTAGGCGTGCTCTACGTGATAGGACACAATCACAATCAGATTTTGAAGAGAACCCAAAGAACGAAGACATAGATATTGATGAAATGACTAGGAACTATAGGGCTAAGAAGAAGAGGCCAGCTAAAAGTACTAAATGACGATGTACATGAATATTTTAATATTTTAATATGTTTGTTTTTGATGTAAATATTTCAATAGATTTATATGCTTGGTATTGCGGAATTGAGAGTGATGTGAGGGGGGGGGGAGCGGCCATAAGAGCTTCTGCCTTCACGTGGTTGGCCCTGTTCAGTAGAGAATAATTTATTGGAGTCATATATTGGAGCAAACCTCCCTCGATCCAACAGAGAAACAACAAAGTCAATGTTGACTCCGTTGTTGCTACTTCAAATCAAGGGAGGCAGTTTGATCAAATATTAGACGCGTGGCTCCAATAAGTTATTCTTGAAACCAAGAGGAGCTCATTTAGGTATGTTCTGACACTCTCGTAAAAATGCATATTAGAGTAAATAAAGGGCTATGAATATTACTTGTATTGATTTTTTACATATTTATGGACGTTGAATGATTTTGGCAGGTACTTTAAGATCTTTCTTCGTCGATTGAGTGAAGCTCAAGACTAACAGAGGGCCATACAGCGGAAGAGAAACACGCGGGGCCAACCATTCCAACTGTATTGTCGACCAGTTCATCAGATCAGGTGTGATTGCTCCTTTCAACATATAATTTTATATAGCCATCAATTCTAGTTATTTTAATTTAGAACTGTTTATTTCTTTTTAAATATAATATAGCTAAAAATGTGTGTAGTGAATAAATGGAGCATCCTTGGAACCTACAAGTGTCAAATTGGTTAATATGGATCTATTACCAAAGCTAGTAGATATGCATTAGAAGTTGTGTATTGGGAATAATAGGGAGGTTGGCATGCCTTGAGAACATTGTTAATTACAATTAAACTAAGGAATCACTGTAGAAAATAAAATATTTAGAGAAAATAATTCATAGCTTGCAAATTTAAAACATCGCAGCCTTCTACTCAATTCTGATTGCTTTATGTGTTACTTGTCTTCCTATAATGTGCATGGAATGGCAAACTACTACAATTTTCCTCTCCTTTTGATGAAAACAACTGAGACACAGTCGTCTCTCAATCAGTTTGCTAGTTATTATTCACTCCAAAATTGTGAGGTAGCTGCATGACTAATGATTTACATGAAATTCACATAGTACAACTAACATAAGATGTTATCATGTCACTAACATACAATATCATCATGTACTCATCAAAACATGGCCTTCAAGCCAGTTTCTTCACCAACTAAAGAATAATGTTAACCTTAGCAGAAGAGGTGCCATCTTGAAATTATTTACCATCCATTCACCTAGGAGCATACGCTTTTGATGATGAATCCACAAAAAATATTTGGTAAGCCACAGGGTGACTTTAAACTAGTTGGTGATGGGGAGGAGACTTAAGTCAACCACAATATCTATGCCACTTTTGACGAACTCAAACAACTTTTCAATTTATGTTTATCACTTAGTATCTTGTTTTCCATACCTTCAACTTATGTACAATATCTTTTTTTGGAAATGCTTCAAGAAACATGCCCAAGAGACTGGATTGCATAAAACAAACATTCTTCAGCTAAGATGTCATGTTTGAGAGGTATCTCTTTCAACAAAATCACATGGGACTTCCACCTGGCCTTGTCCCTTTGAAATCATGTCATTCAGCCTGATTTAGGTAAGGCAGACCACATCAAGAATGGGTTCTTGGTGGATAGCTTAATATCCCATCAACCATCAACGTCACAAGTGAACCAATACCACATTGGCATAAGTACAATATTTGAATCTTCTCTTCCTTTACTCAGATGCTGGATTGCTAATATTAACAATGCCTTATAGATTTGCATGTAATAATATCATTTCCTGTCATATTATACTTATTGTTGATACTTTTTGGTCATTTATAGATACTAATATTTTATTTTTCACTCTTTCATTCTCCTTCTAAAGTTTTCATGATCTACTTCCAGATCTTCTACTTCATCTGAACATTCAGGACTACATACATGTCCATCTTCTTGTTCAACGCCCTTCATGTTACTTCAGCGCCCTTGTTCACTAGATGATTTCAAGCACATTGTGATGGGATTGAATTTCTTTCCTAGTAGAACACTCTCCTTCATATAATGGAAAGAAGTGTGGCCTAGTCATGTATTAGTTTCTATCCTAGCCTACTTTTATCTATATGTCTATCTACCATTGGAGGTTGTGGTATTTGAAGTTTTCTTATGAACCTTATTCACCTTGATTTTTGACATGTACTTAGTGAAAATTTCAGGGCACTTGGATATTGATTTGCCAACATAGTTTCATGATTGATCTATAGCATCATAAGCACAATTTCCAGCATAAGAATAGACCCTACAAACCCACGGGAAGACAATAGTATACAACACTATATGAGTACTCTATTGACAAATTCTACAACCTGTTTCATCATTAGACAACAGTTAAAAAAGACGTATTTTGTGGGAAGAAAATTTCTTGGAAAGGAATCCTATACACATTGGAAGCTAAATGGTAGGCAGAGAAAAGACTTTGAAAAACCTAAGGGTAATCTACCATGGACTCCAGTAAAATTAGAATTGACTGAATGCATCAGGGGTGGTTCATTTTTTTTAATCTCATAATCTTTATGCCCCTCCACCTAAGCCTCCTGATAAGGGTAGGTGTCTTATATCCTCGAATGTCACTCGCTGAGACACCCAATCAATGCTTGATTGTTGAAATCTAGGTGAATTTAGACTAAATTTGCATGTACATGAAAATTCCTAGATTGCAACGCATATTATAGGAAAATTCCTAAGTTCGTTGCAAACTAGAATCAAAGGCACTTCTAATGAATACTCACCCTAGTTTACGAACCAATATCAAGGGAAATACAGTTTCCTCAATTTTCCCTTCTGGAACAGGCCAAAAACATGTCCATTCAGGTAGCTTGTCTTCAACAGGCCATAACTTTCTATTGGAGTGTACGAGTGCAAAAGGTTGTTTTGTTGGTTAGAAATAAAGATTCATATTGCTTTCAAATGAGTGATCCTATAAGAAATTTCATGGACATAGAAGAAGTTACAAGCTCTGGAATTAAAGGCTTGAGTTTACTTTCTGCAAAAGAAACCTAAAGACTTCAATATTTCTTGGAGTTCAAAGCAGAAGCAGAGCAACATAGTGAGAAGAAGTGGGAGATGTTAAAGTCTAACAGTAGAGGAGAATATAAATCTCTTGGCATTTAAGAATTACTACAAGGAGCAAGGTATCCAAATATAGTTTCAGATCCATGTGAAAGAAAATGCTCTTTGTATTACAAAGGACATAACTTTCTACTGGAGAGTCAGATTGGAGTTCTCTCTTGTTGTTAGAAACTAGACTCGGAGGCAATTTGAATGAGTACTCACTCCTAGTTTTCGAAGAAACATCAAGCGAGATACAGTCTCCTCAATTTTCCCTTCTAGTATGAAAGTATTTCCATTCAGGTATCTTGTATTCAACATGCCATGACTTTCTGTTGAAGTACGCAAGTGAGCTATTGTTTTGTTTGTTAGAAAGTAAGATTCAGAATGCTTTCAAGTTTCAAATGGGAGACCTATAATAAATTCCATCAAACAGTGAAAATGTTACAAGCTTTGAAAGTGAAGGCTTGAGTTTACTTTCTATGGAAGATATCTAGAGCCTTCGAGTATTTCTTGGAGTTCAAAACAGAAGCATGGAAACAAAGTGGGAAGAAGTGGAAGATGTTAAAGTCTAACTGTGGAGGATAATACAAATATCTTGCATTTGAGAATTACTGCAAGGAGTGAGGTACACACATATAGTTTTGAAACTATGTTGCATAAAATACTCTCTGTATTACAAAGGACATAACTTTCTATTGGAAAGTCGGATTGGAGTTCTCTTTTTTTTTATAGAAACTAGACTTCGAGGCACTTCTAATGAGTATTCACTCATACTTTTTGAAGCAATATCAAGGGAGATACATTCTCCTCAACTTTCCCTTCTAGAATAGCCTAAAAATATGCCCATTCGAGTACCTTGTCTTAAACAAGCCATAACTCTCTATTGAGGTGTCCAAGTAAGGTGTCATTTGTTTGTTACAAAATATGATTCAAAATGATTTCAAATGAGGGGTCCTATAATAAATTTCATGGAATAGTGAAAAAGTTACAAGCTCTGAAAGTTTCTGTTCATTTTCAACCTCCAAATCCTATCTGAAAGAGGGAAATCATCACAACTTTCAACTCAGGTAAGAAAGTCAAGTGTCTTTTTTTTGTTGTTCAAAGAAGGGTTTCATATTTACTTTTATACAAAAATATTAGCTTCAGAATTGTGAATTAAAAAGAGTGATATATTTAATGAAAGTCGTTTTTTATTTTTTGTAACAAACCCTCATTTGAAAAAAATGTTCAAGAAAAAGGAGCAAGGCATATTTAAATAAGGTGTGATAGATTTATTATTCCAATCAATACAAAAGGAAAATATAATAAGGAAATCAATGCACACACAGGTGAATCTAGAAGAGGCTTGTGAAGAATGGTATGCAAGCATCTTCCAAGTTCCAACTATGTGAAGATAACTACTTTCATCTTTTCTAGGTTGAATATACCCCTCTCTATGATGACTCTCCATGTGAAGAAGATTTAGAAGGAACAAGGAAGATATCTCAACTTCTCTTCAATGAACCCCTTCCTCCCTATAATGAATGTCCAAGTGAGAAGAATGTCTTAGTTGAAAAGGAAGAATAAATCATTGAAGGTGCTCATGAGCAATTGGTGATGTTCAAGCCAACTTGCTTTTGAGTGACTATGGATGAAGGAAATAATGGAGTAATGACAATGATGAAGGTGAAAATGAAGAATTTTGCAGATGAGAAGCACAAGGATAGCTTACCACAACGAAACAGAGCCCGAAGAAGTATCCAACAATGAAATTCAAAGTAAGGAAGGAAACTGTGCCTAGTGAATGGTTTTTCCAGAAGTGGGAGTAGAAGTGAATGACATCATAGTTATCTATCCAGTGAACATCATAGTTATCTATCCTAGACTGGATACATTTCTCTGCCCATGAACTTTTTAAGATTCTTGATGACACTTTGGATTACAACTTTTATTAATTTGATTAGACAGTGGAATGAGATGAGTCTTACTGCACAAATAAGGGGAGTGTGTCATTAACTCATTGATAAGATTAGAGTGGTTCAGGGCCACATAAAATTCACAGCAGAACTTAATCAAGAGAAAGATGACATCAAAACATAGTTATGTCATTTGAAACATAAACATGTATTGGCCTTATTTCAGTTGGATTGGGGAAAATGTTATTATAAGATACCAAATTGTTGTGTTGGTGGTGAATAAGATGGGCAGTTGAAAGAATGGTAGGTTGTCCCAACCCGGAGGATATTGACACTTTTTTAAAAATATACTTTCCAATCAAATGATGGAATCCTTACTGAATGACATTGTCCATGTATTCCTGAGATGCAAGATGATCTATTTGGGTACCAAACCCATCTTAATTGTAGATTCACTTTTGTCTAGGCCATGATTCAGAAGCATATATAGATTCTCAGCCAGCTATAAAAAGACTAGATTTTGGCTAAGTATATAAATACCAGAATTTCAACGACTATATAAAGGAGGAAAGACAATCACCTGTCTTTTTTATTGAGAAATCAGAGGCTTAAATTTTTTGCTTGGACATCATAGATATAATCAGACTTTATGTCAATTGGGTGTAGCTCAAGTGGCCGAGAAAAAAGTTGTTGTCGTCCCCCCAGGTTCAAATCCCTCTTTGTGACATGCTTGCTCTCTTCGTGAGCCAATAATAGGCTTAAATTATGTTGCTCGGAACTTGATTTTAATTAATTAATACAAGATTTCATCTTTGGGAACCATAGATATAATTGGACATGTCAATTGGGTGAGCTCAAGTGACCTAGAAAAACGTTTTTTCTTCCCCAACCTAGGTTCAAATCCCTCTTTGTGACATGCTTGCTCTCTTCATGAGCCAATTTTTGACTGTTGACCTGGCCTTTAGTGCTGAAGAATCCACTTTACCCTAGGTACCATCATCGGAATGAGGGAAAGTACCCAGTGGGTTTCCTTGGGAAATGCATTAAGAAGGAAGATAAAAAAAGGAAAAAAGAAAAAAAGAGAGAGAGATATAATTAGACTTTCATGTTGCATGATGTAATTTCAAATTTTGATATTAATCAAAGCCAACTTTGTCCATATTGTGTGCATGGTTATGTCTTGTGTTACTTTCATTCACCGTGTCCTGCTAATTAATGAATTATGGATATATACCATGTGCTGGTCTGAGAAGTTTTTTCAATCTCAATCTAAAATTTTATTTCTGAAAGGTGTCTTGTAACGTTTTGTTGTAATGTTTTCTATGTCTTCCTAAAAATTATTGTTATCCTATTTGGATTTTCTTTGCTAAAGTTATTATTCAAAGTTAAAAGAAAATACTTTCCTTTTATGCAATGCTTTTCATTTTGTTGGAACCTATTCATTATTCTTTCATAGAAGGCAATGTGAAGGCCGTGAAATTGGCAATTTTCCAATTTACTCTCCCTATTGATTTCTTCCAAATTTTTTACTTTTTCCAATTTGCTCCCTTTCCCTGCTCACATTTTCCCAAGTAATTCCAATTTTCTCTTTAGTTTGTCCTGAATTCCTTTTGTTAAACCCCATCGAATTATTCTCAAGGCTGATTTTTTTCAACATTTAGACAAAGCAATAAAGGAAATCTCTCCTAAGGTGGAGGAAACTGTTTGTTTCCCTTTATGTTCCCTATTTTCTTGGCTCATTGGGCATGGAATAAATAAGTTTCTTTAGCACAAGAAAACAATGTTAACTGAATGGAAAGGTAGTGAGGCAAGAAGGGATTTGAGAAGATGATACATTAGGCTTGCATTTGAGACTTGTACATGAGCCACTTCTTGCGGGAAGGGGACCAATCCATTTGTGTAAGGCTAGGAAGAATATTTAGTCTTTAGGTGAGTAGAACCATAGTTTTCATAATGAAATAATAGATAGCGAAGACTGGGGTCGGCCCTCCAATATGAGATGGGTAATGAAAACCACCTCCAGTTAATAATGAATAGGAGTTTAGTGGTAGCAGGGAAGCTATTGCAGAGATGATTCTTAAGTAATGCCACATAGAAAATGATCTCAGAGGTTTTAAGCAAGTAGTTGTAGGATAGTTATCTGATGTTATGCAGTGAACCGGGGCTACAAGAGTATAGATTGCAAGTACTTCTAAAATAGTGGCCATGACCTAGGAGGAATGTAAATCTCATGTTAACTATAGGCCACTACATATATGGATCTTACTTTCTGAATCAAGTTTTGAGCTCAACACATTTGTCTAGGGTCCTTTATTATTGGCCATACTACAAGGCATACTATAAATCTGTGCATGTTATAACACTTGGGGAACAACCGATGTTGTCAAACAACACACAACTTGTGCCACGTCATAGTTATCTATCCAGTCTAGGATTCCCACATGGCACTCCAAACCCCCCCTGCAAGGATACACCTTTACAATTTGGAGGCAATTTTCAAAGTTGAATAAATTCACCATAGAGACTTGGTTTCCAAAGACATTTTTTTAAATGTGTATTTTCCAGTCCTCTGCATAGTGGCATAGTTGATTTTTATTTATTTTGTAGTCTAACATAGTGAAATTTTATTTTAACAAATGGGCATGGCTTATCATGATTTTTACATCTTTCCAGGGGTATATCTTCCTCATATAGACTCAGTTTGAATATCATTTTTTTAGCTATTTTTTCAATATCTATGCAATGGTAGTCAAGTTATTTTAGTTAATTTAACCTTCTTCTTTTTCTGATTTTGAAAAATGGATACTCATGAGGTTTGGTTAACCAACACAAACTATTATTCCTAGAAATCATATATAGGGGATCTACTCAGGAGTAAAGGTTTGTATCAAATCACTCGTAGGATAGATATCATATGATTGGCCAATGAGAAAATGTGCAAATGGTTAAATTGTAATGATGAGGCAATACACCTGTCTTATTGGCATGCCGATCTTTGAAGATATGAAATTCCATATTCATTCCCTTAACACACCATAGGAAGCATGGTTGAAATTTGAACAACTCTATTTATGATTTTGTACCAATATTGTATTTCATATATAAATCACTAGACGCTTAACTACTTAAAGAAAAAAATGAATAGAAACAACAAGAAAACATACCATATGAGATTCTCAATGGTGATTGCCCCAATGTTTGTCCTCATAAGATGAATAATCCATACTTTTCAGTGATTGATGCATAGGCAATAGGCATACTTCTTTAAACATGTAGGCACAGATGTTTCTTGACCTCTTGTTCCTAATTTATAAACATTATAATCTTTAATATCTCATCAACCTGTCGATTCTTGTCTCTCTGAAAATTGCATCCATCCAAGGAACCAATATCAAGAATATTAAGATGTGAGAGGTACAACAAATAGACCTACAACATACAGTGATTTTATGAAAGATCGTCATTTTAGTTTGGACGAGCTATAAACAAGAGATTGCCAAATAGAATAGCACTTTATTAAACCATCACTAAGGGCATATTTTGTTTACTGTAGCGATGAGTGTCCAAAAACAATAGGTTTTTCCATTTTAATTATTTTCATAACGTTATATGTTTGCAGAGAAGTGGAATACATATTCTTTCTCATCATATGTGAATCACATGCAAACTGATTTTCTTTCCACCCACAATCATTTACTGGCCCTCGGTAAGATTTGGGACCATATTTATCAACTTATGGGCTCATAAAAGCTTTCTATACCTTCAGTTTCATTTCAGATCTGTTTATACCTTTGATGAAATGTGGTAATGCATTTTTTGAATTTGATGTGTGCCTTAAGTGCTAAATATTGTACTAAGAGTAAACTTTCATAATTGTTTTTGTCATTTCTATGCATATTTTGAGGGACATATTTCTTTTGCAGGTGGCCCTATTGTTGGTTTTGTTGTTGACAAAGTTCCACAAACTGTGGAATATGTTGGTTTAGGATATCCTTTTGGTGTGGTTGCATCAAAACTCTTTGGGAGGCACCACAAAGCTATTTTGTAGTGTCCAAAAACAAATCCTTTTGTGATGGTTTCACCAGCGTAAAACAACTAGAGATTAAGGTGAATATGGAAGCTGGGCGTGTTGGAACACATCTTTGTACCTGAGGTAGGTCGTTTTCAAATGGAAGGCACTATCTATGATGAATGCATAGCATCTTTGATTGATAAGTTCGCCACAACTTTGTAGAGGAAAACAGTTCACCAAAGGCAGTACTGCATCCATTCCCTTATTGCAAAGCAAAGCCTAGTAGATGCAAGAATGGCACATCCCATGTGCTTCAGGTGTTATGTGTCAGCAAGGGATTATTTGTAGTTGCCTTCTTGTGGGGTCGTGCCTTCAATTATCCCATGACTACCCATTGCAGGTAGGGAAGCTACGCATTACTTTTCCATGGTTGGTTGCCTATTCCTGTATTTGCAACAACTGATTGTGACATTTGTGTCCCTTTTGCTATCTGTGGATGCATATTCAATTTCATTGCATCCATCGTGTAGTGGTTTGTGGCCTCATTGTACTGAGTACCTACTTGGGACTATCCTTCCCTAGTTAACTTTTTGGTTGATTGGGTCCTGAAGTTGACTTTTCTATAGGCACTACTGCTTTTCTTTTCTTCTCCACAGTATACTTACAAGTTTTCTTAGGATTAAATATTTACCCCTTAGGTTGAGTTTTCTGGACATTCTTGGTATGTTCAGAACATTGTGTACCACATGGACTTTTAAAATTCTCTCTATTAAGATTGGTAGTTTTCTGTGATAGGTTCATTGGGCCAACCAACTCACAAACTGGCTCTTTTGATTTTTTGTAGGATCAACTTTGAACCTTTCACGGTGAGTCCTTGTAGCAATGTGAACATTCTTGTTGTATTCAAAAACATGTGCCAGATTGACATTATTAATTTTCTTCAGAAAGATTGGGCAGTTCTCTATGAGATGTCATTGACTCAAATAATATTCTAACTATCACACCCAAAACAAAGAAAGGACATTGATTTGTGTATGCTCAAATTTCCCACACTTGACACATTGTATCAAAGGCTTAAAAAGTTAAGTTGTTTGGCTTGTTGGGTTACGACTGATTTTGTGTTGGAGCAGTTTTTGTGCAATATACAGTTGATGTTTCACTAGACTCTACAGATTCTTTCTTTATATTGGTTAGATTTTTTGAATAGTCATTCCAACAATGATAGAAGCAATATATGTCATACTTTCATGGTCGCTTAGTTCCTCAATGGCTCTCCTTATGTTTTCCACTGCTAGCTAGCATCTTTTCTAGGGGACATTCATTCTGTACATGATTATGTTACATCAAGCACAAATCATCTCCTTATCTTTACCGAGTGTTGGATGCATTTGTGCTTGAACCTCTTTCACTTGCAGCTATGGTGATGAAGTATGGTTTGTTGTATCTCTCCCTGTTGAATTAATTTCTTTATACATTTTCAGATCTATTTGAACTGCCTCTTTATATGTGGCTAGATTCACATTGGACATATTGAATCAAACTCGTTATGGAAAGCCAGCTATAAACCAGTAAGTCTTCGTGTTTTGTAGTTGGGCATAGGTTGATTACCCAATCAAAATTTAAATTTGTTGATCATATTGGAACATCTCGTCTCATTTGATTTGAATAGACTTCAATATTTTAAATGCTAGGTTGAACTGAGTCAGTTGTACTCATTGCAAAAATATGATAAAAAATCTGAATAGGTTGCATAAGGAGCAGCCTCAATCTTGTTGTACAATAATAAAGTGGGTTCCTTGAGGGTAGCCACAAATGCTTCAGTTTCTGGGTTTCGTCAATAATTTTTTGTGCTTATAATATAGATCACAAATTGATATATTCAGTCCTTCATCAATGACATGGATACCATGAATTGTTGTTAGTTTCATAGAGCTAGCTATGGGAGAAGTGGTAGATCTAGGAAGCTAAGAAGTAGCCATGCTAGAATTTATTGGTGGAGATGGAGGACGTGGTCGTGGAAGAAAAGGAACTTGCTTTGGAGATGTGGGGAGGTTGGGGGGGGGTTGTTGGGGAACAAGTTGATTCAACAGTAGATGGGCTCGGTTTAGTTGAATTCAATGGTTTAAAATTTAGGCTTATTAGGAATAGAAGGATTATGTGGTAATTTTTACCCAAGTCTCCTTTTCTTCACTGCCAATGAGCTTCATGAATTGCATATGGTTCTAGGGTTTGTTTAGACCTAAGACTTCTCTAGATTGTTGATGAGAATTGAATGCTTTCTAAATAAAGATTTGGCAATGGAAACAATGTTTGTCCCTACAATAGCTAGCCAAACCTTAGCCTACTTAGGGGAATCACACAGCTACAGAACAAAAAGCACTGAAGTATATATGCATTCATCGAGTATATCGTAAAAAACATAAATATTGAAACACCATTCAGCTGCAACATGCATTGCATACACAATACACGTAATTTATTAGATTGCCAATACAACCCTTAGATTCTCAAGGTTCATATTACTCGACTTGTTTATCATTTGTTGTTGTTCTATGATACTTCCATCTTCCTTTTGTAGCCCCTGGTCAATTGGCAACAATTCTCTGCAGTCTCTTTGCTTGCGCACTCCCTTGCCATAGACCCTTATCATGGGAAACCCTTGTCTTCTGCAATTGAACTGTTGTTGTCTTTGACCTACTTCTCACCCATAATTATCCTTCGAAAACAAGAAGCACACTCCTACTACACAAAGGGGGGATCATTCAGACAACACCCAACACAACTCAGAAGGACGGTCGGTTAAAGCTATCAGGTGTGCCAAGGAAATAACTAGTGTTGGGAGACTTGTCTTTGGGGAGGATGTAGCAATGGACAAGGTTTTGGATCTATCAGAAAGAGTAGTGGCAGGTAGGGTCAAAGGGAAAAAACTGGGCATGGCTTATCTCAAAAGTTGGGTACATAACTACTGGCTACCAGAGATCTCCAAGATGCCCCATATCAGACTACTTACCAGAGGGTGGTTCTCTTTTGTTTTATCTTCCATGAATGATGTAGATTGGGTTCTTAAGAAGGTTTGGAGCATCGCAGCTACCCCGACCCTCCTCAAACGTTGGACACCTAACATTGGACTCCTGGTCCTCCCGATGCGATACTAGAATACACATCGATTTGCGGCAATTAGAAATCTTATGGGCAATTACCTTGAGGTGGATACGTCCTTTGAAGTCATTGGTCTTATGACAGTGGCTCACATACTAGTCCTGATCAATCTGCAGAAGGGATTTTGTGTTGGTCCCTCGTAGCTTCTCATAGAATTGGTCGTTGGGGATTTTGTACAAACCCTGGACTACGAGGGAATCCCATTTAGGTATCATAGATGCCATGTCTATGGGCACGATGTGGAAAACTGTCCAATATCCATCAAGGGAAAAGACCAAATGAAAAGAGGGGCAAGCTCCTCCATCTCTCCTCCGCAAAAGAAGTGGAACCACAACAGGGCATAGGGGACTTCAAAAAACAGGTTTTGTAGAACACTGGAGATAATCGATCGGCGAGTCAGGGTTCAGACAGAGGGTGCCATCAAGGTTCAACGCAGGAAGTGCCTTCGACTATCGGTCCTCTCTCATCACCTTCCCTGGATCATCTCCTCCGACGAGAACATGAATTAACGGGTATGTCAATCTTAGATTCTTCTCATACTACTTTGGAGTCTTTCACCCCACTTGTTTTTTCTGAGTCTCTATCATGTGCTAGTCTAGCCTCCCTACATTGCCCCTTCTCCTCCTCTTCATCAATCTTCGCACCTTTGCTGGTCACACCCTCCTTAAACTTAGGGGATTTAGAATCTACTTCGCTGGTTGGGCTCTTGACCTCCATTGAACTCCCTTATACACCAGATATAAATGCCCCTCCCTCTACAACTATCATCCCCTCCCATAACTCCCTGGAAACTTTGTTTCCTACCAATCTCCCTTTTACCCTTAACACTCCCTCGGCCTCTATTGACTCCTCTTCTAAAGATAACAGATTTTGTTACCACCTTAGGAGAAGATTGGTGATCAAACAGGATCCCTTGGAGAGTGTTTCTCCCATGACCTTGGGTAGGGGACTGGGGTCACTACCTCAGACACAATCGGTGGGAAAAGGTAGGGGCCATAAATCACATTTATATATGGCACAAGATCGGGCCAGAATTGATCTGGCTTCAGGAAGATAATATTCAATTGAATGGATTCTTAGAGAAAAGCCACCCCAAGATGGAGCTACCTCATGAAAATCCTCTCCTCCAACTTTCAGGAGTTGGCGAACCCCAATAAAAAATCATCCTTACGAAGATTGGTTGAATAGTGCTCGCCAGATGTCATTCTACTGCAAGAATCTCTAGGGGACAACTTAGCAGTGATTAAGATCTTGGAATCCTTACTCCCGGGTTGGATGTTCACAACAGTAGATGCTCAAGGACGCTCAGGGGGTTTGGCCACTCTAGTTCGACAATGGGTAAATTTTGGGGGAGAATCAGACCATCATCCGATATTGTTCGAATTTGGGACCTCCTCTAGAAGGCCGACTAGCCCCTTCAAATTATTAGAGGGATGGCTAACAGATACAACCTTTCTGGAACTAGTAAAGGACTTATGGGTGAAAATACCAGAACACTCCCAGACTCCAGCAGCTATGCATTTTTTTGAAAACCTAAAAGGCCTCAAACAAGCAACTAAGAAGTGGGCCAAAATAAAACAACAAAAGGATGAACAAAATATGCGGGATATTTAATTGAAACTAATAGAAATAAAAGATGGGATTGGTTGGGGCTATCATATCCAAGAAACAAAATACCTCCTATATGGCTTGGAAAAACGTCGCAGGGTCATCTTGGAAGAAAGAGAAGCACAATGGAGGCTAAAGAGTCGGGCCCTGTGGCTAACCTGTGGAGATGAAAACACAAAATAGTTTCAGGCCTTTTCCAAAGGCCATAAGATGGCCAACACCATTTGGATCCTATGGAATCAGAGGGGGGAGGAAATAACAAAGTACAACGAATTATCCGACTTGGGCATTAATCATTTTAAGACACTTTACAAAGCCCAAAAGGAGTCCTCTATTGCAGACATTATAAAAGTTGCCCAACTTTTCCCCAGATTTGTTGAAGAGGATGCAATTGGACACTTAACAAGCCTGATTACTGAAAAAGAGCTGATAGAATTCCTACACACTTTCCAAAAAAGGAAGATCCCTGGCCCATATGGGTGGTCAATCGAATTCTACTTGGGATGCTTTGACATTCTGGGACCTAACCTACTGTGGGTAATCGAAGAATCAAGGGTAAAGGGTCATATACATAATCATATCAACGCTACTTTCATAGCACTGATACCTAAGACAGACAACTCGACCTCCTTCGAATATTTTTGGCCTATCTCCCTTTGCAATTGTTTGTACAAGATTATCTCCAAGGTTATCAGTGGAAGACTAAAAGTAATCCTCTCAAAACACATCTCGGGGGAATAGTTCGACTTTCTTGAAGGCAGACAAATTCATGAGGCGATCAGAGTAGCACAAGAAGGTATGCACAACATCAAACTAAAGAAGATGAGAGAAGTAGTGATAAAACTAAATCTATCCAAAGCCTTCGATAGGGTGAACTGGTTATACATCAAAATTCTTCTGATACATTTGGGCTTTGGACTGTATTTTTTCAACTGGATAATGGCATGCTTAAACTTGGTCTCCTTTTCCATTTTACTCAATGGTTCAACCACAAATTTTTTTCAAGCAGAGAAGAGAATTCGACAAGGCTTCCCGCTATCTCCCCTACTCTTTCTACTTGTAGCAGAAAGCATAAGCCATTTTTTGATTGAGGAAAAGGTTAGAGGACGTTTCTCTGGTATCAAAATATCAAATGGGCTGGTCATTACCCATCTACTCTTTGTGGATGACATACTAATCTTATGTGATGGATCGAAGAGGGATGAAGACATATTAACGGAGGGGCTCACACTCTTCAAATTAGCAATGAGTATGATCATAATTATAGGAAGAATTACTCCAGGCAGAAATCAACAATTAAACATCGTCAGACCCTCTAGTCTGTCACTAGTTCCTTGCCTATAGTTGTTTGTTTGCTTCATAGGTCTTGATATTGATATTGATTTCTTTTTTAAATACCTACAACACCGTCGCTATTGTGATTTCTTGGACTCTCTTCATGTCGCTCTTGCCACGTCCGAGACGTCTCTCTTTCCACCTCCAAGATTGTCGCTCCCATAGCAACCACATCAGAGTTGGTACCTCCAGGAGGTCTCTCTTTCCACCTCCTGGATGTCTCTCTTACCACATCCAAGAGTGTCACTCCCATAGAAACCACGTTGGAGCTAATACATCTTCCCGTCGGTGTTTCCACCTCCAAAACATCGCTCTTGCCACCTTTAAAATGTCACTCTTTCCACCCCCAAACTGTATCTTCCCGTTGGTCTTTCCACCTCCAAAATGTCTCTCTTGCCACATTTAAAATGTCACTCTTGCCACCTCCAAACCATATCTTCCCGTCGGTCGTGCCACCTCCAAAACGTCTCTCTTGCCACCTTTAAAATGTCACTCTTGCCACCTCCAAACCGTCTCTCTTGCCACCTTTAAAATGTCTCTCTTATCACCTTTACAACGTCTCTCTTGTAAGTTTTAAACCTATGAAGTAAAGCAATGCATATAGATTCTTAAGAAAAATAGAATTTAATCAATGACTCATTCACATAGTACACAGAGATATATACCGAAAACCCTCAACCGGGAAAACCTTTCTTATATTTATTATGTTGAATTTCATCATTCACTATACAATATATACAATGTTTTTAGGTATTCTGTAGATACCAAAACC
>ML802866.1:11227-31942 GCA_009831015.1 Picea engelmannii | reverse complement strand
ATTACCAACCTGCTTGGAATATACACAGTGATCAGCCCTACTTCTTACAAATCCCAATCCAAGGATGTATGTGTCAAACTTTTGGTACCACATCCTAGGTGATTGCTTCAGACCATATAGTGACTTCTTTAGCTTACAGACCAGCTCCTTCTTTCCCTTCACTACAAAGCCTTCTGGCTGCTTCATGTAGATTTATTCTTCCAGATCCCCATGTAGGAATGATGTCTTCACATCCATCTGTTCCACTTCAAGATCAAAAGCAACAACAATAGATAAAAGAAATCTAATAGAAGTTAACTTAGCAACAGGATAAAAAATTTCACCAAAGTCAATTCCCTCAACTTGGGAATAACCTTTTGCTACTAACCAAGCTTTGTATTTCTCCACTTTACCTTGTGCATTAAACTTCTTCTTAAACAACCATTTGCTACCAACATATTTTCTTCCAACTGGAAACTCAACTATATCCCATGCCTCATTCTTATCCAAGGCATCAATTTCTTCAACCATGGCCTTCTTCCAGAGTTTACTATCCTCTGAATTCACTGCTTCCCTAACAGTTCTAGGATCATCATCAGTAATAGATAAAGAAAAATTGGAACCAAAATCGGGTGGACTATACCTTTCTAGTTGCCTTCTATCTCTCATTGATCTCCTCAATGCTAGGGTATGAGGCTCTTCTTCTTCTACTTCCTCTTCTTCAGATGATTCAGATTTTGCATCATCCAACTCAAGCTCTATTTTCTCAGTTTCGTCTTGCATTGGTAGGAATTCCTATTTTGACACATCTTTTACCTCTCTGAAAACAACATCTCGTCTATAAACAATTTTATTGGTTTTTGGGTTCCAAAGATTATAACCTTTCACACCATCTTTATAACCAATAAAGATACACTTTTCAGCCTTTTTATCCAGCTTACTTCTATTTTCCTTTGGAACATGTACATAAGCATCACAACCAAACACTCTCATATGTTGAAGAGAGGGTTTCTTTCCAGACCATACCTCGTGTGGAGTTTTATCATCCAACATTGATGAAGGTGATCGATTGACCAGGTAACATGTTGTACCCACAGCCTCTGCCCATAATTCTTGTCCTAACCCAACACCACTGAGCATGCTCCTTGCTTTTTCCTTCAGTCTTTTGTTCATCCTTTCTACGACTCCATTCTACTAAGGAGTGTATGGAGTAGTATTCTACCTTGATATACCACACTTCTTACACAATTCTTCGAATTCATTTCCGAAGAATTCTCCACCATTATCTGTTCTCAATACCTTTGTTTTCTTCTTTGTCTGATTTTCTACCAGAGCCTTAAACTATTTAAATTTATCAAATACCTCAAATTTCTTTCTAAGAAAATAAATCCATGTGTTCCTTGAAAAATCATCTATGAATGAAACATAATACACAGATTTACCTAGGGATGGAACAGGAACAGGTCCAAACACATCACTGTGTATCAACTCTAAGATCCCCTTTGCTCTTGTAGCACCAGATGGGAATCTTACTCGATTATGTTTACCATATATGCAATGTTCACAGAAATCAAAATCCATATTGCAATTAGACATACCTCAAACCATGCCTTTACCGTGTAGTGTTCGAAGGCCCTTTTCTCCAATATGCCCTAGTCTTTGATGCCACAACATGGTCTTCTTTTTAGGGACGATATTGGTCTTGTCTTCTTTATTTGTCTTCTCAAGGACAACAGAACTGTTACACCCATTAGTATAAGTTCTTCCCAACAACTTGTATAGAGTTCCACACCGAACTCCCCTCATCAACACCATTGCTCCTCGTACCATCTTCCAAGTGTTCTTTCCAAATACAGTATCCACTTCTACATCATCCATCTTGCTTACAGATATTATGCTCCTGGCTAGTTTTGGAATGTGCAGAACCCCAGGGAGATTTCTAATCCTTCCATCTTTTAGCAACAACTTAACCCTTCCACATCCCAAGATTTTTGTTGTTGAGTCATCTCCTAGGAATACATGACCACCATCATATTTTTCATATTCAGAGAACCACTCCCTGTGAGGAGTCATATGGTATGATGCACCTGAGTTGATCAACCATACATCATGGTCTGCATGTGTACTTGTAGATGCTAGGTAAACATCACCTCCTTATTCAGTAGAGGTTTTTTCCTCTGTGGAAGAGGTACTATCAGATCCCTTTGGTTTTTCAACCTTCTTAGACTTGCAATCTTTCTTATAATGCCCTGTTTTACCACACTTCCAAGATTTCCTCAAAGATTTTCCTGGAGACTTAGATCTACCTATAGATTTAGATCTCCACCCCGAAGGCTTACTAGGGTTCCTGTCTTGGGTACACCCTCTTACAAATAAAGCATTTGTGTTGTGACCATCCATTCTTTTTCACCTCATCTCTTCAGATAACAAGGATGAAACTACATCCTCATACTTTAATGTAGATTGAGTGGTGCTACCAATTGCTACAACTAGATTATCCCAATTAGATTCTGGCAAAGAACATAACAAAGAAATATACTTATCTTCTTCTGCAATTGTAATATTAACAAAGACAAGTTGACTTACCAGAGTATTAAAGGCATTTAGATGTTCTATCACATAATATCCATCTTCCATCCTAAGATGATACAACTTCTTTCAAAGAAACAACTTGTTTACCAGGGACTTTGATTGATACAAATTCCCCAACTTATCCCATAGTTCCTTGGTTGTAGATTCTCCCGAGACATTCAACAAAAACGAATCTTCCAGGCAGAGTCGAATAGTAATCCTTTCTCTTCTGGCCAACTTCTCCCAATCTTCCTTTGACATACCAGTAGCTAGTGTACTATTAGTTTGTGTACTAGTAGGTTGTGTACCAGTAGCCTGTGTGCTAGTAGACGGTGTACCAGTAGTCTGTGTACCAGGATCCACAACGATCCATTGTTCTTTGTCTACAAGAAGGTCCTCCATCTTGAGCTTCCATAGCTCAAAGTTTTTATCGTTGAACTTCTCTATATTGATTCTAGATGAGCTCGCCATTCCTCTTTCTATACTCGAATCTCCACTGCAATAGCTCCCACTAAACCCAGGTTTATCACAGACCCAAGATAAACTTGATCTATCAAGACCGAGCCAAACCCTCAACAACAAAGGCACCCCTCTAAAGCCAAAAATGAGCTCTAATACCACATGTAAGTTTTAAACCTGTGAAGTAAAGCAATGCATATAGATTCTTAAGCAAAACAAAATTTAATCAATGGCTCATTCACATAGTACACAGAAATATATACCAGAAACCCTCAACCGAGAAAACCTTTCTTATATTCATTATGTCAAATTTCAACATTCACTATACAATATATACAATGTTTTTAGGTATTTCGTATATACCAAAACCCTAATCCCTAAAACCGAGATTATTTTTAGTAAACCACTAAAAATAGCAAAAACCGCCCAAAAAAAACAATTTGGGGCACTGCCCCGAACGTTGCGTGTAACCAGGGGGGGGCATACCTGCTCCCCCTAGGACCACCCTAGAAAAGCACCCCATGCACATGGCACAAACAACGCACTAGTATGAGGGATCGTCAGATGTAGTTGTCATATCTAACGCACCCACACACACACATGCAAAGAATATAACACATACCCAACATTTCTTGCCACCTTTACAACGTCATTCTTACCACCTTTTAAACGTCTCTCTTTCCACGTCTACGACATTGGTCTTGCCACGCCCAGGACGTTGGTCTTACGACGTCTATATGGGGGTTGAACAGTCGAATTTATGATGACACGTGTCCACATAAAACGTCGCAATACAAACGAAAACTATGGCATTGGAACAATGACGTCCTATGAAACGACATTTGAGGGGGTCCGATGTTTTTCGTTCTCTCGACAATATAAAGTGGCAATTACGTCGAACGCGTCGTCTTAATTTGACCCAAATTCACTAGTGACACCATGTATATATAATTATACAGAAAACAAAAATCGGTATGCCAATCTCATGGCATCTTCCAGCTCCCATGTAGCCTCATCTGCTCCAAAGTTATTCCATTGCACCTTAACCTGCACAATGGATCGGTTACGGAGCATTGTTTCTTTCTTGTCTAGGATGCATTGAGGTTCGGGATGTACATATTTATTTAACAAAGACACATGGAACACATTATGATCTTTAATAGTAGGTGGTAATGAAATTATGTATGTTATAGGCCCAAATATTTCCAAGACTTCAAATATTCCACAACATCAAGAAGCCAACTTAGCACACATCCCCATCCTTAGGGAACTTCTTTTGGGTTTTACTCGGATATGCACATGATCTCCCACTTTAAACTCTCAATGAGTTCTCTTGCTATCTGCATAGCTCTTATGTTTGTCTTGGTAGGATTTCAGATTTTGTCTTATATTAACCATGGTTTGTTTTATCTCCTTCAACAATTCTAGTCCAAGCATAACTCTATCCACTAGTCAATTGTCCCAACTGATTGGAACTCTACACTTTCTACCATACAAAACCTCAAACAAGATCATTTTCAACGATTCTTGGTAACCATTTTTGTAGGCAAACTCTACCAGGGGACAGAATGTTCACAAAGATGAAGGCCAAATTTATACCCATGTACTATCAAATCAATCTATTTCGAAGGATGCGTAATTTGAGACAGAAGTTGATGACGGTGAAGGAATACACCGAAGAGTTTTACAGGATAAACATTAGATCAGATCATCGGGAAAGAAATGATGAGAAAGTTTCCATATACATGAATGGTATACGATATGACATTCAGGACAAGATGAGCATGACGACCATCCAAACTATAGAAGATGCTTATCAGACGGCTATGAAAGCTGAAGAAAAGATGAGCCAAAAACAAGGTCAAATAGGTCGAGGCAGAAGTCAAAGTAGAGGCAAGGAAATTTCCCTGGACAGAACTCAGAAGTATAAAGATGAGGGGAAGAAACATCAAACTCAATCGGAGAGAGGAGGAAGCTCACAGGGGAGACAGTATGCTAATCGAAACACTTTTCCTCGAGCCAGAGGAAGAGGAAGAGGCAGAGGAGGCGAAGTGAAGTGCTTTGTCTGTGGAAAAATCAGACACAAATCCTCTGAGTGTCCAGATAGGAAGAAAGAGGGTGGTGAAACTCACATTGTCTAAGCTCAAGGATGGAATGTTGAGGCAGAAGATGCTGAGGGCAGAAGATCCTTGATGATGCAGAAATTTCTCTTGAAGCCAGAGAAGGAGGCAGAGAACCCAACCCAAAGAAACAATCTATTTCGGACTGCTTGCAAAACCAAAGACAGGGTATGCAAAGTCATAGTGGACATCGGTAGCACATAGAATCTTGTGTCTACAGAGATGGTAGAAAAGATGGAGCTAGAGACTGTTGTGCATCCCAGCCCATACAAAGTTTCATGGCTACAAAAAGGACATCAGGTAAATATCACTAAACAATGTTTAGTTGAATTCAAAATAGGAGGATATAAAGATGAGATTTTGTGTGATGTCATTCCAATGGATGTTTGTCATCTATTGCTGGGTAGACCATGGAAATATGACAGAAATGTGGTACATGATGGGAGGAAGAACACATAAACTCTGGAAAAAAATGGTAGGATGCACATGTTGTTGTTGATTAAGGATAAAGAAGTGAAACCAGAGATGAAAAATGCAGTACTTCTCATGAGTGGGAAGGAACTTCTTAAGGAAGTTAAGAAGAAAGAAGACATGCAATTCATTGTGGTTAGGAAACCCATAATTGTTTTGAACAACACTAGAATAGATGATTTGCTGGAAGAAATCCAGGGTTTGCTAAAACAGTTCGCTGACATAGTAGTGGACGAACTACCTTGTTCATTGTCACCTATCAAGAGTATAAGCCATCATATTGATCTTATACCTGGAGCCATCTTGCTGAACAAGGCAGCGAATAAGTTGACGCCGCAAGAGAATGAGGAAGTTAAGAGATAGGTCTAGGACTTAATGGACAAAGGATTAATTCGGGAGAGCTTGAGTCCATGCACTCTTCCAACAGTGCTCATCCCAAAGAAAGATGGAGGTTGGAGGATGTGTACAGACTCAAGGGAAATTAATAATATTACCATCAGATACAGGTTTCTATTGCCAAGGATGGATGACTTGATGGATTGCTTGAGCGGAGCCAAATATTTTTTGAAGATTGATTTGAAAATTGGCTATCACCAAATTAGGATGAGGGAGGGTGATGAATGGAAAATGGCATTCAAAACAAACGAAGGTTTGTACGAATGGCTTGTCATGCCATTTGTCTTGACGAATGCGCCAAGAACCTTTATGAGGTTGATGAATGAATTCCTGAAGGATTTCATTGGAAAATTTGTGATTGTATATCCTGATGATATACTAATTTTCAGTAAAACTGAAGTGAAGCACTTAAATATTTAGATTTTGTGATGAGGATATTGTAGCAAGAGAAATTGCTAATCAATATGAAGAAATGTTCATTCATGAGGACAAAACTTACTTATTTGGGTTTTGTTATCTCTACAAATGAATTGAAAATGGAGCCTGAGAAGATAAAGGCGATTAGAGATTGGCCATCACTGAAGACTATTTTCGAAGTTCGAAGCTTCAATGGATTGGCTAGCTTCTACAGGAAATTCATCCAAAACTTCAGAGGAATCAGTGCACCAATGATGGATACAGTGAAGAAGCGACAAAAATATTTTCACTGGACAGAGGAAGCAGAAAAGAGTTTCAACTTGCTGAAGAATAAGATCACTGAGCAACCAATTCTTGTGTTACCATATTTCAACAAAACATTCCAGGTCAGGTGTGACTCAAGTGGGTTTTCAATTGGAGTGGTCTTGAGCCAAGATAACAGGTCGATCGCGTATTTCAGTGAGAAACTGAATGAAGAAAAGATCAGATACTCAACGTATGACAAGGAGTTTTATGCAGTCATACAAGCGCTGAAGAAATGGAGACACTATTTAGTTCCAAAAGAGTTCATTTTGTACAGTGACAATCACGCTTTGCAATTCGTGACTTGACGAGAGAAGTTGAACCAAAAACATGCTAAATGGGTTGAACATATGTAGAATTTTACTTTTTTGATTAAACATATTTCTGGAACTGTTAACAAAGTGGTTTACGCTTTGAGCAGGAAATATTTGCTATTGCAGGAATTTAGAGTCAAGACTTTGGGTTTTGATAACCTCAAAGAAATGTACAGGGATGATCCAGATTTCATAGAAGCATATGAGGCGACTGAGAATCCAATTCTCAGGGACAGAAGCCAATGGATGACTATATGATCCAGGATGGATTATTGTTCAAAGGCAATCAACTATGTATTCTGAAATGCTCCATGAGGGAGAATTTTCTAAAGGAAAATCACAGTGGAGGATTGGCCAGACACTTCGGTCATGATAAAACGTTCTTGAAGTTGAATGGTTCATATTACTGGCTGGGGATGAGAACGGATGTGAAGAATTTTGTAGACAGGTGCATGATTTTCCAGCACATGAAGGTAAAAAGGCAGAACGCAGGGTTATACCAGCCCTTACCCATACCCGAAAGGTCGTGGGATGACGTGAGCATGGATTTCATATTGGGACTGCCAAGGACACAGAGGGGACATGATTCAATCTTTGTAGTGGTAGAAAATTTTCAAAGATGGCACATTTCATACCATTCTAGAAAACCAATGACGCAACTCATATTGCGAACCTGTTTTTCAAGGAAGTCATCAGACTTCACGGCTTGCCAAGAAGTATCATTTCTGATCGAGACACCAACTTCATGGGACATTTCTGGAGGACCTTATGGAAGAAGCTGGGGACAAATTTGTCTTTTAGCTCAGTGTATCATCCTCAGACGGATGGATAGACAGAGGTCATGAACATATACAAAGGTCAACGCATCTTTTAGTAAATTTTGATGAAAATGCTAGTCTCTTGTTGTTAAAGTTAAGGAAGGTTTGCAGGTATGTGATCATATACAACAGCTCTATTACAGAGTTAAAAATCATATTTGGATGATGAAATTGATGAGGGATTTTGGTTAAGGTACATGTCGGATACATGGTTGAGACAAATAGTTGATGAGTTGGCAAATACATGAGGTGTATAGTTGATGATGTTGGTACATCTTGATGATTCATAGTTGATGACTAGTTGATACATGGTTGGTGCATACTTGGTACATGGTTGGAGGCACTTGTTAGTAGTATTGTTGACACATGGTTTATGGATGATGTAACATACTTGTATGGGTATACTGTTAGAAGCACATATTGATCTTGGTGATGATTATTGATGCAGGAGCATCACATAAAGCCAACAAGCACGCCCCTAATGAGAGGAGACAGTTGGATGCGCAGATTTCATTTGAACACGTTTTTGTGAAAACATTTTGAATTTTAAAATCTGAAACATTAAAGTAATTGTCAGGAGGAAAGTGCATTAACATTTATGTATTGAAGATCCAAACTAATTTTGGAGCATATGTTCCTATCCACGGATGTACTAGGCATTTATGTATTTTTAATGCAAGTAGGTAGATTTAAATGATAGATTAGACAATTTTAGAAGCTTAGGAGGGAAAACAAAGGATAGACACCCTCACCCTTGTATCTTTGTATCATTTTTATTTTTTTTCAGAATTCCTAAGCTGTGGAGATGCATAGGAGAATAGAAGAGCACAGAGGATTTTTATGCATTTTAGTTGTTATTTTCCATGTACAGGAGCACTGGAATTAATAGAACAAAGCTTTGATTCCAAATCTATGTGTGTGTGATGGTTATTAGAATCACCTTTTAAATGGTATGTTGCAGGCTATTTATGTTCTCTGTATGCATTTTGTTTTAATGTTATGTGTGTGTGCATGCTCTAGAATTCTATGGTGAATGTTTGAGTTCTAGACAAAGGGAGAATGAGTTCCAATTGTTTCTCTTTCTAAGAACTCCTGCAAAGAGTGTAGTAGAGGGTCTGCAAGGAGTGCGTCGACCAGGTTCTGGATTTCATCTCAGAACTCTCAGGAAGGATCCAATTGTGTCTTTACAGATAGGAATGCTAGAAGAGCACAGAGCCATGCAAAGTGTGTGCAGGCTGGGAGAAGAGGGAAAGATTTCTTCAGACTCGTAGAGGAGTTGAAGAATTCTCTGTTGCAAGGAGTGCACAGATCTTCTCTCGAAGGATAACCATGAGTTATCATTAAGTTTACAAGATCCGTGCACAGCGAAGGCTTCAAGCCTAGAATTCGCCAAGGAAATCTTGAAGGCCCAGAGAATCAACTTAGGTTGAAGGTCGCAGAGGCCGAGCGAAGAACAAGTTGGATCAAAATCAAGAAAGGAGCAGGTCCAAGTGCCTTTTCCAAAGTTCAGAGTCAAAGGTTGTCAAGACAGAGACAGACGGTCTGAATTCTCCATGGAGAATTCGCGAGATCACGAGGACCGTAGGATTTGCAGGAGTTGAAAGGTGGTTAGAGGCCAGATAAACCCATCAACCAGGAGTCGAGGGTCAACGTGAATCATGGATCATGGCTTACCCCATGTCATTGGATCATTTCGTGAATTCAGGGTTTGTTAGTTTGGAGGACAGGCCAAATTCTTGGTCGCTCCAAATCCCGAGTCACGAAGTGCAAGGAAAAAGATCCAAGTTGTTGAATCTTGACCACAGGAGAACCGTTGGACCAAACCCCACGTGGTATCATGTTTCGAGGATTCACAGGGGAGGATAATGAGCGTTCAACACTCCAACTCGCGAAGTCGCGAGTTGCGAGAGGTGCTAGAGTTAATCTCTAGTCGACGGTCACTTGTAAAGGTGCTAACGAGGAGGATCCATACCCGTATCGCATCTCGGGTATCGGAGGTTTGGAGCAAGAGGAGTCAAGAGTCTTCAAATCTCCAACTTGTGAGATCGCGAGCCATGAAAGGAGCTTGCGCTAAGGCCTTGGTCGTGGTCACTTTTCCAAGGGACTGAAGAGAGGGGGCTTATCCCTTAGCCCATTCAGAGCTTTGCATCTCAGTTGTTGCAAAGAGCGGTGGCATTGGGTTGAAAGCGGCAAACTCACGAGACCCAAATATCCTTCACGGTCTTAATCAAGGGTTTTTCTTAACTCTTTTCGTGGTTTAGAGAAGATCCTGCGTGGATCTCGGCCTGAGGATTGGGGGTTTGCACCAATTATGAGTTGTTTTGTTATGGTTGGTTGATGCACATCTTTGAGAGTTGTCTTGGTGATTGATCTTGGTGAGTAGATATGATTTGGTTGATAAGATTGATGAGACATGTTGTTGTGATAGGTTGTTTGGACAGGTTGTTGTGACAAGTTATTTGTATAGGTTTGGTGCATGGTTGATGCACTTGTTCATGGTACAGGTTTTGTACACGTTTGGTGAATGGTTGATGCACTTGTTCATGGTACAATTTTTGTACACATTTGGTGCATGGTTGATGCACTTGTTCATGGTACAGGTTTTGTACAGGTTTGGTGCATGGTTGATGCACTTGTTCATGGTACAGGTTTTGTACAGGTTGGTGCATGGTTAATTCACTTATTTATGGTACAAGTTGATTACAGGTTGATTGGTACAAGTTTACAGCAGTATATCTCATAGTGATAATGTAACAATGGTTCTATCATTCTACTTCTACTTCAGGGCGGTTGGACGGGGCAAGGACAGGTGGTTGTAGCCACCTTCTGGTTGTAGCTAGAGAACATAGGGGGTTGTAGCCTCCTTCTAGTTGTAGCCATAGAATAGGGTATTTGGAGCTTCCCTCAGGTTGTATCCTGAGAAACAAGGGGGTTGGAGCCTCCTTCCAGTTGCAGCTGGAAAACAACGGAAGTTGGTGCTTCCAATGAATGTAATTCTTTATAAAGACATATAAGAAGAAGAATTATGTGGTTTTCTCCCACTTTGGGTTTCCACATAAAACACTGGTGTATTGTGTATGTGTATGATTGTTCATTTCTTATTTACTCTGCAGTTATTGGATGATAATTCTACATTGATATAACACTTGGATTATATGGCTAAAAAAGATTAAATTGCTCTATTACTAATTCACCGCCCCCCTCTCAATAATCCAACAAGGATGTCCATTTTGAAATAATTCCTCATTATGACAAGTTGGTAGTGCAAAGCGCTATTTTAACACTAAGTGCACTACCAACTTGTGAAAAAGCTCTTCTTTTTGCATTTGAAGACTTTTGAAGTGAAAAAGGTATATCATAAAAAATTTCAAGGTTCTGAAATCATCATCAAGTCTTGATATCCTCTTCTAAAGCTGCAACTCGCCATCAAAGAAGTATTGTTAAGGTTTTCTGGGAACCAAGGAAGTTTTGTCCTTAGGGTTTTTTCTCTAGTTTTCTTATGTGCAGAAGTATTTGCAGCAGGTGCTTGGATATAAAATGGCTCCAAGGAAAGACCCTATCCCCAAGAAGAGGTCAGGCTCTATGGTCAAGTTTGAACCTACTGATACTTCTCTTATTAAGAAAAACTCTAACCATGTGGACTCTTTCAAGCGCATAGGATGCTGGAGGTTTTGTCAAAAGCTAGAAGGGAATCATCTGGAGAAAGAGAGGAAGATGCAGATGGTAGCAGCATAGAGGAACCTTTTTATCAGTTTGTATTCAAGATCAAAAACCCTAGCACGTGTTAAATACATAAGAAATGCATATCACAAGCATACTCTGTTTTTAGAGTTTATTGATGGAATTTGTCAAAGAGGGATATGTTTATAGTGAAAGTATGGAAAATGGTTCTCTTCAGAGTGCAGGGTATTAATCTTCCAAGAAGCAATTCTAGAGGCATTGAGTGTTTGTCTAAAGCACTTGGAGTATTACATTTTGGCATAAACCTTTTTTGTAAAATGAAGTATGGGGAAATTTAAATGATTAAGTTTGATATATTGCAACATTTTATATGTTATGAAGTCAAATTGTAGGTCTTAAAGCAACCTTTTCCATCATTCATTTCAGGTTTTAAAATAATTTTGAATAAAATTGTTGAAAACAGTCACCTACTGGAGTTTGTAGCACACACTGTGTTTTTCCTATGTATTGCGCTACCAACTCTTCAAACTTTCAACATGGATGAACTTTGGTCAAAAATAGACTTGGCAAGAGGTTTTTTGGGTCAAGGTGGCCACATATATTTGAATATAATATCACCCCCCATCAAATCATGCAGGTGGAAATTCTTTTCCTCAATGGAAACATTCTAGGGATCAAATCCTAGATTGTAAGAATATGACTAGATTTTTGAAATCTGTGGTTTCCTGTTTTAGTCATATTTTTTGGAGATATATTATGATGATATGGAAAGGTATTTTTTGAAATTGATATAGGTTTTTCACAAGAGCGAGATCCTCTTCAAAAACCTCTCTCAATTTTTCAACATATGTTTGGATTCGGGAGATTAGGTGAATCTTTGAGCATCATTTTCCAGAAATTTGACAGTTTGTATTTTCCATCCACCTCATAAATTTGAATTTGACTTGGATAACTAAAGATAGGTGAAGAGGTTATGAGATCCATTTATTTTGGATCTATATGAGCATGTAATATATATATAAAGAGAACCAAAGGGAGGAGCTAAGGGAGGTTGGATTGGGAGGACTTGGAGAGACTCCTTTGTAAAAGACTTTTGAATGCATATTGGAATATAAGATTCTTTTGTTGTAGATGTTCAGACCTTCATCTTCTTTCTTTTCTGTACCTGTGGGTGAATATTATATTCATGTTTTCCATGTTTATCTAATGATTGATAACTGTCATCTTATCTTGGCATTGATAAGCAAGAATTGCAAGTACTCTTACTTGTTATAGCTAGCCATTCATGCATGCTTCAGTATGTATATTGTTGCTGGTATAATAAGTATTCTTCACCATTTACATCATTATATAAACCTTCTGAACAAGTATAGTTGAAAGCCTTATTTGTCTGAGTGTATTCATATGTTTATGGAGTGAGTGAGATCATATCGAGTCATTCAATTTGATCCAATTGATACCCTTACTTACACATTTGATTAAGTTACCAAGCTCACTTGATTTGCAACCTAGAGTGACTCTTGGAGCGATAACAAGTTGGCGTCGTTGCCGGGGAGAAGATTTTGAAGAAATTTTCCCTAGGAGATGACATAGTTCTAGCTTTTGATGATAGACAAAGGATGGGAATCATATTGGTTGTAATATTCTATATGGATACTCCATGAAGGAAGAATTCATTGGCAGCTCCACAATATTCAAATGGAAAAGGCATTTGTTGCTCTTTTGGCTAGGAGGTTTTCACCTCTTAACATTTCTGCGGTCCTTGGTTTCCCACATCCAGTACCTCTTATGGATATTTGGGGAGACTACCTTCCACAGTTCAGAGAAAGGAAAGAGGATAATCCTTCAGATCACCTCATCATATTTCATCTATGCATGGATCAATTAAATATTCATGATGAAGATGTTTTTTTATTCATTGGAAGGGGATGCTTGTGAATGGTACCAATCCTTTCCTCCTTCTAGAATATCCTATTTAAAATAATTTCTTTTAGCATTCCATCATTGATGTGAAAGGTATTTTTCTGAGGAACTTCTTTTTGAGCATTGTTGTGAGGAGTTTCATTCAGATATTCAACGTGACGTTTTTTCTAGTAGTGAGGATGAAAGTGAATATATTAATGAAGATACAGATAATATTGATGATTTCATTGTTGAGGATGATTAGATCTTGCTTCTTATGAACCTGTTGATTCAAATCTAGATAACAAGGATGATAATGATGAGGAAGAAGGTAATATGTTTCAAAATCATATTGATGATGATTATATGTAGAAATATTCATCTTTTCCATTAGTATTGTATCCTGATGTTTCCATATTTGAAAAATATAGTGATGATGAGGAAGATTTTAAATTTTATGAAGGCTTGTTGACTAATGGAATCTCATCTAGTTCTACTTTTTAGCAAGAAGAAGATCAACAATTTAATTATGCTATGCTTGATGATAGTTAGTTTGTTGTTCAAAATTCAAATGAAATTCTCCTTAGTTTTGATACATCTTTTAAATTGATCATTGTTGGGGAGAGTAATAAAAAATTCTCTCATGATATATATTTTAAGACTCATCCTTCATTTGATCATTATGGAAACAGTGATGTAGAATATCATGAACATATCTCTTCTTTTCTCTCCGAAATTGCCGGCTATAATGGGCTAGCACATCATAGTGATGGATCCAAGTCACAGGGATATAGAAAAGGGGAAGACATGTATGAGCAGTCAATAATTTTTAATCTGTATGATGGTGATCACAGTTTTTAAGATTCTATGGAAGCCTTACATGAGTCTTATCTATCAGACTCTCTTAAGTTTTCAGATTTTATCATATCACTTGTATTTGACAGTAAGTATGATCTCCTGAAAGAGTTTTTATGGTCATTGTTATACTTTTATTATTATATTATAATCAATGGCATAAAAAGAAGTCTTTCATTCATGAGTTTACTTTATTGTCTTCATTGGAAGCATGATTTTACTTGATCAACAAGCAGTGCAGTTGATTAGGAGTAGGAGTATGTGAGAATAAGTTCAACACTTGAACATTTCATTTCATTTTTTCAATATATAAGTAGAGTTTCACTCAGTACATCAAGAAAAAAATGTAAGTGAAGGATCTTGAAATCTTGTAACAGATTAGTTGTACAATTTTAATACTAGATGACTCCATAACCCAATGGACTAGGCACTATAGAGTCAAAGATGTATATTTTTGAAGAGTAGTTTGATCTCATAATCAGAGCAGGTTGCAGGGTTTTCAGATTGAATGGAAAGGCACAGGTTCCATTGTGTTCTTAGAACCTCATAGGGAGGCTTCCATCCTCAATTAGAGCCATATGTTAGCTCCCAAATAAAATAAAAAAATCATTTGGAGTCTTTGGTGGTTAATTGAGTCATGAAATTGTTTTAGGGCCAATCACAAGTTGATTTAGTCATTTATGGTCCATAATGATCCATCATTTCACTTCAAATCACAAAGGGATGTCCATTTTGAAATAATTCCTCATTGTGACAAGTTGGTAGCACAAAGAGCTATTTTAACACTAAGTGCGCTACCAACTCATGAAAAGGCTCTGTTTTTTCATTTGAAGACTTTTGAAGTGAAAAAGGTATATCATAAAGTTTTTCAAGTTTCTTAAATCACCATCAAGTCTTGAGATCCTCTTCTAAAGCTGCACCTCGCCATCAAAGAAGTATTGTTAAGGTTTTCTGGGAACCAAGGAAATTTTGTCCTTAGGGGTTTTTGATCCAATTTTCTTATGTGTAGAAGTATTTGCAGCAGGTGTTTGGATATCAAATGGCTCCAAGGAAAGACCCTATCCCTAAGAAGAGGCTAGGCTCTGTGGTCAAGTTTGAACCTACTAATACTACTCTTATTGAGCAAAACTCTAACCATGTGGACTCTTTCAAGCGCATAGGATGTTGGAGGTTTTGTCAAAAGCTAGCAGGGAATCATCTAGAGAAAGAGAGGAAGATGCATGTGGTAACATCATAGATGAACCTTTTTATCAGTTTGTGTTGAAGATAAAAAACCCTAGCAAGTGTTAAATACATAAGAAATGCATATCACAAGCATACTTTGTTTTTAGAGTTTATTGATGGAATTTGTCAAAGAGGGATATGTTTACAGTGAAAATATGGAAAATGGTTCTCTTCAGGGTGCAGGGTATTCATCTTCCAAGCATCAATTCCAGAGGCATTGAGTGTTTTTCTAAAGCACTTGGAGTATTACATTTTGGCATACACCTTTTTTGTAAAATGAAGTATGTGGAAGTTTAAATGATTAAGTCTGATATATTGAAACATTTTATATGTTATGAAGTCAAAGTTTAGGTCTTAAAGCAGATTTTTCTAGCATTCATTTCAGGTTTTAAAATAATTTTGAACAAAATTGTTGAAAACAGTCACCTATAGGAGTTTGTAGCGCAAATTGTTTTTTTCCTGTGTATTGCGCTACCAACTCTTCAAACTTTCAACATGGATGAACTTTGGTCAAAATTCGACTTGGAAAGAGGATTTTTGGGTCAAGGTGGCCACATATATTTCAATATAATATCACCCCCCATCAAATCATTCAAGTGGCACTTTGTTTACTCAATGGAAACATTCTAGGGATCAAATCCTAGATTGTAGGAATATGACTAGATTTTAGAAATCTGTGTTTTCCTGTTTTAGTCATATGTTTTGGAGATATATTTTGATGATATGGAAAGTTATTTTTTGAAAGTGATAGATTTTTTTCACAAGAACGTGATCCTCTTCAAAAACCTCTCTCATTTTTTCAACAATTTTTTGGATTCGAGAGATGTAGGTGAATCTTTGAACATCATTTTCCATAAATTTGACAGTTTGTATTTTCCATCCACCTCATAAATTCGAATTTGACTTGGATAACTAAATATAGGTGAAGAGATTATGTGATCCATTTATTTTGGATCTATATGAGCATGTAATCTCTATATAAATAGAACCATGGGGAGGAGTTAAGGGAGGTTGGATTGGGAGGACTTGGAGAGACTCCTTTGTAAAACACTTTTGAATGCATATTGGAATATAAGCTTATTTTGTTGTATATGTTCAAACCTTAATCTTCTTTATTTTTTGTACCTATGGGTGAATATTATATTCATGTTTTCCATGTTTATCTAATGACGGATAACTTTCATCTTATCTTGGAATTGATAAGCTAAAATTGCAAGTACTCTTACCTTTTATAGCTGGCCATTTATGTATGCTTATGTATGTATGTTTATGTTGGTATAATAAGTAGTCTTCATCATTTACATATTTACATAAACCTTATGAACAAGTATATTTGAAATCCTTATTTGTCTAAGTGTATTCATATGTGTTTGGAGTGAGTGAGATCATATCAAGTCATTCAATTTGTTCCAATTGATACCATTATTTACACATTTGATTAAGTTAACAAGCTCACATGATTTGCAACCTAGAGTGACTCTTGGAGTGATAATAATACCAACCACACTTCTTCTTCTTTGTTTGTAGAGCGATCGTGCATTCTTCATTTCTATATTGATTATGTTTTCTTATCCATGTTCTCTTGTGAGGCTCATGTCTGTGATTGTTGTTGTTTTGGTGTGGTTCTCTAGGAGAGATTGCCATTCTACAATCTTTGGCCATGTGTCCAAAGTTATTTCACTTGTAGCATCCCACTTCAATGCTCAATGATTCAAACATGTTGTAGATTCTTCTCTGTGTTTCACTAGGCCTTCTTGGATAACCATTTTATGTATGACTTTAAAAGTTGTTTATGTTCCTGTTATTAACTCTGCAACTTACAACTTTATGTCCAAAATTATTGCATGCATAACATAAACCCAAAAAGATAGTTTGATACCTGGGAGTTGAAGATCTTATTAAAGGATTTAATCTTACGAATCCTTCTTCTTCCTGAGACCTATTTGTTTATGTCGGTCGTCAATTCGGAAATCTGAATCTTCTCGGTGGAGGAGTGTCCTTGTAATCTTCCTTGTAGGTATTCCTATCCCCTTTGATTGTTTATGCATAACTTTTTCGATATGTTTCTTTGGAGCTTGATCCCTTTTCTTTATGATTGTATCCAAGTCCAGACTTTCCATGATTAGGCCTTTGACTGTTGATAATTTCATCCAAAACTTTTGAGTTGTTCTGCATATTTTTCTTTTGAACATCCTTTCTCAATGTGACAATCTCTGCTTCCAAATTTCCAATGATCCTGTCTCTTTCTTCCAACTGTTCTTTGAGTGCTTCTTCAATTATTTTATATTCTTTTATTTGAACCTTCAATTCTATGATGATCTGATCTAGTTCTTGAGTGTCTCACTTCTTGTCTAGTTATGCTTGTAGCTTCTTGTTTTTCCTCTTTTCTCTTCTTATAACTTATATGGCAATGAATAATTCTTCTTCGTAGTCAACTTCTACCTCTTCATATTATTCTTCGGTGTCTTCTTTATCAGAGTCTTCTACAACCATGAATAGAACTCTTTATGTCTCACTATCACTAACTTCATCTTCATCTGATGAGGATATGTCTTCTTTGGTGCATAATTTTTTCTTGAAAACTTTCTTTGTGTTTCTTTTGTCTGTATATGTTTGTTTGTTATTTGAGTAATCTTCATCCTTCCCCTTATTTTTCTTATGAGGACATTTCTTATCAAAATGATCAATACCATCACAATTAAAACAAATTAATGGAAGCTTACCTTTATATATGTTGTTGGTTCCCTTGTTCAATATCTTGACAAAGTTGGTCATTTCTTCATCATCTTTTGAGATGTTATTGTTGTTGATATGTTCTTTTTTCTTTCCCTTTTTCTTTGACCTTTTGGATGCTTTGAAAGCTACTTCTTTTATATCTGGATTTTCCTGTCCAGTTCTCATTTCATATGTTATGAAGATTCCATGTAGTTCGTCCATGCTTATTGAGTCTAGATCTACTATTTCTTCTAGTGCTGAAATATTAGGATCAAATCTCATAGGAAGAGATCTTAGTACCTTTTGAATAATTACAAATTCTTTAATTTCTTCTCCCTATTCTATGATTTAATTTATTGTTTCATTGACTCATAAGAAGTAAGTTGCAATATTCTCATCTTCCTTCATCTTTAGTTGTTCGAACTAACCTCTGTAAGTTTGAAGCTTTGCTGCTTTGAATTTTGAATCTCCTTCATAAATATTTTGAATTTTGTCCCAAATCTCTTTAGCGGATTTACAATGCATAACTTTTGTGTATACCTATTCACCAAGACCATTCAAAAGTGCATTTGTGGCTTTGGAATTATTTTGACTGAGTTTTGTTTCTCTTTCACTTATTGGCGGAATTGTTGGTTCTTTGTATCCATCTACTACATATTGCCAAATTTCATATCCCTATGCATGTATATATCTTTTCATCCTTCTGCTCCAGAATGCATACTTTTTTCCATCAAACTGTGGTATTCCATGTTTATACATGTTGTTTCTCTCCATGATCTACCTTTCAGTGGTTAAATTGATTCTTGAAGGAACCTTCTCTGATACCAATTGTTGGATTACTGAGAGGGGGGGGGTGAATCAATAATAGAGCAATATAATCTTTTTTAACCACAAAATGCAAGTGTTATATCAATGTAGCATTATCATCCAATAGTTGCAGAGTAAATAAGCAATGAAAAAATGAGAAATCATACACATACATGGTACACCAATGCTTTTACGTGGAAACCCAAAGCAGGAGAAAACCACATAATGATTTTTATTATATTTCTTTAAGAATTACATTCATTGGAAGCACCAGCTTCCTTTGTTTTCCAGTTGCAACTGGAAGGAGGCTCCAACCCCCTAGTTTCTCAGGCTACAACCTGAGGGAAGATCCAACTCCCCAATTCTATGGCTACAACTAGAAGGAGGCTACAACCCCCTAGTTTCTCAGGCTACAACCTGAGGGAAGCTCAAACTCCCAAATTCTCTGGCTACAACCAGAAGGAGGCTACAACTGGAAGGTGGATACAACCACCTATTCTTGCCCCATCCAAATGCCCTCAAATATAAGTAGAATGATGAAACCGCTGTCACACTATCACTGTGATATATATTGTTGTAAACCTATACCAATCAATTTGTAATAAACATGTACCATAAACAAGTGCATCAACCATGCACCAACCTGTACCTCAACCTGTACCATCAACGAGTGTGTCAACCATGCACCAAATATGTACCAATCGTGCATCAAATACACGTAAACTATGACTCATCAAGATGTACCAACATCAACAACTATACACCTCATGTATGTGCCAACTCATCAGCTACTTGTCTCGACCATGTACCTCAACCAAAATACCTCATCAATTTCATCATCCAAATCTGATTTATAAATATGTAACAGACCTGGTGTATATGATCACATACCTGCAAACCTTTCTTAACTTTAACAACAAGAGACTAACATTTTCATCAAACTTAACTTTAGTCTCACATGCCTAATTTTGGATTAGTCAACAACCCTAACTTGCAATAATCATAACTATGTGCATGTAATGAATAAAGATATGAAAATGGTACACAATGTTCTTCAGTGTATTTTATGCAATTCCTCCAGTTTTTACTACTTGGAACCTCTCAGAAAATGAGTTATAGAAAAAATGGCATACCTTATTAAATTTTGGCTTACTCTAGAGAGAGAACTTGTAGAGTGTTCCCTGCACAGAATCTTTGTTGTATGGATCTAAAAATGGTACACATAATACTAAAGGTGGTAATCTAACCAATTCATTTGGTCTTACTGAATTTGGATCTGTTATGAATAAGTTATGACGTTTTTACCTGAAACACATGCTTTAGACTAGTTGTAGGACTAGCCACAAACCCTATTTTCCACAGAGTGTAACTCCCAAAATACAACGACCCACAAGATGGAATTTTTATCACAACTACTTCGATATGTTTCCGCAACGGCCTCCCAATTTTGTGGTCTGAATCATTCTAGAAAAAAAATTATTGCTAAAATGGTGAGATGACATGTAAATAACAAACCTTAGAAAGCATCATCAAAAGAATTTATTCTCCCTTGAATTTCGGTCTTCTTTATTTCACCTTCCCTCTGAAATTTGCCTTAGATATTATTTGGTTACCTCAGTCACTTGTAGATATTCAATATGCTCAAGTGTGTTTCAAATGAGAGACCCTTTCCTCTTATTTATA
>ML802865.1:106728-124511 GCA_009831015.1 Picea engelmannii | reverse complement strand
TAAAACAAAACAAGTGCACCATTACCAGTAATAAAACAAAACAAGTGCACCATAGTCCCTGCCATGCAAACCATCTGAAAGATAATATGTGGAGGTATGTATTTGAGTGGATTTATGTTACACCCAAATAACCATCTTACAAAAATTATGACAATACTAACCAATACTTTCAACAACGTCAGGGTTGGATAAACCTGATGAATAGTTTATCGCGTTGATCTTTAGAAAACTTAATTCTGTTTCCACGGACTGCATTTTTGGATTTGCAATAGTCTCCCCACTGTTGGCCGAATGCGCATGACCCCGTTGCATGACGAAATGATAGGCGAAAAGTCCATCTTCTTCCATTTGTCAAATCTACGAATGCATAATCCTTAATTTCATGTCTCCGCAGGCCAAAGTGTGCCATGGCGTGCCTTTGGTATATGATCAACCTGCCTGAATCTGCATCTAACTGTGAATTTTTTTTCTCAAACAAGCAAATAAGCAACATCTTAGAGGAATTAAGAAATGCGAATAAGAGTTAATACTGAGTGGAGGGAAAGACTCAAATGCCTATTGAAATGGTAAGTTAATAATTTGCAAGCAAGTGGTCATTTCTTTCAAATCAGTGCCAACCCCTCTTCATCCTCATCATCCGCATGAAAATAATCATAGATTTTGGAGATCTCTGCATCTTGAGGGATAGTGTCAATAGAAAGACAGATGATTCAGAAGCATGCAGTGTGTGAGAGATTGAACCACCCGATGTTAATATTCCCGAAGAAGAGTCAGGATACTAAAACCCTAAGGAGAGCTCGAGAGAAGAAGATCAAATCATGTCGTAGAATGATCGACCGCATTCCAGAAGTATGCATAGTACAGAGGGAGGCAACGCTAGAGGTCTTGGTCCGAGCCTGAAACGTTACAAGGTAGTATCCATTGCAAGAACTATCTCGGTAGATGCTAACCCGCCCCCAAGATTAGTAGGTTGACGAGCGCATGAGCAGGACGAGGTAGGTCTCCAGTGGAATGGAATATCAGGACGAGGGCTAACCGACGGACTAACTATAAGAGGTGCGAAATGAATGCAAGCTCCGCCTGGTCAGCTGGCTTCCTGAGAACCAAGCCAGCTATCTTAGAGGAATCAAGAAATGCGAATAAGAGTTAACACTGAGTGGAGGGAAAGACTCAAATGCCTATTAAAATGGTAAGTTAATAATTTGCAAGCAAGTGGTCGTTTCTTTCAAATCAGTGCCAACCCTAGTTAGTGTCGGCCTAACTATATTACTCGTTTCTTTCAAATTACTATATTACTATTACTCGTGGTACATTTGATATTTCTAAAATACATATCCAAGCCTATAACTTAACATATCACATATGAAATTCAAACATTATATATTTCAACATCATATATTTTAAACATTATGATTTACGATCAATTTTAAGAACCTTGTATTTTATAAATTTATGATGAAATTTAATGATGAAATTTATAAAAAACTTGTGATTTTACTAAAATTGTTTTTATATTTTATTTTGGATATTTAATATTTAAATCAATATAATTAAAACTTGTTATTTTATTAAGATTGTTTTTATATTCTATTTTGTATATTTAATATTTACGTTTTAATAAACCTGCATGTTTCAATAAACCTAAAGTTGAAGTCTTTAAGTTTAGGGTGATATAAAAAATTTTGTAAGAATAAATGTTTTAAGAAATAAGGATTTTTTTTTGGAACATTTAATAAAATTTGACAATAAGAGTTTCCAACACTCCGAATCCATTTTTACATTCAAAATGAATTTTGAACAACAAAAATTAAAAAATTAATTAATCGACTAAAAAACTTCATCGAACGAAAGCGTACAACCTAAGCGCTTTGTGAACCGCTTCCATGAATAATTCATATTCTAATACTCTCCCACTCTAACACTCTTGACATACATGCAAACTCCAGTTGTTCTACAGATATTAAGACAGTATAAACTGATGGATTTAAGAAACTAAATAAAATTTTATTAAAAAAAAACCTGATGATCAACGGAACAGAGAAGCGATGTGGACTTTCTCGTACAACAACCTGTAAGCTTTCATAGCTTGTCGTTACATTCATGGCAATACTTGGATGCAAAATATTTGCAAGACAATGTTTCTGCAATAAAATTAATAGTGAAGCATAAAAATGCAATGGAAGATTCGATCCGATGCAAAATTTAATTTTATCATTTTTTCGATTCAGTGTAAATGAAAATTAGCTTACTCTTCGTACTCTTATTTCACAGGGATAAAGAATTGTACTACCCATGAAAATTAGCGTACCCTTCATACTGTCATTTCCCAAGGATAGATAATTGTACTACCCTAAAATTAATTTTATCCTAAAATTTGAAAAGCTGCCTCATTTAGAACCGGGCTTACGTTGTTGTTAAGAGGTAGTAGTAGCCAACTGTGTATAACTTCGGATGGGATATGCTTCAGCCATACACGAGAGAGAAGGAAGGCCCAGAACATGTGTCAAACATGGCCATACACCAGAGAGAAGGAAGGCCCAGAATCAAACACAACCACTCTGCAACTAATTAAAAAAATACATACAAGTTTAAATGAAAAGATTATATATATTAGTGAAAAACATATATGCTATGTCCTGTGTGGTGTAGTGGATCTTCTTGCCTTATTTTAACTGTTTGATTGAAGAAATACTATCATTATATAACAGGAGGGGCTTGCGGCTATGGTGGTGTATTGAAAGATGCGGCTTATGGATCAAAAATAACTGCAGGAAGTCCAGGCCTGTTCAATGGAGGACAAGGCTGTGGAGTTTGCTATCAGGTATAAACAATTTAACTCGTTCTTAGAGTATTTATTAAATGAATTTGTCTTAGTCAAAGAAGCTTACAAAGTTACAAGTCGTGTATAAACAAGGTAAAGTGCACAATAAACGATTTGTTTAACCCAACGGGCGTGATTGTAGTGATTACAGACTCATGCCCAGGTGGAATCTGCGCATCTGGCCAACCACACTTTGATCTCAGTGGCAGTGCCATCGGCGACATCGTAGCTCCTGGTAAAGATGATGCTCTACGAAATGCTGGGGTGGTGCCTCTTTTGTTCCAACAATATTAATCTTCTAGGAAAACCACTCATAAAATTTGATACGATTATATTTCTTTTGATAGGATTAATATTTTCAGGTTGAACCCAAAATATGTGAAAAGGATAGCCAGCTTCTCTTGAAATTAATTGATGAACTTCTTTATGAACTTCTTTATGAAAATGAAAGAAAGTAAGATCCATCTAACGACCATGGAGGTTAGGTAAGCCTTGTTAAGTATAGTCCTCAGATGATAAGGTGGATTTAATCTGACGTGATAATTAGTTTGAAAGGATGTTATTCAAATACTTGAATTTTGAAAAAAATAAAGTATATGTCTGCCATGCATTACAGAAAGATAAGGCCCTGTAGGTTCCACACTACACATGAAACATTACCAGTAAGAAAACAAAACAAGTGCACCATTACCAGTAATAAAACAACACAAGTGCACCATAGTCCCTACCACGCAAACCATTTGAAAGATAATATGTGGAGGTATGTATTTGAGTGGATTTATGTTACACCCAAATAACCATCTTACAAAAATTATGACAATACTAACCAATACTTTCAGCAACGTCAGGGTTGGATAAACCTGATGAATAGTTTATCGCGTTGATCTTTAAAAAACTTAATTTTGTTTCCACGGACTGCATTTTTGGATTTGCAATAGTCTCCCCACTGTTGGCCGAATGCCCATGACCCCGTTGCATGACAAAATGATAGGCGAAAAGTCCATCTTCTTCCATTTGTCAAATCTACGAATGCATAATCCTTAATTTCATGTCTCCGCAGGCCAAAGTGTGCCATGGCGTGCCTTTGGTATATGATCAACCTGCCTGAATCCGCATCTGACTGTGAATTTTTTTCTCAAACAAGCGAATAAGAAACATCTTAGAGGAATCAAGAAATGCGAATAAGAGTTAATACTAAGTGGAGGGAAAGACTCAAATGCCTATTGAAATGGTAAGTTAATAATTTGCAAGCAAGTGGTTGTTTCTTTCAAATCAGTGCCAACTCCTCTTCATTCTCATCATCCACATGAAAATCATCATAGATTTTGGAGATCTCTGCATCTTGAGGGATAGTGTCAATAGAAAGACAGATGATTCAGAAGCAGGCAGTGTGCGAGAGATTGAACCACCTGATGTCAATATTCTCGAAGAAGAGTCAGGATACTAAAACCCTAAGTAGAGCTCGAGAGAAGAAGATCAAATCATGTCCTACAATGATCGACCGCATTGCAGAAGTATGCATAGTACAGAGGGAGGCAATGCTAGAGGTCCTGGTCCGAGCCTGAAACGTTACAAGGTAGTATCCATTGCAAGAACTATCTTGGTAGATGCTAACCCGCCCCCAATCTTAGTAGGTTGATGAGCACATGAGCAGGACGAGGTAGGTCTCCAGCGGAATGGAATAGCAGGACGAGGGATAACCGACAGACTAACTATAAGAGGTGCGAAATGAATGCAAGCTCCGCCTGGTAAGCTGGCTTCCTGAGAACCAAGCCAACTATCTTAGAGGAATCAAGAAATGCAAATAAGAGTTAACACTGAGTGCAGGGAAAGACTCAAATGCCTATTGAAATGGTAAGTTAATAATTTGCAAGCAAGTGGTCGTTTCTTTCAAATCAGTGCCAACCCTAGTTAGTGCCAACCTAACTATATTACTCGTTTCTTTCAAATTACTATATTACTCGTGGTACATTTGATATTTCTAAAATACATATCCAAGCCTATAACTTAACATATCACATATGAAATTCAAACAGTATATATTTCAACATCATATATTTTAAACATTATGATTTACGATCAATTTTAAGAACCTTGTATTTTATAAATTTATGATTATAAAAAATATGTGATTATAATTAATTATAATGATTAGTTTTTTTTATTGTTAATAATAATATGTATTAAATTTATAATTATAAAAAATATGAGTATAATTTGTTATAATGATTAGTTTTCTTTATTATTATTAATAATAATATGTATTTTAAACATTTTGAAGTTATGGTATATTAAATTTGATTTAACTTATTTTATGATTATATATTTATTTTGAATTATAAATAATATGTAAATCAATTCACAAAGATATATATAAGTAATTGAGTTTTCAAAAAATTATATATTTATAATAATAATAATAATCTATTTTTAAGGTCATCATTAAGTTCTACATCAAATTGGTGTATGAGATCCTCTTGTTTGTGGGACAAGGGATTTTCTCAGCCCAAATGATTTGACTCGTAAAGTCGATGGAAGTATACATACCCTAATCCCTTCTGGATTTGAAGTACAAAAATGTAAAACATTTATAATTCAAAAAAATTTACAAATATAAAACATTATATATAAAAAATTACATATATATAAAATATTGATAATTCAAAATAATTATATATTTATAAATTAAATTTAATGTAGACGACACATATAATTTATAAATTAAAATAATTACATATCTATAAAATAAATTTGATTAGCCCTGAAGGTGTAGAACAATGTGATGGAGTGTACTGTTAAGGCACTCTTTTATGTTTTAAGTCATTAGTTCGAAACTCTCAACTAACCTTGTGTAAAGTGTGACAAGTAGCTTTGACATGCTTGCGTTATAGTGGTAGGAGTCCAATAACAGATGCTCGTATAAAAAAAAGATTAAACTTAACAAATTATAAACTTTAATTTAATATTTATAATATTTAAAATACATATTATCATATATAAATAATATATAAAAAAAAAATTAATCATCATAAAAAAAACTATAATCATATATAGTTTGTAAATCAAAATGATTATGAAATATAGGATTGATCAAACTTAATCAAGCATACATTATAAACTCTAACCCAATCATGTTTTAGAGTGAAAATAAAAGAAATCTACTCATCTACCCGGATGAGGTGGAAGTGATGTGACGTGGGGAKGCKMTCACCATCCCCAAGATAKHTGACAACAACCACRTGGTCRTCGACATGCCTTCCYACCBGAACGTCTATACCATCCTTGACTCATCTATGAATTGTAGTTCCTGGGAAGGAYAGGGTTGGATTCARGCTAATCTTTTCACCCCGYAGGGAAGGACRKGGTTGRTACGTAAATATAGGAAGACTCRGAATGTACATGAAGAATGGAGAGGATCGATTTGTCARGCTCTTYTCATTTGCAGAGACACGATTATTKCTCTCTCATTTGCAGAGACACGACTATTGCCTGACTATCAAGGCTTGTTACCTAACGTGGCATCCACACCATACGTTAAATTGTTTTAGACAGATGGAATTATTTTTATTTTATTTGTAAAGGATAGTTGATCAAAGAACTTAAAAACCTCTTTCTTAAAAAAATACTTTAACATAATTTCCAGGGAATTAGTTCGTTCCATGTTGTTTGTATGCCATTTGGCTACTCGCGGTTGCTGATTTTATTGGCCATTCTTACACATTGTTAACTTCACCTCTGACCATTTTTTCATCTTATCTAAAGAAATTATGAGTGAACTAAAAAAAGTTGCTTTGTGGTTTGAGGAGAAGATTTACAGAGTTTCTATGAATCAGGTGTGCTACTCAATTGTTCTTACAATTTTCTTCTGAGGATAGTAGATTTGAACAATTTTTGTTATCTTGCCTTATGGTATAATGAGTAGTGAACTGGGATTCTTGTTTGGTTAGAGTAGTACACCCAGTTGGATTAATGTTGAGATAAAAAGTTTTTATGTTCCAGTTTTGCATTAGGTCTATCAGACTTCTATACCTTGAAAATATACATCAAGTTACCTAGCTCATGAGTTCCTGTGCTCCAAGTGTAGTGTCCCCAAGGCCGAGCCCCGTTGTAAACCATGATCTGAAAGGAATTGTAATTATGATTCGTAGGCTAGTGAGCCAAGTTTTTATAAGATGGAGGCTTATGTGTTTGGTTAGGCCAGGGAGCCTGAGTGTTGAAGGCCAGGAGCCTGATGTTGTAAATGTAATCAAGCAGAACAATTAATAAAATATAAACACCACCATGTGCAGACCGACCACGATGAATGAGTGAAGGGGGACTAAGCATCCACAGAGTGGGAAAGGAATTAGGGGATGAAGGTGGGAAAAGGGGCTAAGTGTTGAGCCTAGGGGCTAAGCCTAGGGGGCTTAAGCCTAGGAATAATATTTTAATATTATTCCAAAAGATATGTGCATTATATGTTTTAACCTAAGTCCTATTGGAAGGACATGAGATTTTCCAAATGATGGGAGGAACACATGCTGAAGGAACGCATGCAGTCGCATGGGTGACAAGTGTCAACCCCGACGCATGCAATAAAAGGCTGAGACGAGCCGTGTTGGGGGTTCCTCCTCCTTCATTCGAACCTGAACTGTCCTGAGCGTGAACCGTGTGACCTCTGCAAGAGACCCTCGTGCAATTCTGAAACGGGGAAAAACCATGTGTTCATTTTCTGAAAAGCCCTGTTCATCCTCCCGTTCTGCACTAGAGAGTCTGTGTAATTCCCTGCGGAAATTGCTTCTCACGCAATTCCGAAAATCAAAACCGAGAGACCTTGCCGCCATTGTTGAGCTTGTTTGAGAATTCTGAGTCTGTATTCCCGGTTGACTGTAGTGGTCATGCAGAGAGGGACTGCGCGTGATTTGTTGTCCAGTGCAGGTGGTAATTGAGCCTGTGTGTGATCTCTCTCTAGGTGAGGGAGGTGGATGTTGTTGGAAGAGGTTTCTTCCAGAGAGTGTCCAGCACCAGCTTCAGGCTCTCAGACTTCCTGATCCGGCCTGTTGTCGAGACCCAGAGAGGGAGGTTAGCACCGATGGACTGTGCTTGTGAAGGTGTATACTCCTGGGCGGAACAAGTATGTGGGGAATGAGAGTTTGATAGTAGTGGGCGTAAGATGGTATCCTGGGAAGAATCCTTCCAGATTTTATATGTTGTTTCCCCTGTAACCTCAGCCTAGACTAGGATTCATTGCCTAGGGGTGGAGCTTAGTCCCAGCTTGGGGGTGACCCATTGCTGAGCTAATGAGCAGTGCGGTCTAAGGCTGAGAGGTTCGTGGTAGGCCTGCACTTGGTTGGTGGATTCTACCACTGTTATAAGGTAAGTATCTGTTTATGTTTTATTCATGTTTCTGCATGACTCTACTGCTGATGTTATCATGATTTCCGCTGTGTATAGGAATTATTATGAAACGCTATGAATTGTTAATTATAGCAGGAGATAATATGTTTACTCTGAACATGAATGTGTTTATTTGTTTAAATGCATGTACTTTGTATAACATGTGTATGAGTTATGTACAAAGTGGTTAGTAGCTGAAAGGGTGCGCTACAGTTTGGTATCAAAGCAAAGGTTTTGACACTGAGCCTAGATGGGCCAGTGGAGCGGTCTTTGGACCGAGAATGCAAGGGGAAATTTGGTCTGGAAGGCCAATTTCGGACCCTGGTTTGCTCCAAAGTGTCAAGGAGTTACTTGAAGAGTTTTTAAAGCTCAGGAGGTATAGCGGCGTTATGAAACCGCAACCAGTGTGGTATAAGTCCACAAGGAGAGAGAACTCCACACCGGAAGTGTAGGAGCTTTAGGATCTGTTCGGGAGGGAAGGTGAGCCCTCGTGACCGTTAGATCTGGAAAGTGTGAACGGGGTTAAGTCCCTTTGGAATTGCACATGAGTATGGAAATCGCGATACGCGAAATTCTGAGTTAGTTAGGAACCGTCTGAGCCGTCAGATCTCGGCTGGAAAACCCGACAGCTGTTGGATCTGTCAGGAAATATCTGAGAGTTAAAACCGTAGTGAATAGGGGCGAAAGCACCGAATAGATCTAGACCGTCCGAACGACGGGGGCCACGTGTTGTGAGATTTACCATTTCGGGAAATCGGGAATCGCGATATCGGGAGTCCTGGTAACAAGGAATCGAGACTTTCCATGGTGGAAACCCCGGAGCAATCGTGGATCGTCCGATTTAAGAGGGCCACGTGTCGAGAGATTACCCGTTTCAGGAAATCAGGGATCGAGGATTCGGGAGTTCCGTTGACAAGAAATCGGGCTCTCGCCTTGATAATCCTGATCCATAATGTCGAGACGTTAGGATGTGGCTAAGTCCTGATGAATGGACGAGATTCCTTCGGGGAATCTCCGGGTCTGTAGCGACCGTCCGATGTGAGGAAGAGATGTCGTCTTTAAGCCGAGGGACGAAATACAAAAAGGAACTGCGTTATTAAACTGTGATCATGACCCAGGATCACATGGGAGACGACAGAGGAAGAGCTAGCTTACGCTAGGCCTCCATCGATATTTTGGGGCTCTGAGTCTGTGGAAATCAAAAAAATTCTGAATTGGTAATGGGTGCGTGACAAAGTGTTGGATCAAGTAAGTTAGTAGACAACGATTTCAGGATTTCGGCAAATGGAAGTTCAAGATGTGTGGATGCATGAACCTTCGACACCCGAAACCCCGAAATGCCGAAAGGATCGACACCATAGATCTGAGAAAAGATCTGGCCGTTGTATTTTTTTTTAGGAATGGACGTGAACACATGGAGCTGTACCACGTGCCAGTGGATCAAGAAGAGAAACGAGAGAGGTGGGACCCGATGACGTCGTTGAAAGCGACGTGGACCCTCATGAACGTGCCACGTGCCACCATAGTTGTGGGTGACCACTGTGCTATGTGGGCCCGGAGGATAAAGTAAGTCGGAATTTCGGAAGTCGGGGTTTGGAAAGGAAAGCAAGTTTGAAAGCCTCGTGAGCCGAAACCTTGAAATCCGAAGTCTCAAAATATCGAAGTGCCAAAAATGAAAGTTTCGAAAACCCAAAAATTGCATAACCGAATGGGAGCTCAGAAAACTTATTTGAATCGAAATGTCATTTGTTTTGTTCGTACTAGCTTATAAATGTTGAAGATTGTTCCTGAAGGTTTAATGGCCTGACAAAATTTGAATTTAATTGCACAGTGCGTGTTCAGAGTTCAACAGAGCTCAGAATTCCAGTTAAACAACGCCGAGTATGGAGTGGGGAAAGGTGCAGATTACCCCCGAAACAGGAAACGAATGGGAAGGAAAGGATGTCAATATGGGAGTGGAAGGATCGAACTCCAATGGGCACGAAAAAGAAAAGGATAAGGAAGGACACATAATGAAAATCATTGAAGGATTGCAAAGAGAGGCCAAGGCTCGCCGAGTTGATAGCCAAAATCTTATGAAAGTCAGGGATCGACAGGGTGAATTAAACTTAAAATTTTTGAAGAGCTTGGACAGAATAGAGAAGAAACTCGAGAAGGGAGGAGACTCAAGTACGACGGAGAGTCGCAGAACCCATGGGAGAAGAAGTAGATTGAGGAGTGGTAGCTGACATCTTAGTCACTCCCAAAGACATTTTGACAGGAAGACACACAGTAGTTCAAGCCCATCCCCTACCAGAAAACATCGAAAATCTGGAAAGGAGGAATTGAAAGGGAAGATGAACAAGATTAAACCTCCAACATTCGATGGAGAACATAAGAAGGAGGAAGATGTCGAGACCTGGTTGCTTGGCATGAAGAAATACTTCCAACTGCAGAATTATTCTGCCCATGCAGAAGGAAGAATTGCAATGTACCAACTGAAAGGAAAAACATCCATGTGGTGGGATCAGTTGGTGCAGGTGCAAGACATCAGAGAGAAAGAGGTCACGTGGAAGGAGTTTAAGAGGTATTTTGAGAAGAAATACCTGACTAAAATATACTATGATAGAAAGATGAAGGATTTCTTTGAACTCAAGTATGGCGGTATGACCATTGATGAGTATGAAGGAAATTTTCTGGAACTACTGAAGTATGTTCCATTCATCAAAGATGAGGCTGTTAAAATTCAGAGATATCTGAGTGGACTGCCACCTTCCATGAGTGACAAGATTCAATATGACAATCCTAAGACCATGGAAGAAACCATAAGAAAGGCGAAATGCTTGTATGAATAGCAAGGAGAAAGGCCCATCCTTTGGAAGGTTTGGAATGATCAGAGGAAGTTTAAGAAGGAACATAGGCAAAAGGGAAACACGCCTTCCTTTTTCAGAAACAGTCTTCAGGGATAACCATCGGTTAGAGAGCCGAGAATGACTGAAGATGGAGCACAAAGAAAGAGACAGACGCCCATTCAGTGTTGGGGATGTCAAGGAAACCATAAGTACAAAGATTGTCCCCATAAAAATGGTAAAGCGAGAACTGTACATACTGTTCAACAAGATGAAACAGTGGAGGATATGGGCAGCAGAATGCCGAGGATCTACGCAGCCCTAGACAACAAGCATGCAGAATTTCAATCGCACATGATTGAAGTGGAAGGTACGATCAACAACCGACCACTTGTTATTTTAATTGTTTCAGGGGCTAGCCATAGTTATGTAGATCCTAGAGTGGTGGAAATTTTGCATCTAACGAGAAGCAAACATGAGAAGTATTGGTTAGTGAAGTTGGACACAGGGACCAAGAGGAAGGTCACTGAATTGGTTAAGTCATGTTCAGTGGACATGAAAGGAATGAGTACCAAGGCTGAATTGAACATTCTGCCTTTAGGCTCATACGATTGCTTAATTGGGATGGACTAGTTGGACCAGCACCATGCCCTTCTGGATTGCCGTAACAAGAGGTTCACATGCCTGAACGAAGAGGGAAATCAGGTAACAGTTCAAGGAATTCCCAGAGCCGTGGCTGTGAGGGAAATCTCAGCCATGCAGCCGAAGAAATGTTACCGGAAAGGCTATCAATTATATGCAGCTCGAGTGGAAGAAGCATCTCGAGATGTAGTATTGAATCTGGAAGATCATGAAGTACTCAAGGAGTTCAAGGATGTATTTCAAGAGGTACCTGGACTACTTCTGAGAAAGGTTACATTCACCCCAGTGTGTCATCGTGGGGAGCCCCGGTCCTATTCGTGAAGAAGAAAGATGGGACATTGAGGCTGTGCATTGATTTTCGGCAGTTGAATAAGGTTACTGTCAAGAACAAGTATCCTCTGCCAAGGATTGATGATCTTTTTGATCAGTTGAAGGATGCGAAAATATTTTCGAAAATAGATCTCCAATTAGGATATCACCAAGTGAGAATAAAGGATGAGGACATCAACAAGACCTCCTTTAGAATAAGGTACAGTCATTATGAATTCACAGTGGTGCTGTTTGGATTGACAAATGCACCTACTGTTTTCATGTGCTTAATGAATGGAGTGTTCAGAGATTATTTGGACAAGTTTGTCATAGTCTTCCTGGACGATGTCTTGGTGTATTCCAAGACAGAGGAAGAACATGAGAAACACCCGAGAATGGTGCTGCAGGTGTTGAGAGAACACCAGCTGTACGCAAAACTAAGCAAGTGCTCATTTTACCAAAGGCAGATCCATTACTTGGGACACATTATATCTGAAGAAGGGATCACTGTGGATCCTGAAAAGGTAGAGGCCATTCAAGAATGGCCAGCGCCAAGGAATGTGGAAGAAGTTAGATATTTTATGGGTCTGGCAGGCTACTATAGGAGGTTTATAGCCAGATTCTCAAAGATAGCTCATTCTATCACTTCCTTGCAAAGGAAGGAGAAGAAGTTCCAGTGGACTAAAGAATGTGAGAGCAGCTTCCAACGATTGAAGCAGCTGTTAACTAGTGCTCCAATCCTAAAGATTGCAGATCCAAACAAGGATTACGTAGTGTGCACAGATGCATGTAAGGAGGGGCTGGGAGGAGTTCTCATCCAAGAGGAATTTGTAGTTTGTTATGAATCCCGAAAGTTGAAGGAGAATGAGAAGAATTATGCCACTCATGATTTAGAGCTGGCAACAATCGTCCACGCCTTGAGGAAATGGAGACATTACCTCATGGGGAAGAGATTCGAGTTGAGAACAGACCATAACGGTTTGAAGTATTTATTTGATCAGCTGACCTTAAATGCCAGGCAAATCAGATGGCTGGAGTTTCTGTGCGAATATGACTTTGATATCAAGCATATCAAAGGGAAAGAAAATAAGGTGGCTGATGCACTCAGCAGAAAAGTGCATGAATTACATGCTGCAGCCATTAGCATGTACCAGACTGAGATGAAAGACAGAATTTTGGAAGCTGCCAATGTTGATTTGCAGTACAAAAGTCTTGTAGCAAAGCTACAGCAGTGTGAGAGACCACAAACCAAGGAAAGTTACACCTTGGGAACTGATGGCTTACTTCTGTATAAAAATAGAGTGTATGTACCCAATGTCCGAGAGTTGAAGCTGGCAATTCTAAAGGAGATGCATAATGTGGCTTATGCTGGACATCCTGGATATCAGAAGACTGTGGCAACAATCAAAAGCCATTATTTTTGGCCGGGTTTGAAGAAAGAAATCGCTGAATACATCGCCAGATGTATGGAGTTCCAGAAGGTTAAGGATGAGCATAGGCACCCAGCAGGGTTGCTGTAGCCTTTACCTATTCCTGAATGGAAATGGGACGTGGTAACAATGGATTTTATCACAGGATTGCCCAGAACAAGCAAGCAACATGATTCAATCATGGTGGTTGTGGACAAGCTTACTAAAGCTGCCCATTTTATTCCACTGAAAACCACCCATAGAGTAGCAGATGTTGCTGACATTTTCCTAAAAGAAGTTGCACGCTTGCACGGAATTCCTAAGACAATTGTGTTTGATAGGGATCCGAAATTTACCTTGAATTTTTGGAAAGGACTGTTTAAGGGATTTAGAACGAATCTGAACTTTAGCACAACATATCATCCCGAGTCTGATGGACAGACAAAGAGAGTAAACAGAGTAATAGAAGACATGCTGAGAATGTATGTGATGGATAAACCATCAAGGTGGGAAGACTACGTGCATTTGGTAGAATTCGCCTACAATAATGGGTATCATGCATCACTGAAGATGAGCCCGTTTGAAGCGCTTTATGGAAGAAAGTGGAACACTCCAGTGAGTTGGGATAATCCAGCTGACAGAGTAGTAGTTGGGCCTGAGCTACTCAAGGAAATGGAAGATGAAATGATAAAAATTAAACATAATCTAAAAGCTTCCCAGGACAGGCAGAAAAGTTACGCTGATAGTAACAGAACCCATAGAGAATTCAAACTGGGTGACCATGTTTTCCTGAAAGTGAAAACTAACAGGAGTTCCCTAAATCTGGGAAGTTGCGCCAATTAGGCAGCAAGATTTTGTTGGCCATTTGAGATCCTAGAAAGGATTGGGCCAGTTGCATACATGCTTGCATTACCTGCATCTATGACTGTACATAATGTGTTTCATGTTTAACTGCTCAAGAAATATGTACATGATGCTAATCATGTTATTGATTGGAATGTAATTCAGGTGGAACCAGAAGGTGTCCTGCAAGTGCATCCTGTGCGCATATTGGACAGGAAAAGCAAACAGCTCCGGAATCGATCTATAGATCTTGTAAAAGTCCAGTGGGCCTGGTACGGTCCTGAGGACGTGACATGGGAGCATGAAGAGGTTATGCACGCATAGTACCCGCATCATTTTGAAAATTTTGAAAGGCTTGCAAAGACCGTTTAAGTTGCAATGAGGACAGTGCAAAAATAAGGGGAGGGGAATTGTATTGTCCCCAAGGCCGAGCCCCGTTGTAAACCATGTTCTAAAAGGAATTGTAATTATGATTCGTAGGCTTGTGAGCCAAGTTTTTATAAGCTGGAGGCTTATGTGTTTTATTAGGCCAGGGAGCCTGAGTGTTGAAGGCCAGGAGCCTGCTGTTGTAAATGTAATCAAGTAGAACAATTAATAAAATATAAACACCGCCATGTGAAGACCGACCACTATGAATGAGTGAAGGGGGACTAAGCATCCACAGAGTGGGAAAGGAATTAGGGGTTGAAGGTTGGAAAAGGGGTTAAGTGTTGAGCCTAGGGGCTAAGCCTAGGGGGCTTAAGCCTGGGAATAATATTTTAATATTATTCCAAAAGATATGTGCATTATATGTTTTAACCTAAGTCCTTTTGGAAGGATAGGTGATTTTCCAAATTATGGGAGGAATGCATGCAGTCGCATGGGTGACAAGTGTCAACCCCGACGCATGCAATAAAAGGCTGAGATGAGCCGTGTTGGGGGTTCCTCCTCCTTCATTCGAACCTGAACTGTCCTGAGCGTGAACCGTGTGACCTCTGCAAGAGACCCTCATACAATTCTGAAACGAGGAAAAAGCCTGTGTTCATTTTCTGAAAAGCCCGGTTCATCCTCCCGTTCTGCACCAGAGAATCTGTGTAATTCCCTGCAGAAATTGCTTCTTAAGCAATTCTGAAAATCAACACTGAGAGACCTTGCCGCCATTGCTGAGCTTGTTTGAGAAGTCTGAGTCTCTATTCCCGGTTGACTGTAGTGGTCATGTAGAGAGGGACTGCGTGTGATTTGCTGTCCAGTGCAGGTGGTAATTGAGCCTGTGTGTGATCTCTCTCTAGGTGAGGGAGGTGGATGTTGTTGGAAGAGGTTTCTTCCAGAGAGTGTCCAGCACCAGCTTCAGGCTCTGAGACTTCCTGATCCAGTTTGTTGCCGAGACCCAGAGAGGGAGGTTAGCACCGATGGACTATGCTTATGAAGGTGTATACTCCCGGGCAGAACAGACATGTGGGGAATGAGAGTCTGATAGTAGTGGGCGTAAGATGGCATCCTGGGAAGAATCCTTCCATATTTTATGTGTTGTTTCCCCTGTAACCTCAGCCTAGCCTAGGATTCCTTGCCTAGGGTTGGAGCTTAGTCCCATCTCTGGGGAGACCCATTGCTGAGCTGATGAGTAGTGCGGTCTAAGGCTGGGAGATTCGTGGTAGGCCTGCACTTGGTTGGTGGTTTCTACCACTGTTATAAGATAAGTATCTGTTTATGTTTTATTCATGTTTCTGCATGACTCTACTGCTGATGTTATCATGATTTCCACTGTGTATAGGAATTATTATGAAACGCTATGAATTGTTAATTATAGCAGGAGATAATATGTTTACTCTGAACTTGAATGTGTTTATTTGTTTAAATGCATGTACTTTGTATAACATGTGTATGAGTTATGTACAAAGTGGTTAGTAGCTGAAAGGGTGCGCTACACCAAGAGTTCTCCCCGATATCATATACATACTCTTGTTTGTTTCAGCCTTTGATGCCAACAACAACGTGCCCATCTATAGTATGATTCCTATGCACTACTCTCCCTATATTTGCGTCATTGTCCTCATGGTCATGAACTGAATCTTCAAAATCAACATTATTCTTCTTGTTCCTATATCCCCTTTCCTTTTTAGTCAATCCCACATATTTTGTTTCATCTCTGTGCCCAAATCCCCTCAAATTTGGCTTTCTGCCAGCAAAAATCACAGCGGGAAATCCCTCCCTATCCTTCACAAATTTATACTCAACTTCATCTCTTCCCTAACTAAATTTTTCAGTAATACCTTTCAAAAATTTAGCACCAGTAGACGACTTGTTGTTCAAATCTTCACCATACTCACATCTCCCTCCAACAGAAAACATATTTCCTGCATTCCAGGATCGAGTCCAACATCCAGTCATGGTAAACAAATCACAATACAAAACATCCAGTCCTTGTAAACGAATCACAATGCAAAAGAAAATTCAACATTACCAACAGAGGGTTCAGAATGAACACATGGTCGTATTGCACTTATACTATGTTCTATTCCTTTTCTTTCCTTTTTTTTTCCTCACAGAACAATTTCTTTCAAATGAAAATAGGCCTCTTCTTTCCTTTTTTGTTTCCTCATGGAACAATTTCTTTCAAATGAAAATACTAAATAGGATTTTACATGCACATATGATAAGTGTCAAGGTTTTGGGCTACTAACTTGGCTCTTTTCGCACATGCCACTCCATTGTGTCACTACATAGATCTTTTGAAACACTTCCTTGCTGCAAGAACACTGTCTATGAAGACATGAAGATACATGGGAAGTAGTGTAATGTGGAAGCTTCCTAGGCCAACTTTCCGAGTAACTAGAAGAGCAAGGCGATAGTATAAAGACACCATGTCTACTGAAAGGAAAAATTTGCAGTTAAAAACACTTTGTAGTTAAAAACCATGAGTTAGCATACCTAAAAATATATGGTCTAAAATATTAAATTTGTGTTCATCTTGGTAGGCAAGATATCCAAATTGTTTTTTGTTTTTGTTTTTTTCATTAGTTTTTCACCACATGCTATAGTTCTTCAAAAGCGAGGAAGAAAAAAAAACTAACAACACCAAAAGCGAGCAGCTTGTTCCATCCCTACGAGGAAGAAAAACAAGCTAACAACACCAAAAGCATAAATCGAGAGTGTGCAGGACTCCCTGACCTTTTCCTTCTGATGGGACACGCGGGTAATACACAATCTATTGTCAACTCATCCTCTAAAAAACACCGTGTTTTGAACTGATTTTGTTTCTAGCAATGTGCTACTCTTTATATGATTGCTTAGTGTGCAAACAAAATCATCTTACTGATGATGTAATAAAGAACTCAACTTTGAGAAAAATACTCCAAAATCCATAATCTGAAATCTGTTGCAGGAGGCTGGATTGTAAAGTTTGGTGACAGGGTCTTTAGCTCAAAATTCCTTTCTCAATGTTGGTAAAAGAAGGCTTTTGAACACCCAAAATGGACCTGTATTTCAGGTGGTAACACCTCATTAAAGTATGGATCAACATGAGCATGTGTTAACTTTTTTTAGCCTTCTTTCTGCCATTCTATGAATGTCCGACTG
>ML802865.1:83433-97109 GCA_009831015.1 Picea engelmannii | reverse complement strand
CAATTTTCTTCTGAGGATAGTAGATTTGAACAATTTTTGTTATCTTGCCTTATGGTATAATGAGTAGTGAACTGGGATTCTTGTTTGGTTAGAGTAGTACACCCAGTTGGATTAATGTTGAGATAAAAAGTTTTTATGTTCCAATTTTGCATTAGGTCTATCAAATTTCTATACCTTGAAAATATACATCAAGTTACCTAGCTCATGAATTCCTGTGCTCCAAGTGTAGTGTCCCCAAGGCCGAGCCCCATTGTAAACCATGTTCTGAAAGGAATTGTAATTATGATTCGTAGGCTGGTGAGCCAAGTTTTTATAAGCTGGAGGCTTATGTGTTTGATTAGGCCAGGGAGCCTGAGTGTTGAAGGCCAGGAGCCTGCTGTTGTAAATGTAATCAAGAAGAATGATGCAGGAGCATCGCCAAATCATCAAGGAGCATTGCCCAAGACAAGCGAGCCAGCATGGAAGACAACGAACAGCTGGACGAGTCCAGCCAAAACTTTTTGAAATTTCATTCAATATGATGCGCTAATATATAAATGCACCATTTATGGAAAGCGCCTTTTGTATGTTGTAACAGACATCGAGCCATACGCTCTTGTCTGAAGTAGATAGGAGGCATTTAATCTAGTTAATGTAGGTAGATAGGATTTATTTTCTGGATTAGACAGTTTTAGATGGAAGGAGGGAAAACGGATATAGACACGCTCACTTGTACATTGTAACATTAGTAAGCAATCAAGCATTCAGAAGAGAAGAGCAAGCAGAGAAATTGTGAAGAACACCCATGTACAGATGTTGAATTAATAGAATGGAATTCTGATTCAAATTCATGGCTGGTGTTGTTTCTCTGTGTATCTTGTTTATGTGCTCATGAATGTTTGTTCTTTGTATGCATTTGCTTTGTATATGCTGTGCATGTGATTTCAGGTTTTAAACTGAAGTCTGAGAGGAAAGAGAATAAGTTTCAATTGTTTCTCTATCTGATCCAGGAGATTCCTGCAAGGGGGTGCAGTTGAATTCATCCACAAGGAGTGCGTTGATGAAAGGCTCGATAGTTTAACACTTATTCTCATTCAACCAGAAGTTGCAGGGGTTGTTGAAGCCGTGCAAGGAGTGTGCAGGCTGAGGATGAAGTCTCAGTTGTGAATCTGAGCAAAGGAAGTCAAAGACTGCTGTTGCAGGAGTTGCACAAAGTCGAAGGAGTAGAACACTTGAAGTGTTTACAAGGTTGCCACAAGGAGTGCGCGCAAATTCCTTTGAGAAAATCAGAGTGGGAAAGCTCAGGGAGGTGTAGCACCTTCGTGGTATCTTGAAAGAGAGCACAGGAGGTGGTGCCGAAGAATATTCGAGCAAGGTTTGCTAGTGCAGTCGCTGGAGAACAAGTTCTGAGAAAGAACATTCAGTTTTCTCAAGAAATCCTCAAAGGGGAGGAATCAACGGTCAGGGTTCGCAGAAGAAATCAGTGAAATCTTGTCAACCATCAGATCATAAGAAGTTGTGCACGGGTTAAACCTTAGCATGCAGAACAGGAGCAGGGCTCATTGGGACTCAACTCATCGGAGAATCAGAAGTTTAAGAGGCGTAGAACTCTCGCGGGAAGGAATCGCGATCTGTGATTTCCCGAAAAGGATCTCAGCCATTGATCTCGGTGAGACACGTGTCAAGGAGTAGGGGAGTCAGTAGAGCTCGGCTCATCGGAGAATCAGAGTTTCTGGAGCCAAGAGTCTGGTGATTGAATCCGCGATTGGTGAATTCCTGAGGAGATCGAGGTCATTTATCACAGCGGGGATACGTGGCGCGAGATCTCGGAGAGTCGGGGTTCAGCATTTCGGGATTTCCAGGGACATAGAACTCTCGCTTGTTGAAATCGTGATCCGCGATTTCCCGATCGGGTTAAAGGCCCTAGTGGAGGACAGGGGTCGGAAGGTTGGGTCTCGTGTGAGTTGACGACAGGTGGTATCGCACTTCGGGGATCGGGACTTGGAAAGGTCCGTGAATTTGTGCAACGGGGATCACGATATCCCGATACGCGATTTCCCGATTTTCCTCTGGAGTATGGGCCGCAGAGGAACAGGGAAGTAGACAGGTGGCGCAGTATCGAAGATTCAGTGCGTCGGGTATCAGAGGTTGGAAATTCCACTTGTTGACGTTGCGAGTAGCGATTTCCCGATAGGGAGAAATTCCGATAGTGGAGGAGAAGTCAACGTTGACTCGTATCGGGTTTCGAGGAATCGTGAAGTAGGAAATGCACAACCATAGGATTCGCGAAATTGCGAAATCCGATTTCCCAATTTTGAAGGGGGGTCACTTGAAGAGTGCTGTGGGTAAGGAAAATTCCCATTAGGGAATACGAGGGACCTTTGAAGTTCTTCGGCCCGAGTTTAGAGGAAGATCCTGAGGGAGCGATCGTGCTCTGAGGAGTGCGGTTGCATCAGTGTGGTATCAGAGCGAGTCTCTGTTTGTATACTTCAGACAGAGGGAGAAAGAGGAAGAAAGATGTGTATCAGACTCCTTATCAGAGACAGAATTCTTTGCTTTCCATAACAGAGAGAAAAGAAGAATTCACCATGCCGCCCAGAAGGGAAAGACAATCACCTGATCCAGAGGACAGGGATGTGTGAAGAAGAGGTAGGCCGGCAGGAAATCTAGAGATGGAAAGACAGATACACGATCTCAGAGCGAGACTAGAAGATATGGAGGTAGCGCAGAGATGCACAGCAAATGCTGGAGATATGAGCGACTCTGAAGGTGAAGTCGAAGTTGAACAACAAGGAGAAGTTGCAGCTAAAGATGCAGCCAATGAGCGATTGATAAAAGCTATCGCCCGGATGAGTTCAAATACCAAAATGGACATTCCATCTTATGAAGGGAGTCTGGATGCAGAAGAGCTTCTGGATTGGATTCGAGCTCTTGATAGTTACTTCGATTATGAAGACATCGAAGAAGATAAGAAGATTAGGCATGCTGTCACAAAATTAAAGGGACACGCAACATTATGGTGGGACGAGCTTCAAGCAGACAGACGTTCCAAAGGAAAACAGAAAATTAAAAGCTGGGATCGAATGATTGCGAAGATGAAAGCAAAATTCATCCCAAGGGATTATCAAATCACATTGTTCAAGAGAATGCAGAATCTGAGACAGAAGCTGATGACCGTGAAAGAATACACTGAGGAATTCTATCGACTGAACATCAGAGCAAGTCATCGGGAGAGCGATGATGAGAAGGTTGCCAGATATATGAATGGCTTAAGATATGACATTTAGGATGAGTTAAGCATGGTTACCATCAGGACGGTGGAGGATGCTTACTAGATGGCTCTGAAAGCCGAAGAAAAGATGAGCCATAAGCAAGGTCAGCGAGGGCGAGGTAGGAGTCAGCCCAGAGGAAAGACAGTTGCCCAGGAGAAATACCAAAAGCCCAAGGAGGAATGGAAGAAACCTCAGGGTAAGGTTGAGAGAGGGGGAACCTCACAGCGAGGACCACATGTTGAACAGAGGGGGCAGCATACAGAGCAGGGTGGCGGTTATGCTGACGCAAATACTCTTCCTCGTACCAAAGGTAGGGGAAGAGGCCGAGGAGGAGTTATCACATATTTTACATGTGGGAAGAATGGGCACAGGTCATTTGAGTGTCCAGAGAAAAAGAAGGACATCGGAGAAGCTCACATCATTGAAGCGCAAAGGCGGGATGCTGAGACCGAAGATGCGGAAGGCGGAAGATCACTTGGGATGCATAAAGTCCTTTTGACACCCGAGAAGGAGGTGGAAAACTCAGTCCAAAGGACCAGACTATTTAGGACAGCTTGCAAGACCAAGGATAGGGTGTGCAAGGTTATCGTGGACAATGGAAGCACGGATAATCTCATTTCAACCGAGATGGTAGAAAAGTTGGAGCTGGAGACAACTGATCACCCGAGTCCATACAAAGTTTCATGGTTATAGAAGGGGCATCAGGTGAGTGTCACCAAACAATGTTTAGTTGAATTTAAGATAGGGGGGTATAATGATAAAATCTTGTGTGATGTTATTCCCATGGATGTATGTCATTTATTGCTGGGTAGACCGTGGCAATATGACAGAAATGAAGTTCATGATGGGAGAATGAACACATATACCCTGGAGAAGAATGGGAGAACCCATATGTTGCTTCCGATAAAGGATAAGGAAATGAAGCTGGAAGTAAGCAACACAATACTTCTCATGAGTGGGAAGGAGCTTCTTACAGAGATGGAGAAGAAGGAAGATCCACAATTCTTTGTTGTCAAAAAGCCAAGGATTGTTCTGACTAGCACAAGAGTGGATGATTTGCCGGAAGAAATTCAGGAACTACTAGACGAGTTCACTGACATTGTGGTAGACGAATTACCTCATTCGTTGCCGCCAATGAGGAGTGTGAGTCATCACATTGATCTCATACCAGGAGCCAGTTTACCGAACAAATCCACGTACAGATTGACACCACAAGAAAATGAGGAGGTCAAGAAGCAGGTTCAGGAGTTGTTGGACAAAGGATTGGTCAGAGAAAGTCTAAGCCCGTGTGCTGTTCCGACCGTGCTTAGTCCGAAGAAAGATGGAGGCTGGAGGATGTGCACTGACTCAAGAGAGATCAACAAAATTACCATCAGGTACAGGTTTCCACTGCTGAGAATGGATGATCTGATGGATTGCCTAAGTGGAGAAAATTATTTTTCAAAGATTGATCTGAAGAGCGGATATCACCAGATTCGCATGAGGGAAGGCGATGAATGGAAAACAACCTTCAAAACCAACAAAGGATTGTATGAATGGTTAGTCATGCCGTTTGTCTTGACAAATGCACCAAGTACATTTATGAGGCTGATGAATGAAGTCCTAAAGGAGTTCATCGGGAAATTTGTAGTTGTATATCTGGATGATATACTAATTTTCAGCAAGACGAAGGCTGAACATTTGAAGCATTTGGCCATTGTGATGAGAAAGCTACAACAGGAGAAGCTGTTGATTAATATGAAGAAGTCCTCATTTATGAAGACAAAGCTCATTTACTTGGGGTTCGTCATTTCGGAGAATGAATTAAAAATGCATCCAAGTAAGGTGGAAGTGATTAAAAATTGGCCATCACCGAGAAATATTTTCGAGGTGAGAAGTTTCCATGGTTAGGCTAGTTTCTACCGAAAATTCATCAGAAATTTCAGTGGAATTAGCGCAACAATGATGGATACAGTGAAGAAGCGGCATAAGTCTTTTCATTGGACAACAGAGGCTGAGAAAAGCTTCAATCTGTTGAAGCGGAAGATCACAGAACGACCAGTGTTGGTGTTGCCTGATTTCAAGAAGACATTTCAGGTGAAATGTGATGCAAGCGGGTTTGCCATAGGAGCGGTCTTGAGCCAAGAGGACAGACTAGTTGCATATTTCAGTGAAAAGTTGGATGAAGCAAAGCTGAAATACTCCACGTATGATAAGGAATTTTATGCTATCATACAGGCGTTGAAGAAGTGGAGGCATTACTTGATCCCAAAAGAATTTGTATTGTACAGTGATAATCATGCATTACAGTTTGTGACTCAGTAGGAGAAGCTGAATTAGAAACATGCTAAATGGGTAGAGTATATGCAGAACTTTACATTTGTAATTAAACACATTTCGGGTACTGCTAACAAAGTGGATGATGCTTTGAGCAGGAAATGTTTGTTGGTGCAGGAGTTCCGAGTCAGGACATTGGGTTTTGAAAACCTTAAGGACATGTATGCAGGTGATGCAGATTTTGCAGAGGCATATGAGGCAGCTGAGAATCTAGTTCTCAGAGATAGAACCCCGTGGATGGATTACATGATCTAGAATGGACTATTATTAAGAGGAAATCAATTATGTATTCCGAATTGCTCCATGAGGGAGAACCTGCTAAAGGAGAAGCACAGTGGTGGATTAGCAGGGCATTTTGGCCACGACAAAAAATTTGCAAAGCTGAGCGAAGCATACTTTTGGCCAAGGATGCGAACAGATGTCAAGAAGTTTGTTGATAGGTGTAGAATTTGTCAGCATTCGAAGGGCAGAAAGCAGAATGCAGGTTTTTATTAGCCATTTCCCATACCCGAGAAGCCATGGGAGGCGATAAGCATGGATTTTGTATTAGGACTGCCAAGGACGCAGAGAGGGGTTGATTCCATCTTCGTGGTGGTGGATCGGTTCTTAAAGATGGCACATTTTATCCCATGCTAGAAGACCAACGATGCGACTCACATCATGAATTTATTTTTCAAGGAGGTCATTCGACTTCATGGATTGCCGAAAAGCATAGTTTCAGACAGGGACACGAAGTTCATAGGGCATTTCTGGAGGACACTCTGGAAGAAGCTAGGAACTAACTTGGCGTTTAGTTCTGTTTATCATCCTCAGATGGATGGACAGACGGAAGTGGTCAACATAAGTCTGGGAGACTTGCTGAGAAGCTTGGTGACAGAGCACCATAGCAGCTGGGATAGCATATTACCCCAGGCAGAATTCGCATACAATGATTCGGTGAATCAGATCACAGGAAAGATTCCATTTCAGGTTGTATATGGCATGCATCCGAGAGGAGTATTTGAACTAAGGGATTCAGAGCAGACTGTGACTAGCAGCGCTAGTGCAGAAGAATTCGTAGAGGCAATGAAGGAACTTCACAACAAAGTGAAGCAGCGACTGATTAATTCAAATCAGGAATACAAACGCAGAGCAGATCAGCATCAGAGACAACTTCAGTTCGAAGTTGGTGATCTAGTTCTGGCACATCTGAGGAAGGAAAGGTTCCCAAGAGGAACATACAACAAGCTGAAAATGAAGAAAATTGGGCCATGCAGAGTCCTAAAGAAATTGGGAGAAAACGCTTATGAGATTGAATTTCCAGATGACATCGAAATATCTCCGACATTCAATGTCTCAAACTTATATCCATATAAGGCTAAAGAAGTAGGAGCTGGAAGTGAAGAATAGCCAGAAATCCAGTGGAAGAAGCAGATGCTGATTGCAGAAAAGCCACAGATGGAGTGTATACTTGACAAGAGGGTGAGCAAAAAGACTAGACGAAGGGAATACTATGAGTATCTGGTGAAATGGAAGAACCACCCAGTGGAATATGCCAGCTGGGAGACTGAAGCAGAGATTCAAAAGCATGGATATACCATGCGGGAGATCATGGACAGGAGCCCATGAAAGTTTTCAAGCCGAAGAGTATGATGCAGGAGCATCGCCAACTCATCAAGGAGCATTGCCCAAGACAAGCGAGCCAACATGGAAGACAACGAACAGCTGGACGAGTCCAGCCAAAACTTTTTGAAATTTCATTCAAGATGATGCGCCAATGTATAAATGCACCATTTATGGAAAGCGCCTTTTGTATGTTGTAACAAACCTTGAGCCATACGCTCTTGTCTGAAGTAGATAGGAGGCATTTAATCTAGTTAATGCAGGTAGATAGGATTTATTTTCTGGATTAGACAGTTTTAGATGGAAGGAGGGAAAACGGATATAGACACCCTCACTTGTACATTGTAACATTAGTAAGCAATCAAGCATTCAGAAGAGAAGAGCAAGCAGAGAAATTGTGAAGAACACCCATGTACAGATGTTGAATTAATAGAATGGAATTCTGATTCAAATTCATGGCTGGTGTTGTTTCTCTGTGTATCTTGTTTATGTGCTCATGAATGTTTGTTCTTTGTATGCATTTGCTTTGTATATGCCGTGCATGTGATTTCAGGTTTTAAACTGAAGTCTGAGAGGAAAGAGAATAAGTTTCAATTGTTTCTCTATCTGAGCCAGGAGATTCCTGCAAGGGGGTGCAGTTGAATTCATCTGCAAGGAGTGCGTTGATGAAAGGCTCGATAGTTTAACACTTATTCTCATTCACCCAGAAGTTGCAGGGGTTGTTGAAGCCGTGCAAGGAGTGTGCAGGTTGAGGATGAAGTCTCAGTTGTGAATCTGAACAAAGGAAGTCAAAGACTGATGTTGCAGGAGTTGCGCAGAGTCGAAGGAGTAGAACACTTGAAGTGTTTACAAGGTTTCCACAAGGAGTGCATGCAAATTCCTTTGAGAAAATCAGAGTGGGTAAGCTCAGGGAGGTGTAGCACCTTCATGGTATCTTGAAAGAGAGAACAGGAGGTGGTGCCGAAGAAGATTCAAGCAAGGTTTTCTAGCGCAGTCGTTGGAGAACAAGTTCTGAGAAAGAACATTCAGTTTTCTCAAGAAATCCTCAAAGGGGAGGAATCAACGGTCAGGGTTCGCAGAAGAAATCAACGAAATCCCGTCAGCCGTCAGATCGTAAGAAGTTGCACACGGGTTAAACCTTAGCGTGCAGAACATGAGCAGGGCTCATTGGGACTCGACTCATCGGAGAATCGGAAGTTCCAGAGGCGTAGAACTCTCGCAGGAAGGAATCGCGATCCGCGATTTCCCGAAAAGGATCTCAACCATTGATCTCGGCGAGACACGTGTCAAGGAGCAGGGGAGTCAGTAGAGCTCGGCTCATCGGAGAATTAGAGTTTCTGGAGCCAAGAGTCTGGTGATTGAATCCACGATTGGCGAATTCCCAAGGAGATCGAGGTCGTTTATCACAGCGGGGATACATGGCGCGAGATCCTGGAGAGTCGGGGTTCGGCATTTCAGGATTTCCAGGGACATAGAACTCTCGCTTGTTGAAATCGCGATCCGCGATTTCCCGAACAGGTTAAAGGCCCTAGTGGAGGACAGGGGTCGGAAGGTTGGGTCTCGCGTGAGTCAACGACAGGTGGTATTGCACTTCAGGGATCGGGACTTGGAAAGGTCCATGAATTTGTGCAACGTGGATTGCGATTTCCCGATACGCGATTTCTTGATTTGCCTCCGGAGTATGGGCCGCAGAGGAACAGGGAAGTAGACAGGTGGTGCAGTATCGGAGATTCGGTGCGTCGAGTATCGGAGGTTGGAAATTCCACTTGTTGACATCGCGAGTAGTGATTTCCCGATAGGGATAAATTCCGATAGCGAAGGAGAAGTCAACGTTGACTCGCATCGGGTTTCGAGGAATCGTGAAGTAGGAAACGCGCGACCATAGGATTCACGAAATTGCAAAATCCGATTTCCCAATTTTGAAGGGGGGTCACTTGAAGAGTGCTTGGGTAAGGAAAATTCCCGTCAGGGAATATGAGGGACCTTTGAAGTTCTTTGGCCCGAGTTTAGAGGAAGATCCTGAGGGAGCGATCGTGCTTTGAGGAGTGCGGTTGCGTCACAGAACAATTAATAAAATATAANGTGAAGGGGGACTAAGCATCCACAGAGTGGGCAAGGAATTAGGGGTTGAAGGTGGGAAAAGGGGCTAAGTGTTGAGCCTAGGGGCTAAGCCTAGGGGGCTTAAGCCTAGGAATAATATTTTAATATTATTCCAAAATATATGTGCATTATATGTTTTAACCTAAGTCCTTTTGGAAGGACAGGTGATTTTCCAAATGATGGGAGGAACACATGCTGAAGGAACGCATGCAGTCGCATGGGTGACAAGTGTCAACCCCGGCGCATGTAATAAAAGGATGAGACGAGCCATGTTGGGGGTTCCTCCTCCTTCATTCGAACCTGAACTGTCCTGAGCGTGAACCGTGTGACCTCTATAAGAGACCCTCATGCAATTTTGAAACGGGGAAAAAGCCTGTGTTCGTTTTCTGAAAATCCTGGTTCATCCTTCCGTTCTACACCGGAGAGTCTGTGTAATTCCCTGCAGAAATTGCTTCTCACGCAATTCCGAAAATCAACACCGAGAGACCTTGCCGCCATTGCTGAGCTTGTTTGAGAATTCTAAGTCTGTATTCCTGGTTGACTGTAGTGGTCATGCAGAGAGGGACTGCGCGTGATTTGTTGTCCAGTGCAGGTGGTAATTGAGCATGTGTGTGATCTCTCTCTAGGTGAGGGAGGTGGATGTTGTTGGAAGAGGTTTCTTCCAGAGAGTGTCCAGCACCAACTTTAGGCTCTGAGACTTCCTGATCCGGCCTGTTGCCGAGACCCAAAGAGGGAGGTTAGCACCGATGGACTGTGCTTGTGAAGGTGTATACTCTCGGGCGGAACATGCATGTGGGGAATGAGAGTTTGATAGTAGTGGGCGTAAGATGGCATCCTGGGAAGAATCCTTCCAGATTTTATGTGTTGTTTCCCCTGTAACCTCAGCCTAGCCTAGGATTCCTTGCCTAGGGGTGGAGCTTAGTCCCAGCTCGGGGGTGACCCATTGCTGAGCTGATGAGCAATGCGGTCTAAGGCTGGGAGGTTCGTGGTAGGCCTGCACTTGGTTGGTGGATTCTACCACTATTATAAGATAAGTATCTGTTTATGTTTTATTCATGTTTCTGCATGACTCTACTGCTGATGTTATCATGATTTCCGCTGTGTATAGGAATTATTATGAAACGCTATGAATTGTTAATTATAGTAGGAGATAATATGTTTACTCTGAACTTGAATGTGTTTATTTGTTTAAATGCATGTACTTTGTATAACATGTGTATGAGTTATGTACAAAGTGTTTAGTAGTTGAAAGGGTGCGCTACAATTTGGTATCAGAGCCAAGATTTCGACACTGAGCCTAGATGGGCCAGTGGAGCAGTCTTTGGACCGAGAATGCGAGGGGAAATTTGGTCTGGAAGGCCAATTTTGGACCCTGGTTTGCTCCAGAGTGTCAAGGAGTTACTTGATGAGTTTTTAAAGCTCAGGAGGTATAGCGGCGTTATGATACCACAACTAGTGTGGTATAAGTCCACAAGGAGAGAGAACTCCACACCGGAAGTCTAGGAGCTTTAGGATCTGTTCGGGAGGGAAGGTGAGCCCTCGTGACCGTTAGATCTGGAAAGTGTGCACGGGGTTAAGGCCCTTTGGAATTGCACATGAGTATGGAAATCACGATACGCGAAATTCCGAGTTAGTTAGGAACCGTCTAAGCCGTTAGATCTCGGCTGGAAAACCCGACAGCCGTTGGATCTGTCAGGAGATATCCGAGAGTTAAAACCCTAGTGAATAGGGGTGAAAGCATCGAATAGATCTAGACTGTCCGAACGACAGGGGCCACGTGTCATGAGATTTCCCATTTCGGGAAATCGGGAATTGCGATATTGGGAGTCCTGGTAACAAGGGATTGGGACTTTCCATGGTGGAAACCCCGAAGCAATCGTGGATCGTCCGATTTGAGAGGGCCACGTGTCAAGAGATTACTTGTTTCGGGAAATCAGGGATCGAGGATTCGAGAGTTCCGTTGAAAAGAACCCAGGGTCTCGCCATGATAATCTCGATCCATAATGTCGAGACGTTAGCATGTGGCTAAGTCCCGATGAATGGACGAGATTCCTTCGGGGAATCTATGGGTTTGTAGTGACCGTACGATGTGAGGAAGAGATGTCGTATTTAAGCTGAGGCACGAAATACAAAGAGGAACTTCATTAGTAAACTGTGATCATGACCCACGATCACATGGGAGCCGACAGAGGAAGAGCTAGCTTACGCTAGGCCTCCATCGATATTTTGGGGCTCTGAGTCTGTGGAAATCAAAAAAATTCTGAATTGGTAATGGGTGCATGATAAAGTGTTGGATCAAGTAAGTTGGTAGACAACAATTTCGGGATTTCAGCAAATGGAAGTTCAAGATGTGTGGATGCACGAACCTTCAACACCCGAAACCCCGAAACACCGAAAGGATCGGCACCATATATCTGAGAAAAGATCTGGCCGTTGGATTTTTTTTTAGGAATGGACTTGAACACATGGAGCTGTACCACGTGCCAGTGGATCAAGAAGAGAAGTGAGAGAGGTGGGACCAGATGATGTCGTTGAAAGCGACGTGGACCCTCATGAACATGCCACATGCCACCATAGTTGTGGGTGACCACTGTGCTATGTGGGCCCGGAGGATAAAGTAAGTCGGAATTTCGGAAGTCGAGGTTTGGAAAGGAAAGGAAGTTTGAAAGCCTCGTGGGTCGAAACACCAAAACCCGAAGTCCCGAAATCTCGAAGTGCCAAAAATGAAAGTTTCGAAAACCCAAAAATTGCAGAACCGAACGGGAGCTCGGAAAACTTATTTGAATCGAAATGTCGTTTGTTTTGTTCGTACTGGCTTATAAATGTTGAAGATTGTTCCTGAAGGTTTAATGACCTGACAAACTTTGAATTTAATTGCACAGTGCATGTGCAGAGTTCAACGGAGCTTAGGATTCCAGTTAAACAACGCCGAGTATGGAGTGGGGAAAGGTGCAGATTACCCCTGAAACAGGAGACGAACGAGAAGGAAAGGATGTCAATATGGGAGTGGAAGGATCGAACTCCAATTGGCACGGAAAAGAAAAGGATAAGGAAGGACACATAATGAAAATCATTGAAGGATTTCAAAGAGAGGCCAAGGCTCGCCGAGTTGATATCCGAAAGCTTATGAAAGTCAGGGATTGGCATGGTGAATTAAACTTAAATTTTTTGAAGAGCTTGGAAATAATAGAGAAGAAACTCGAGAAGGGAGGAGACTCAAGTATGACGGAGAGTCCTAGAACCCATGGGAGAAGAAGTAGGTCGAGGAGTGGTAGCTGACATCTTAGTCACTCCCAAAGACATTCTGACAGGAAGACACACAGTAGTTCAAGCCCATCCCCTACCAGAAAATATCGAAAATCTAGAAAGGAGGAATTGAAAGGGGAGATGAACAAGATTAAACCTCCAACATTCGATGGAGAACATAAGAAGGGGGAAGATGTCGAGACCTGGTTGCTTGGCATGAAGAAATACTTCGAATTCCAGAATTATTCCGCCCATGCAAAAGGAATAATTGCAATGTACCAACTGAAAGGAAAAACATCCATGTGGTGGGATCAGTTGGTGCAGGTGCAACACATCAGAGAGAAAGAGGTCACGTGGAAGGAGTTTAAGAGGTATTTTGAGAAGAAATACCTGACTAAAAGATACTATGACAGAAAGATGAATGAGTTCTTTGAACTCAAGTTGGGCAGTATGACCATTGATGAGTATGAACGGAATTTTCTGGAACTACTGAAGTATGTTCCATTCATCAAAGACGAGGCTGTTAAAATTCAGAGATATCTGAGTGGACTTCCACCTTCCATGAGTGACAAGATTCAATATGATGATCCTAAGACCATGGAAGAAACCATAAGAAAGGCGAAATGCTTGTATGAATAGCAAGGAGAAAGGCCCATCCTTCAGAAGGTTTGGAATGATCAGAGGAAGTTTAAGAAGGAACAGAGGCAAAAGGGAAACAAGCCTTCCTTTTTCAGAAACAGTCTTCAGGGACAGCCATCGGTTAGAGAGCCGAGAATGACTAAAGAGGGACCACAAAGACAGAGACAGACGCCCATTCAGTGTTGGGGCTGTCAAGGAAACCACAAGTACAGAGGTTGTCCCCATAAAAATGGTAAAGCGAGAACTGTACATACTGTTCAACAAGCTGAAATAGTGGAGGATATGGGCAACATAATGCCGAGGATCTACGCAGCCCTGGACAACAAGCAAGCATAATTTCAATCGCACATGATTAAAGTGAAAGGTACGATCAACAACTGACCACTTGTTATTTTAATTGATTCAGGGGCTAGCCATAGTTATGTATATCCTAGAGTGGTGGAAATTTTGCATCTAACGAGAAGCAAACATGAGAAGTCTTGGTTAGTGCAGTTGGCCACAGGGACCAAGAGGAAGGTCACT
>ML802865.1:53636-68539 GCA_009831015.1 Picea engelmannii | reverse complement strand
TATATTTATAAATTAAATTTAATGTAGACGACACATATAATTTATAAATTAAAATAATTACATATCTATAAAATAAATTTGATTAGCCCCGAAGGTGTAGAACAATGTGATGGAGTGTACTGTTAAGGCACTCTTTTATGTTTAAGTCATTAGTTCGAAACTCTTGACTAACCTTGTGTAAAGCGTGACAAGTAGCTTTGACATGCTTGCGTTATAGTGGTAGGAGTCCAATAACACATGCTCGTATAAAAAAAAGATTAAACTTAACAAATTATAAACTTTAATTTAATATTTATAATATTTAAAATACATATTAACATATATAAATAATATAAAAAATAAAAAATTTAATCATCATAAAAAAAATTATAATCATATATAGTTTGTAAATCAAAATGATTATGAAATATAGGATTGATCAAACTTAATCAAGCATACAATATAAACTCTAACCCAATCACGTTTTAGAGTGAAAATAAAAGAAATCTACTCATCTACCCGGATGAGGTGGAAGTGATGTGACGTGGGGAGGCTCTCACCATCCCCAAGATAGCTGACAACAACCACATGGTCGTCGACATGCCTTCCCACCCGAACGTCTATACCATCCTTGACTCATCTATGAATTTTAGTTCCTGGGAAGGACAGGGTTGGATTCAGGCTAATCTTTTCACCCCGCAGGGAAGGACGGGGTTGGTACGTAAATATAGGAAGACTCGGAATGTACATGAAGAATGGAGAGGATCGATTTGTTAGGCTCTTCTCATTTGCAGAGACACGATTATTGCTCTCTCATTTGCAGAGACACGACTATTGCCTGACTATCAAGGCTTGTTACCTAATGTGGCATCCACACCGTACGTTAAATTGTTTTAGACAGGTGGAATTATTTTTATTTTATTTGTAAAGGACAGACGATCAAAGAACTTAAAAACCTCTTTCTTAAAAAAATACTTTAACATAATTTCCAAGAAATTATTTCGTTCCATGTTGTTTGTATGCCATTTGACTCTTCGCGGTTGCTGATTTTATTGGCCATTCTTACACATTGTTAACTTCACCTTTGACCATTTTTTCATCTTATCTAAAGAAATTATGAGTGAACTGAAAAAAATTTCTTTGTGGTTTGAGGAGAAGATTTACACAGTTTCTATGAATCAGGTGTGCTACTCAATTGTTCTTACGATTTTCTTCTAAGGATAGTAGATTTGAACAATTTTTGTTATCTTTCCTTATGGTATAATGAGTAGTGAACTGGGATTCTTGTTTGGTTAGAGTAGTACACCCAGTTGGATTAATGTTGAGATAAAAAAAAATTATGTTCCAGTTTTGCATTAGGTCTATCAGACTTCTATACCTTGAAAATATACATCAAGTTACCTAGCTCATGAATTCCTGTGCTCCAAGTGTGGTGTCCCCAAGGCCGAGCCTCGTTGTAAACCATGTTCTGAAAGGAATTGTAATTATGATTCGTAGGCTGGTGAGCCAAGTTTTTATAAGCTAGAGGCTTATGTGTTTGATTAGGCCAGGGAGCCTGAGTGTTGAAGGCCAGGAGCCTGCTGTTGTAAATGTAATCAAGCAGAAAAATTAATAAAATATAAACACTGCCATGTGCAGACCGAGCACGATGAATGAGTGAAGGGGGACTAAGCATCCGCATAGTGGGCAAGGAATTAGGGGCTGAAGGTGGGAAAAGGGGCTAAGTGTTGAGCCTAGGGGCTAAGCCTAGGGGGCTTAAGCATGGGAATAATATTTTAATATTATTCCAAAAGATATGTGCATTATATGTTTTAACCTAAGTCCTTTTGGAAGTACAGGTGATTTTCCAAATGATGGGAGGAGCACATGCTGAAGGAACGCATGCAGTCGCATGGGTGACAAGTGTCAACCCCGGTGCATGCAATAAAAGGCTGAGACGAGCTGTGTTGGGGGTTCCTCCTTATTCGAACCTGAACTGTCCTGAGCGTGAACTGTGTGACCTATGCAAGAGACCCTCATGCAATTCTGAAATGGGGAAAAATCCTATGTTCGTTTTCTGAAAAGCCCGGTTCATCCTCCCGTTCTGCACCAGAGAGTCTGTGTAATTCCCTACGGAAATTGCTTCTCACGCAATTCCAAAAATCAACACCGAGAGACCTTGCTGCCATTGCTGAGCTTGTTTGAGAATTCTGAGTATGTATTCCTGGTTGACTGTAGTGGTCATGCAGAGAGGGACTGCGCGTGATTTGTTGTCCAGTGCAGGTGGTAATTGAGCCTGTGTGTGATCTCTCTCTAGGTGAGGGAGGTGGATGTTGTTGGAAGAGGTTTCTTCCAGAGAGTGTCCATCACCAGCTTCAGGCTCTGAGACTTCCTGATTCGGCCTGTTGCTGAGACCCAGAGAGGGAGGTTAGCACCGATGGACTATGCTTGTGAAGGTGTATACTCCCGGGCAGAACAGGCATGTGGGGAATGAGAGTTTGATAGTAGTGGGCGTAAGATGGCATCCTGGGAAGAATCCTTCCAGATTTTATGTGTCGTTTCCCCTGTAACCTCAGCCTAGCCTAGGATTCCTTGCCTAGGGGTGGAGCTTAGTCCCAGCTCGGGGGTGACCCATTGCTGAGTTGATGAGCAGTGCGGTCTAAGGCTGGGAGGTTCGTGGTAGGCCTGCACTTGGTTGGTGGATTCTACCATTGTTATAAGATAAGTATCTGTTTATGTTTTATTCATGTTTCTGCATGACTCTACTGCTGATGTTATCATGATTTCCGCTGTGTATAGGAATTATTATGAAACGCTGTGAATTGTTAATTATAACAGGAGATAATATGTTTACTCTGAACTTGAATGTGTTTATTTGTTTAAATGCATGTACTTTGTATAACATGTGTATGAGTTATGTACAAAGTGGTTAGTAGCTGAAAGGGTGCGCTACAGTTTGGTATCAGAGCCAAGGTTTCGACACTGAGCCTAGATGGGTCAGTGGAGCGGTATTTGGACCAAGAATGCAAGGGGAAATTTGGTCTGGAAGGCCAATTTCGGACCCTGGTTTGCTCCAAAGTGTCAAGGAGTTACTTGACAAGTTTTTAAAGCTCAGGAGGTATAGCGGCGTTATGAAACCACAACCAATGTGGTATAAGTCCACAAGGAGAGAGAACTCCACACCGGAAGTGTAGGAGGTTTAGGATCTGTTCGAGAGGGAAGGTAAGCCCTCGTGACCGTTAGATCTGGAAAGTGTGCACGAGGTTAAGGCCCTTTGGAATTGCACATGAGTATGCAAATCGCGATACGCGAAATTCCGAGTTAGTTAGGAACTGTCTGAGCCTTCAGATCTCGGCTGGAAAACCCAACAGTTGTTGGATCTATCAGGAGATATCCTAGAGTTAAAACCCTAGTGAATAGGGGTGAAAGCACCGAATAGATCTAGACCGTCCGAACGACAGGGGCCACGTGTCGTGAGATTTCCCATTTTGGGAAATCGGGAATCACGATATTGGGAGTCCTGGTAACAAGGGATTGAGACTTCCCATGGTGGAAACCCCGGAGCAATCGTGGATCGTCCGATTGGAGAGGGCCACGTGTCGAGAGATTACCTGTTTCGGGAAATTGGGGATCGGGGATTCGGGAGTTCCGTTGACAAGAACTTGGGCTCTCACCTTGATAATCCTGATCCATAATGTCGAGACGTTAGCATGTGGCTAAGTCCTGATGAACGGACGAGATTCCTTTGGGGAATCTCCGGGTCTGTAGCGACCGTCCGATGTGAGAAAGAGATGTCGTCTTTAAGCCGAGGCATGAAATACAAAGAGGCACTGCATTATTAAACTGTGATCATGACCCACGATCACATGGGAGCTGACAGAGGAAGACCTAGCTTACGCTAGGCCTCCATCGATATTTTGGGGCTCTGAGTCTGCGGAAATCAAAAAAATTCTGAATTGGTAATGGGTGCGTGACAAAGTGTTGGATCAAGTAAGTTAGTAGACAACAATTTCGGGATTTTGGCAAATGGAAGTTCAATATATGTGGATGCACGAACCTTCGACACCCGAAACCCTGAAACGCCGAAAGGATCGGCACCATAGATCTGAGAAAAGATCTGGTCGTTGGATTTTTTTTTTAGGAATAGACGTGAACACATGGAGCTGTACCACGTGCCAGTGGATCAAGAAGAGAAAAGAGAGAGGTGGGACCCGATGACGTCTCTGAAAGCGACGTGTACCCTCATGAACGTGCCACGTGCCACCATAGTTGTGGGTGACCACTGTGCTATGTGGGCCCAGAGGATAAAGTAAGTCGGAATTTCGGAAGTCGGGTTTGGAAATTAAAGCAAGTTTGAAAGCCTCGTGGGCCGAAACCCCGAAACCCGAAGTCCTGAAATCTCGAAGTGCCAAAAATGAAAGTTTCGAAAACCTAAAAATTGCAGAACTGAACGGGAGCTTGGAAAACATATTTGAATCAAAATTTCGTTTGTTTTGTTCGTACTGGCTTATAAATGTTGAAGATTGTTCCTGAAGGTTTAAGGGCCTAACAAACTTTGAATTTAATTTCACAGTGCGTGTGTAGAGTTCAACGGAGCTCAGGATTCTAGTTAAACAACGCCGAGTATGGAGTGGGTAAAGGTGCAGATTACCCCCGAAATAGGAGACGAACGGGAAGGAAAGGATGTCAATATGGGAGTGGAAGGATCGAACTCCAATGGGCATGAAAAAGAAAAGGATAAGGAAGGACACATAATGAAAATAATTGAAGGATTGCAAAGAGAGGCCAAGGCTCTCCGAGTTGATAGCCGAAATCTTATGAAAGTCAGGGATCGACAGGGTGAATTAAACTTAAAATTTTTGAAGAGCTTAGAAACAATAGAGAAGAAACTCGAGAAGGGAGGAGACTCAAGTACGACGTAGAGTCGCAGAACCCATGGGAGAAGAATTAGGTCGAGGAGTGGTAGACGACATCTTAGTCACTCTCAAAGACATTCTGACAGGAAGACACACAGTAGTTCAAGCCCATCCCCTACTAGAAAACATCGAAAATATGGAAAGGAGGAATTGAAAGGGGAGATGAACAAGATTAAACCTCCAACATTTGATGGAGAACATAAGAAGGAGGAATATGCCGAGACCTAGTTGCTTGGCATGAAGAAATACTTCAAACTGCAGAATTATTCCGCCCATGCAGAAGGAAGAATTGCAATGTACCAACTGAAAGGAAAAACATCCATGTGGTGGGATCAGTTGGTGCAGGTGCAACACATCAGAGAGAAAGAGGTCACGTGGAAGGAGTTTAAGAGGTATTTTGAGAAGAAATACCTGACTAAAAGATACTATGACAGAAAGATGAAGGAGTTCTTTGAACTCAAGTTGGGCAGTATGACCATTGATGAGTATGAACGAAATTTTCTGGAACTACTGAAGTATGTTCCATTCATCAAAGACGAGGCTGTTAAAATTCAAAGATATCTGAGTGGACTGCCACCTTCCATGAGTGACAAGATTCAATATGAGGATCCTAAGACCATGGAATAAACCATAAGAAAGGCAAAATGCTTGTATGAATAGAAAGGTGAAAGGCCCATCCTTTGGAAGGTTTGGAATGATCATAGGAAGTTTAAGAAGGAACAGAGGCAAAAAGGAAACAAGCCTTCCTTTTTCAGAAATAGTCTTCAGGGACAGCCATCGGTTAGAGAGCCGAGAATGACTAAAGAGGGAGCACAAAGACAAAGACAGATGCCCATTCAGTGTTGGGGCTGTCAAGGAAACCACAAGTACAGAGATTGTCCCCATAAAAATGGTAAAGCGAGAACTGTACATACTATTCAGCAAGCTGAAACAGTGGAGGATATGGGCAGCAGAATGCCGAGGATCTACGCAGCCTTGGAAAACAAGCAAGAAGAATTTAAATCGCACATGATTGAAGTGGAAGGTACGATCAACAACCGACCACTTTTTATTTTAATTGATTCAGGGGCTAGCGATAGTTATGTAGATCCTAGAGTGGTGGAAATTTTGCATCTAACGAGCAACAAACATGAGAAGTCTTGGTTAGTGCAGTTGGCCACAGGGACCAAGAGGAAGGTCACTGAATTGGTTAAGTCCTGTTCAGTGGACATGAAAGGAATGAAAACTAAGGCTGAATTGAACACTCTGCCTTTAGGCTCATACGATTTCTTAATTGGGATGGACTGGTTGGACCAACACCATGCCCTTCTGGATTGCCGTAACAAGAGGTTCACATGCCTGNTGAACAAAGAGGGAAATCAGGTGCTGTAGGTGTTGAGAGAACACCAGCTGTACGCAAAGTTGAGCAAGTGCTCATTTTACCAAAGGTAGATCCATTACTTGGGACACATTATATCTGAAGAAGGGATCGCTGTGGATCTTGAAAAGGTAGAGGCCATTCAAGAATGGCCAGTGCCAAGGAATGTGGCAGAAGTTAGATCTTTTATCGGTCTGGTAGGCTACTATAGGAGGTTTATATCTGGATTCTCAAAGATAGCTCATTCTATCACTTCCTTGCAAAGGAAGGAGAAGAAGTTCCAGTGGACTAAAGAATGTGAGAGCATCTTCCAACGATTGAAGCAGCTGCTAGCTAGTGCTCCAATCCTAAAGATTGCAGATCCAAACAAGGATTACGTAGTGTGCATAGATGCATGTAAGGAGGGGCTGGGAGGAGTTCTCAACCAAGAGGAATTTGTAGTTTGTTATGAATCTTGAAAGTTGAAGGAGCATGAGAAGAGTTATTCCACTCACGATTTAGAGCTGGTAGCAATCGTCCACGCCTTGAGGAAATGGAGACATTACCTCATGGGCAAGAGATTCGAGTTGAGAACAGACCATAACGGTCTGAAGTATTTTTTTGATCAGCCGACCTTAAATGCCAGGAAAATCAGATGGCTTGAGTTTCTATGCGAATATGACTTTGATATCAAGCATATAAAAGGGAAAGAAAATAAGGTGGCTGATGCACTCATCAGAAAAGTGCACAAATTACATGCTGCAGCCATTAGCATGTACCAAACTAAGATGAAAGACCAAATTTTGGAAGCTGCCAATGCTGATTTGCAATACAAAAGTCTTGTAGCAAAGCTACAACAGCGTGAGAGACCACAAACGAAGGAAAGCTACAACTTGGGAACTAATGGCTTACTTCTGTATAAAAATAGAGTGTATGTACCCAATGTCTGAGAGTTGAAGCTGGCAATTCTAAAGGAGATGCATAATGTGGCTTATGCTGGACATCCTGGATATCAGAAGACTGTGACAGCAGTCAAAAGCCATTATTTTTGGCCAGGTTTGAAGAAAGAAATCGCTGAATACATCGCCAGATGTATGGAGTGCCAGAAGGTTAAGGCTGAGCATAGGCACCCAACAGGGTTGCTGTAGCCTTTACCTATTCCTGAATGGAAATGGGATGCGGTAACAATGGATTTTATCACAAGATTTCCCATAACAAGCAAGTAGCATGATTCAATCATGGTGGTGGTGGAAAAGGTTACTAAAGCTGTCCATTTTATTCTACCAAAAACCACCCATAGAGCAGCAGATGTTCCTGACATTTTCCTAAAAGAAGTTGCACGCTTGCACGAAATTCCTAAGACAATTGTGTCTGATAGGGACCCGAAATTTACCTTGAATTTCTGGAAAGGACTGTTTAAGGGATTCAGAACGAATCTGAACTTTAGCACAACGTATCATCCCGAGTCTGATGGATAGACAGAGAGAGTAAACAGAGTAATAGAAGACATTCTGAGAATGTATGTGATGGATAAACTGTCAAGGTGGGAAGACTACCTGCATTTGGTAGAATTCGCCTACAATAATGGGTATCATGCATCACTGAAGATGAGCCTGTTTGAAGCACTTTATGGAAGAAAGTGCAACACTCCAGTGAGCTGGGATAATCCAGCTGGCAGAGTAGTAGTTGGGCCTTAGCTACTCAAGGAAATGGAAGATGAAATGATAAAAATTAAACATAATCTAAAAGCTGCCCAGGATAGGCAGAAAAGTTACGTTGATAGTAACAAAACCCATAGAGAATTCAAAGTGGGTGACCATGTTTTCCCTAAAGCTGGGAAGTTGAGCCAAGTTGGCAGCAAGATTTTGTGGGCCATTTGAGATCCTGGAAAGGATTGGGCCAGTTGCATACATGTTTGCATTACCTGAATCTATGACTGTACATAATGTGTTTCATGTTTAACTGCTCAAGAAATATGTACCTGATGCTAATCATGTTATTGATTGGAATGTAATTCAGGTGGAACCAGAAGGTGTCCTGCAAGTGCATCCTGTGCGCATATTGGATAGGAAAAGCAAACAGCTCCGGAATCGAGCTATAGAGCTTGTAAAAGTCCAGTGGACCTGGTACGATCCCGAGGACGTGACATGGGAGCATGAAGAGGTTATGCGGGCAGAGTACCCACATCTTTTTGAAAATTTTGAAAGGCTTGCAGAGACAGTGTAAGTTGCACTGAGGACAGTGCAAAAATAAGGGGAGGGGAATTGTAGTGTCCCCAAGGCCGAGCCCCATTGTAAACCATGTTCTAAAAGGAATTGTAATTATGATTCATAGGCTGGTGAGCCAAGTTTTTAAAAGCTGGAGGCTTATGTGTTTGATTAGGCCAGGGCGCCTGAGTGTTGAAGGCCAGGAGCCTGCTGTTGTAAATGTAATCAAGCAGAACAATTAATAAAATATAAACACCGCCATGTGGATACCGACCACGATGAATGAGTGAAGGGGGACTAAGCATCCACAGAGTGGGCAAGGAATTAGGGGATGAAGGTGGGAAAAGGGGCTAAGTGTTGAGACTAGGGGCTAAGCCTAGGGGGCTTAAGCCTAGGAATAATATTTTAATATTATTCCAAAAGATATGTGCATTATATGTTTTAACCTAAGTCCTTTTGGAAGGACAGGTGATTTTCCAAATGATGGGAGGAACGCATGCTGAAGGAATGCATGCAGTCGCATGGGTGACAAGTGTCAACCCCGGCGCATGCAATAAAAGGCTGAGACAAGTCATGTTGGGGGTTCCTCCTCCTTCATTCAAACCTGAACTGTCCTGAGCGTGAACTGTGTGACCTCTGCAAGAGACCCTCGTGCAATTCTGAAATGGGGAAAAATCCTGTGTTCATTGTCTGAAAAGCCCGGTTCATCCTCCCATTCTGCACCAGAGAGTTTGTGTAATTCCCTACGGAAATTGCTTCTCAGGTAATTCCGAAAATCAACACCGAGAGACCTTGCCGTCATTGCTGAGCTTGTTTGAGAAGTCTAAGTCTGTATTCCCAGTTGACTGTAGTGGTCATGTAGAGAGGGACTACGCATGATTTGTTGTCCAGTGCAGGTGGTAATTAAGCCTGTGTGTGATCTCTCTCTAGGTGAGGGACGTGGATGTTGTTGGAAGAGGTTTCTTCCAGAGAGTGTCCAGCACTAGCTTCATGCTCTGAGACTTCCTGATCCGGCCTTTTTCCGAGACCCAGAGAGGGAGGTTAGCACCGATGGACTGTGCTTGTGAAGGTGTATACTCTCGGGTGGAACATGCATGTGGCGAATGAGAGTCTGATAGTAGTGGGCGTAAGATGGCATCCTGGGAAGAATCCTTCCAGATTTTATGTGTTGTTTCCCCTGTAACCTCAGCCTAGCCTAGGATTCCTTGCCTAGGAGTGGAACTTAGTCCCAGCTCGGGGGTGACCCATTGCTGAGCTGATGAGCAGTGCGTCCTAAGGCTGGGAGGTTCGTGGTAGGCCTGCACTTGGTTGGTGGATTCTACCATTGTTATAAGATAAGTATATGTTTATGTTTTATTCATGTTTCTGCATGACTCTTGACGCAAACGGCCACCCAGCATGTCCGTTGTCACTAGGACTTTCTCTTTCCTCTTCCCGAAGAGGAAAGAGAAGGTCCTGGTGACAACAGACGTGCTGGGTGGCCGTTTGTGTCAAGTGGTATCAAAGCGAGTTCTTGTCTGTATATTTCAGGCAAGAGGAGAAAAAGAGGAGGTGGAAGAAGACAAAATTACTGAGGACTCTGTGAGGACTTGTTTGCAGGGAGGCAATAGTCCATAGACAGTTAGGGAGACTGTAAGATGAAGCTAGAACACTCAGGGATGCAGAGTGAAAGCAACAGATTTTCCAGGAAGGCAGACCAGAACAGCAGCATGGCTACTGAATGCCATAAACATGCTGATCGGAAGAAGCCAGAGTTGATGAATGCAGCAGAAATGGATAAAGAGCTCGCTGACATAAAGCGAGAAATGGAGGAGCTCGAAATGAAGATGCGACAGGATAAAAAGCAGAGATGGGTATATGGGTGGCCCATAAAGACCCCAAAGGTGAAATGACCAATCAGGGAGTTGATGGTCAAAGGACAACAGAGGCTGTTAAGGAGATGGCTGAGGTATGCTGAAAACCTCAGACCCATAGAGGAGGAAGAGATGGTTTACATCTGTGAACCATAAATTGGAGACATTCTCGGTGAGGGGAGTGATAAGAGATCGTTGAGGGATCTCATAGACTGCCAGGAGGGCAGTGGAAGGTTTCCAAATTGCCATATGGGAAAGGGAACAAAGATGGGGTCGTCTGATGATCTTGAAGACTGCCAGGAGGGCAGAGTAGAAGCAATTCCAGCTTGCCTAGAGGGAAACAAGTTGAGATCAGCTGAGGATCTCATATACTGTCAGGTGGACAGCAAAGGAATTTCACATTGCCAGGAGGGCAATGAAAGGAGATCACTGCGGGATCTCGAAGACTGCCAGGAGGGCAGCAGAAGCATCGAAGACTGCCAGGTGAGAAGTGGAAGTGTATTGAACTGCTAGGTGGGCAGAAATGAACATTCGAGACTGTATGAAAGTCTCATGGGCTCAGAGAAGAGTTAAATTCAGCAAGGAGTGTTGATGAAGATGGGATCGGTTGATCTCATAGTATGCCGGGGAAGCAACAGAAACATCCCTTATTTCCAGGTGGGCAGGGATGAGCAGATGAATTTGGATCAGCGAGAGGAGCTGACAGAGCAGGTGAGACTATCTGAGGGTCTCATAAATTAAGGGATGAATTTAAATCAGTAGATGCAGCTGACAGAGGGGGAAGATCAGGAAGGTATTCTGATGATTGGGGGAATACAAGTATTCCTACCATCTACCCAGAAGGAGGTAGAAAATTGTATTACAGATGCGGAAATATCAGGAGAACAGTCACAGCTGATGATGACTGTCGAAGAAAAAGAAAGGGAGCATCCCAAGGAATGGATATTCAGCACTGAAGCTGAAGAGACTGCAACATGGGAGTTTGCATCATGAGCAGAAGAGGAAGGCGAGCATTCCGAGGAGTGGCTCGATATTTTCAGTCGAGAAGCCAAAAACACTGCAGCACGAGAGCTTGCAACAGCAGATGAAGAAGATACGGACAATATATGTTTTGCTGATCTGTGGGAACAGATTGAAGCCCTGGAGGAAAGGGTAAAAGTGCAGGGCATGCACATCCAACAGGTGAAGTCGGAAATGGATGAAGGAGGCCTAGGAGATCATGATGATCTACCCAATGGCCAAAAATTTTTGTAGCTGAGGAGACTGCATGAGCAGAACCAGCCATTGGAGCAACTGGATGAGGTGATAGAGGAGATCATGGAGCTAATGATCCGATCTGCAGAAACTGCCAGCAGGGAGGCTGAGCAGAAGAGCAACAGCAGCAGCAGCAGCACGGAAGCAGTAGCGACAGCAACAGGATGGAGCGGATGAACAACTCCAGATATTCGTTTGGGATCCAGGAGGATTCCAATAGCTACAGGGGAAGCACATGAGCAGGAGCTCATGATTTTGCAGCTGTGGAGTATGATGTAGGAGCATCTCTCCATGTCAGCAACCAGCCATCTAGCCACATCAGCGCGCATGCATTCATATGCTAAAAGGGAGGTGTAGCCTCATTTGAATTTGAATTGAATGTAATTTAATGTCTTAGGCTGGTGAGCCATGGAAGCCATGCCTTTGTGCAGGCGATTAGATAGGATCGGCTTTAATGCTAGACCGACTGAGATCTAGATCCAGATGCTGGACTAGACAACCCATTCATTGTAATTGAATAGGGTAGGTGAACCTGGAGGGAAGCGCTAAGAGCCCCTCAGGTAAAAGAGATTTAGAGATCTCATTTTGAAAAAAGGCAAGATAGAGGATAGAGAAGAGAAGAGCCGAGGAGAGCTTGAGAACACCTTGTACAAACAGGCATTTGCCATTTTAATAAAATACATAAGCAATTTTTCCTGCATATGTTCTATCTTATGCACATGTCTGTGGGTGTTCATTATATGCTGTATTTGTGTGTTGTTATCATGCAATTGCAGGGAGTGTGTTTGATTTCAGGTTGAGGGTCTTTGAGGTTTCATGTCAGGAGGGCATGACAGAGTGTTGTAGACTCTGAATACCGGTGCATGAGTGCACTTCTAAACTCTGAGGAGTCAAACAGAGACGTGCTGAGGCACGGGACTAAAGTCAACAACTCAGGAAGAAGACCTGTGAGGTTGTTGAACACCTCAGGAGGTAAGGTTGTGTATATGAAACACAGTTGTAGACAGAATCACTGAGGATTCTGTAGGAGCTCTGTCAAGTGGGAATTGAGCGGGTGGGAAGGGTGCACAGAGAAAGAAGAACTTTGTTGAGAGTTTGAAGGAAGACCAGAATCGCTGAGGATTCTGAGAGCTCTGCCAGGTGGGCATCGAGCGAAGTGCATAAGTGCACAGGAAGACAGAACTGTTGAGTGTTCTGTGAAAGAGGAGAAGATACTCCGCCAGGAGGGCGTCGAGAAAGTGTGCAGGCAGAGATAGGAAAGAAGAGAACTCTTTGAGTTCTGGATGAGAAGAAGAATCCACTGGAGGATCTTCATTGGGTTGCTGAATACCCCGAAGTACTCAAGAAGAGGCTGAGTAGAAGGATAGCCAGGAAGGCATCCATTTTCATTCTCCATCGGAGGGAGAAGAAGGACCAAAATACCCCAAGGGGTTTGAGTAGTTGCGTAAGCTCAGGAAGGATAGCACCAGCGAGTGCAGCTGAATATTCTGCAAGGAGTGCAGGAGACGGAGAAATCCTTGAGGATTCGAAAGGAGGAGAAAAGTTCAGGAGGAATAAGCATTTGTGCACGCGTGGTGAGACTTGAGGTTGTGGAGCTCGCAGAGGAGCAGACAAAGGTCGAGACCTTTGAAAGGTTGAGGTTCTTCCAAGTCTCGGGAGAATGCGGTTGATGTTCAGGAGGGAGCAACAGGAACCGTCGGATCGACGAAGAAAGAAGATCTGGACCGTTGAGGAGTTTACGTCCAAAAGAAGCTCAAGAGGAGTGCATAGGAGGAAGGGACCGATAGCCGTCGGATCTCATAAGAGAAATCCCGTCAGCCGGAGGATCGGGAAGAGTTGCGCAGAGATTAGTCTCTGGAGGAGGAACGCACAGAAGAAGGGATCTGAGCCGTCAGATCGGGAGCAGGTACCCGTCAGTCGTTGGATCTGCGGAGGCTGCATGGGGTTTAGTCATCGGGATATCAACCATCGGGAATTCGGGATTCTCAAGATCGTAGGAATCGAGACAGCGCAAGTCGCGAAATCCTGATTTGGATCAGAGCCGTCCAAACAGCAGGGACATGTGGCGAGCGATCCTGGAGAATCGGAGTTCGGGATATCGAGGTTTCCAGAGTTGTGAAACTCGAGCATAACGAAATCGCGATCCAAGATTTCCCGATGCGATCAGAGCCGTTAATCTGAAGGACACGTGTCCAAGGATCCTGAAGAGTTCGGGGTTCGACATTTTGAGATTTTCGCAGGCAAGGAAATCGTTGCAATAGAAATTGCGATTCTGCGATACCCGATTGAGCGTCGAGGATATGGTGACGTAGAGGAGAGAGAGCTCTCACGTGCATAAGAGTTCGGCATATCGTGAGCTCGGAGGTTCAGGAGTTGGAGCCGCCAAGTTTAGCGTCAATGTTTGCGAGGTCATGAGAGGCGATATCTTGGCAACCATTAGTTAGCGTGTGGGGCCCAGAGCACAGAAAAAGGGGGACAGGTGTCATCGGGGATCGGAGGATCGGAGATCCCGCGAACGTAAATTCCACGCATTTCAATTCTGCAAAGTCCGAAATCTGATAGGAAGGACAAACCATGGTCCTGTGGATCGACAGGTCACATGTGAAAAGGGGTTAGTCGGAGGCTAAGGGTCACAGAAGTACCATCAGAGATTGGGAATCGGGGATTCGCAAGAGCAGTGACTCACGACAGCGTGAGTACCGATTTCCCGAAGGGGTAATTCCCGATAGGGAGCAAGGAAAGCCGTGGACGAGTGATCAACGGGATTAGGGGATTGGTGAGACCCGATTCTGTGAGTTCAGGACTCGCGATCACGCGAGGTCCAATTTCCTGGTAAGGCAGTAGGGAGATCGTAAAGAGCATCTTGTGGGTTCAGACTAGTTTCGATAAGGGATTTGATGAGCGGTTCAGCTCTTCGGGAAGAGGAAAGAGAAGGTCCTAGTGACAGTGGACGTGTCGGGTGGCCATTTGCGTCAACTCTACTGCTGATGTTATCATGATTTCCGCTGTGTATAGGAATTATTATGAAATGCTATGAATTGTTAATTATAGCAGGAGATAATATGTTTACTCTGAACTTGAATGTGTTTATTTGTTTAAATGCATGTACTTTGTATAACATGTGTATGAGTTATGTACAAAGTGGTTAGTAGTTGAAAGGGTGCGCTACACCAATATTTCTCCCCGATATCATATACATACTCTTGTTTGTTTCAGCCTTTGATACCAACAACAATGTGCCCATCTATAGTATGATTCCTATGCACTACTCTCCCTATATTTGCATCATTGTCCTCATGCTCATGAATTGAATCTTCAAAATCAACATTATTCTTCTTGTTCCTATATCCCCTTTCCTTTTTAGTCAATCCCACATATT
>ML802865.1:33665-53458 GCA_009831015.1 Picea engelmannii | reverse complement strand
TATAGTATGATTCCTATGCACTACTCTCCCTATATTTGCATCATTGTCCTCATGCTCATGAATTGAATCTTCAAAATCAACATTATTCTTCTTGTTCCTATATCCCCTTTCCTTTTTAGTCAATCCCACATATTTTCTTTCATCTCTGTGCCCAAACCCCCTCAAATTTGGCTTCCTTCCAGCAAAAATCACAACGGGAAATCCCTCCCTATCCTTCACAAATTTATACTCAACTTCATCTCTTCCCTAACTAAATTTTTCAGTAATACCTTTCAAAAATTTAGCACCACTAGACGACTTGTTGTTCAAATCTTCACCATACTCACATCTCCCTCCAGCAGAAAACATATTTCCTGCATTCCAGGATCGAGTCCAACATCCAGTCCTGGTAAACAAATCACAACGCAGAACATCCAGTCCTTGTAAACAAATCACAACGCAAAAGACAATTCAACATTACCAACAGAGGGTTCAGAATGAACACATGGTCGTATTTCACTTTGACGTAACCGCACTCCTTGGAGCACGTCCACTCTCACAGGATCTTCTTTCCACTCGGCCCGAAGAACTCCAAGGTTCTTCTATTTCCCTATCGGGAAATCTGCACCCACAGACTCTCTTCTGCGCGACTTCCCTTTGTTCGCTTATCGGGAAATCGGAACTCGCGACTTCGCAAGTTCTTGGTTGCTCGCTGGGCTCTCGAATCCCTGAAACCCGATGCACCGAAACGCCGATGCACTCGTGAGTTGACTTTTCAACGGTCCCTTATCTCGTCAGGACTTCGGACTTCGTGGGATCGCGAATCCTAACAACCAATATTCGAAACTTCTCGCGGCGAGGTCCCGATGACTTCATGGCACTTGTACTCCACTTCTCCGACTCCCTGTGGCCTACACTGTCTATGCAACCGTCGAGATATCGCGTATCGCAATATCGCGATTCCCGTTACCAAGTCTTGGGTGCTTTTCTCATGAGATCCCGATAGGCGATCTCGCGAGTAATCCAACCGGCCCTGGCTGACTTGGATCAACAACTCTGCCCCTCCTGAGCTTAGAACCTCTCCACACTTGCGCTGTAACTACCTTGCACCTCTGCAAGATCCAACAGTCCTCGGAACTTCGAGAAATCTCCTCGGAGGATTTCGACCATCCGTTCTTCTTTGTGCAACTCACGAAACGAAGAAGTGTCTCCCCACGAGACTCTTCCACTTGCTCGCAAATTTTGCGACGCTTCTGTTAGACTTTTAACAGCAGCTTCCCTGTGCTTGCCCTTCCAGTGAATTTGAAGGCTTATTCCTCCTGAGCTTGTTCTCTGAACTCTCAATTCCTTTAGAGAACTTCTTGCACGCACTCCTTGCGGAAAATATCCAACATCTCCTAAGTGTTGAAGGCACTTGACTCTGCGCACACCTGCAGTAGCAGTCTCTCGATGTTTCGCTCAGAATCGCAACTCTGACTGGCCTGCGCACTCCTTGCACGACACTATGCCTAACTACACTTTCAAGGAAATGAGAACAAAAGCTAACTCTAATTGAACCCTTCTGTCAATGCGCTCCTTGCGGACAATTCAACTGCACTCCTTGCAGGAATCTTCTGGCTCAAATAGAGAAACAATTGAAACTCATTCACTCTTCCTCACAGACTTCAATTCCACCATGAAATCATATACACAGCATATAAAAGCAAATGCATGACAGGAAGCAAACATTCATGAGCATAACATCAATTCACAGAGAAATAACACAAACCATGAATTTGAATCAAAGCTTTCTTCTATTAATTCAAATGTCTATACATGGGTGTTCTTCATACAATTCTCTGCCTGCTCTTCTGCTTCAATAATGTTACAATGTACAAATGAGGGTGTCTATATCCGTTTTCCCTCTTGGACTCTACGCTATCAAATCTAGAATTAAATTCTTATCTAACCACATTAAATCTATTAAATGCTGACTATCTACTAAAGGATGAGAGCTATCCACTCAAGGTCCATTACAATATACAAGTGCGCCATCTCTTAAATGACTCATTTAAGATTTGCGCAACAATCCCAAAGTGTTTTCAAAATTTGTGCTGGCTTTTCTAGCTGTCGTCCGCTCCACGCTGGCTTGCTTGATGTGCTGGCGATGCTCCTGCATCATACTCCTCGGCTTGAAGATTTTCATGGGCTCCTGTCCATGACCTCCTGCACAGTCTTTCCATGCTTCTGTATCACTGCTTCAGTCTCCCAGCTGGCATCTTCCACTGGATGATTCTTCCATTTGACCAGATACTCATAATACTGCTTTCGTCTGGTCTTCTTACCCACTCTCTCGTCCAGTATGCACTCCATCTACGGCTTCTCTGCAACTGGAAATTGTTTCATCCACTGGATCACTGGCTCCTCAGTTCTAGTCTCTGTTTCTCCAACCCTGCATGGGTATAAATCTGCGATATTGAATATCAGAGATATTCCGATGCCATCCGACAACTCAATCTCATAATCATTTTCCCCGAATTTTCTCAAGACATTGCATGGCCCGATTTTCTTCATTTTCAACTTATTGTATGTTCCCCTTGGGAAACTTTCCTTCCTTAAGTGTGCCAGAACTAGATCACCAACTTCAAATTGAAGTTGTCTCCGATGCTGATCTGCTCTGCGCTTATACTCTTTATTTTAACCTATCAGTCGCTGCTTCACCTGGTTGTGAAGTTCCTTCATCGCCTCAGCGAATTCTTCTGCATCAGCACTGCTAGTCGCAGTCTGTTCTGAATCACGCAATTCAGAAACTCCTCTCGGTTGCATCCCATATACAATCTGAAATGGACTTTTCCCTATGCTCCTGTTCACTGAGTTGTTGTATGCAAACTCTGCTTGTGGCAATATGTGGTCCCAACTGCTGTGGTGTTTCGTCACCAAGCTTCTCAGCAAGTCTCCCAGACTTCTGTTGACCACTTCTGTTTTCCCATCCGTCTGAGGATGATAAGCTGAACTAAATGCCAAATTAGTTCCTAGCTTCTTCCATAAGGTCCTCCAAAAATGCCCTATGAATTTTGTGTCTCTGTCCGAAACTATGCTTTTTGGCAATCCATGGAGTCGAATGACCTCCTTGAAAAACAGATTTGCGATATGAGTCGCATCGCTAGTTTTCTGGCATGGGATAAAATGTGCCATCTTAGAAAACCTATCCACTACCACAAAGATGGAATCAACACCCCTTTGTGTCCTTGGCAAACCCAACACAAAATCCATGCTAATCACCTCCCATGGCCTCTCTGGTATGGGCAATGGCTGATAAAAACCTGCATTCTGCTTTCTCCCCTTCAAATGCTGGCAAATTCAACATCTGTCAACGAATCTCTTGACATCTGTTCGCATCCCTGGCCAAAAGTATGATTCGCTCAACTTCGTGAATGTTTTGTCATGGCCAAAATGTCCTGCTAATCCACCACTGTGCTTCTCTTTCAACAGGTTCTCCCTCAAGGAGCATTTTGGAATACACAGTTGATTGCCTCTGAACAAAAATCCCTCCTGGATCATATAATCGATCCAAGGACTCCTATCTCTGAGAACTGGATTCTCAGTTTCTTCATACGTTTCTACAAAATCTACATCACCTGCGTACATGTCTCTGAGATTTTCAAAACCCAATGTTTTGACTCGAAACTCCTGCAGCAACAAACATTTCCTGCTCAAAGCATCAGCCACTTTGTTAGCAGTACCCAAAATGTGTTTAATTACAAATGTGAAATTCTACATATACTCTACCCATTTTGCATGCTTCTGATTCAACTTCTCCTGTTGAGTCACAAACTGCAATGCATGATTATCACTGTATAATACAAATTATTTCGGGATCAAGTAATGCCTCCACTTCTTCAGTGCCTGTATGATAGCATAAAATTCTTTATCATACGTGGAGTACTTCAATTTCGCCTCATCGAGTTTCTCGCTGAAATATGCAACCGGTCTGTCTTCTTGACTCAAGACCGCTCCTATGGCAAACCCACTTGCGTCACATTTCACCTAAAATGTCTTCTGAAAATCCGGTAACACCAAAACTCGTCATTCCGTGATCTTCCGATTCAACCGATTGAATCTCTTCTCAGCCTCTACTGTCTAGTGAAAATACTTATGCCGCTTCTTCACTGTATCCATCATCGCTGCGCTAATCCCACTGAAATTCCTGATGAATTTTCGGTAGAAACTAGCCAATCCATGAAAACTTCTCACCTCGAAAATATTTCTCGGTGATGGCCAATTTTTGATCACTTCTACCTTTTTCGGATCCATCTTTAATTCATTCGCCGATATGACAAATCCCAAGTAAATGAGTTCCATCTTCATAAATGAAGATTTCCTCATGTTAATCAACAACTTCTCCTGTTGTAGCTTCCTCATAACTATAGCCAAATGCTTCAAATGTTCAGCCTCTGATTTACTGTAAATAAGTATGTCGTCCAAATACACAATGACGAACTTCCCGATGAATTCCCTCAGGACTTCATTCATCAACCTCATAAAGGTACTTGGTGCATTTGTCAAGCCAAACGGCATGACCAGCCATTCATACAAACGTTCGTTTGTCTTGAACGTTGTTTTCCACTCATTGCCTTCTCTCATGCGAATCTGGTGATATCCGCTTTTCAAATCTATCTTTGAGAAGTACTTTGCCCCACTCAGGCAATCCATCAGATCATCCATTCTCGGTAATGGGAACCTGTACCTGATGGTTATTTTGTTGATCGCTCTTGAATCGGTACACATTCTCCAACCACCATCCTTCTTTGGACTGAGTACTGTCGGAACATCACACGGGCTCAAGCTCTCCCTGACCAATCCTTTATCCAATAGCTCCTGGACCTGTTTCTTGACCTCTTCATTTTCTTGCGGCGTCAATCTATATGCAACTTTATTCGGTAAACTGGCTCCTGGTATGAGATCAATATGATGAATCACACTCCTTATCAGTGGCAACGAACGAGGTAATTCATCCACGATGATGTCAGTGAAATCTTCCAGCAGTTCCTGAATTTCATCTGGCAAATCATCCACTCTTGTGCTAGTCAGAACAATCCTCGGCTTCCTGACCACAAAGAATTGTGGATCTTCTTTCTTCTCAATTTCCGTAAGAAGCTCCTTCCCACTCATGAGAAGTATTGTGTTGCTTACTTCTGGCTTCACCTCCTTATCCTTCATCGGAAGCAACCTATGTGTCCTCCCATCCTTCTCCAGAGTATATGTGTTTATTCTCCCATCATGAACCACATTTCTGTCATATTGTGATGCAGGAGCATCTCTCCATATCAGCCAGCCCTCCAGCCAGCCACGTCAGCGCGCATGCATTCATATGCTAAAAGGGAGGCGCAGCCTCATTTGAATTTGAAATGATTGTAATTAAATATGCTTAGGCTGGTGAGCCATAGAAGCCATTCCTTTGCGCAAGCTGTAGATAAGATAGGCATTTAATATGTGTGGCTGAGATCTAGATTTGATTCTGGACTAGACAACCCATTGAATGTAATTGAATAGGGTAGGTAAATCCTGGAGGGAAGCGCTCGATGAGCCCCTCAGGTAAAAGATATTTTGAGATTTCATTTTGAGTTAGTCAAGTATGCATGTAGAGTAGAAGAGAAGAGCCAGAGAGAGAGAGCTCAGAAACACCTTGTAAAATATACAGGCATTTGCCATTATTAATACAGAGCAGTTTTTCCTGCATTATTCTGTCATATATGCATGTCGGTGTGTGTTCCTTGTTTATGCTATGAATGTATATGTTATATGGGTGCATTTTGTAGGGGTTCGTTTGATTTCAGGTTGAAGGTCTTTGAGTCTTCACACTAGGAGGCTGTGACAGAACATTGAGGTTCTGATGGCCATGCACAGAGGTTGCACTTATGAACTTGTGAGGAGTCAGACAGAGACGTGCTGAGGCACAGACTGAAGTCATCAACTCAGGAGGAAAACCGCAAGGTTGCTGAACACCTTGGAGGCAAGGCTGTGTAGCTGAGACACAGTCGCAGACAGAACTTGCTGAAGGTCCTGTAGGAGCTCTGCCAAGTGGGCATTGAGCATACGCATGGGTTGCGTTGGGGAAGAACTTCGTTGAGAGTTTGAGGAAGACCAGAATCACTGAGGATTCTGAGAAGCTCTGCCAGAAGGGCATCGAGCGAGTGCATAGGTTGCGCGGAAGAAACCCAGGACTGCTGAGCATTCTGAGGGAAGAGACTCCGCCAGGAGGGTGTTGAGTAAGTGTGCAGGTAGGCACAGGAGGAAAAAACTCTTGGAGTTCTGAAGAAGAAAGCAGAGTCCACTGAGGGACCTGTATTGGGTTGCTGAATAACCAGAAAGACTCAATAAGGAGGTTGCTTGAGGAGAAAGCCAGGAAGGCGTTGATATTCTCCATCTGAGGGAGAAGAAGGATCAAATCCCCCAAGGGGTATGAGTGTTCGTGGAAGCTCAGGATAGATAGCGCTTTGCGCGCGAAGACTCTGCAAGAGTGCAGGAGCCAAAGAATCCCGTGAGGATTCAAAGGGCAGAAGCTCTGGAAGGATAGCATTTTCATACGCACAGGCGAGACTCAAGTCGAGGGGTTCGTAGGGCAGAAAGGAAGAAAAGGTCGAAGTCTTTGGGAGCGTAGAATTCTTCCAAGTCTGGGAAGAAATCTTAGACGCTCAAGAGGCAGCAACAGGAGCCGTCAGATCAGGCGGATAAAATAGATCTGGACCGTTGGATTTCCACGTCCAGGAGGAGCTCAGAAGGAGCCCATAGAAAGAGGAGGACCGACAGCCGTCGGATCCCGTGAGAGAAATCCCGTCATCCGTTTGATCAGGAGAAGTAGCGCACGATTTAGCCTCAGGAGGAGGAGTGCACAGAAGAGAAGATCTGAGCCGTCAGATCAGAAGGGGAAGTCCCGTCAGCCGTTGGATTGGCAGAAGCTGCACGAGGGATAGCAGTCGGGATCTTGGCCATCGGGAAATCGGAGTTCTCGAGGTCATGAGAACCGGGGTCTCGAAAGCCTTGAAACAGAGATAATATCTAGACCATCCATCGGAGGGACAGGTGTCAGAGATCAAGCGCCATCGGCGTTTGACACATCGGGAAATCGGAGTTCCTGAGGACAAGAGAAATGGGACAAGAGAAGTCTCGAAATCCCGACGTAATCGGGATCGTCCATTGAAGGGACGCGTGGTAGCGATCGAGCACCATTAAGGGGAGCTGATAGGGAAGTCAACCCCTCAGTGTTTGGAGTCAATCGGGAATCGGGATATCAGAGATCCCGGGAGCGAGAGTTTCGTGCATTGCGGAATCGCGAAACGCAATTTCCCGATAAGGCTTGTGGGCCACAGCAGGGGGTTAGTGGAGGCCAGCTGTCAGTGATCGGGAGGCATATCAGGGATCGACATATCGGGAAATCCGCGGACATGGAACGTTGCATTTTGAAATCCGTGAACCCTGAAATCCCGACGGGAGGTTTGACTATGGTCACGGGTAGAGGCCACATGGACTGTCGTATAGGTCGGAGGGGCTAGTGCCTAAGGCGCATCGGGTTTTTGATGCTTGAAACTCCGACAGGAAGGTGAGGCCGTGGTCTCATGGAGAATGGTCGTATGGACCACAGGGCATAGCCAGAGGGGCTAAGGCTGGCAAAGGAGCTCATCGGAGATCGGGAGTTGGAGAGTACAGTGACTCTCGACAACAGGAAGGGAAAAACCCCAAACCCCGATAGTGACTCAGGGATACCCATGGTTAGTTGCAGAGGCCGTGCGGGTGAATGAGAAAGACCTGTGGACTGGGATTTTCACAGTAGCGATTCCTGTAGGGAATCTAAGGAGCCGCTTCAGATCGAAGGGAGAGGAACAGAGCGATCCTGTGAGCGGGTGAGTCTGAGGTGTGGTTAACCAATCGCCTGCATCATATTGCCATGGTCTACCCAGCAATAGATGACATACATCCATGGGAATGACATCATAGAGTACCTTATCATTATATCCACCTATCTTGAATTCAACTAAACACTGTTTAGTGACACATACCTGATGTCCTTTCTGTAGCCATGAAACTTTGTATGGACTCGGATGATCAGTTGTCTCCAGCTCCAACTTCTCCACCATCTCAGTTGAAATGAGATTATCTGTGCTACCGCTGTCTATGATAACCTTGCATACCCAATCCTTGGTATTGCAAGTTGTTCTGAAAAGTTTGGTCCTTTGTGTCGAGTCCTCCACCTCCTTTCCGGGTGTTAAGAGAACTTTATGCATCATTAGTGACCTTCCGCCTTCTGTGTCTTCGACCTCAACATCCCGCCTCTGTGCTTCGGTGATGTGAGCTTCTCCTATGTCCTTTTTCTCTGGACACTCATAAGACTTGTGCCCATTCTTTCCACACGTGAAGCATGTAATAACTCCACCTCTCCCTCTTCCTCTACCTCTGGTATGAGGAAAAGTGTTTGCGTCAGCATAATCTCCTCTCTGTTCATTATGCTGTCCTCTGTGTTCAACATAAGGCCCTTTCTATGAAGCTCCACCTCTTTCAAATTTACCCTGAGGTTTCTTCCATTTCTCTTTGGGCTTTTGGTATTTGTCCTGGGCAACTGCCTTGCCTCTGGGCTAACTTCTTCTTTTCCCTCGCTGACCTTGCTTACGGCTCAGCTTCTCCTCTGCTTTCAGAGCCATATGATAAGCATCCTCCACCGTTCGGATGGTAACCATGCTTAATTCATCTTGAATGTCATATCTCAGACCATTCAGATATCTGACAACCTTCTCATCATCGCTCTCCCGATGACCTGCTCTGATATTCAGTCGATAGAATTCTTCAGTGTATTCTTTGACTGTCATCAACTTCTGTCTCAGGTTCTGCATCCTCCTGAACAGAGTAATTTGATAGTCTCTTGGGATGAACTTCGCCTTCATCTTCGCGATCATTCGATCCCGACTCTTGATCTTCTGCTTGCCTTTGCAGCGTCTATCAGCTTGTAGCTCATCCCACCACAATGCTGCATGTCCCTTCAAGTGCGTAACAACATGCTTGACTTTCTTATCCTCTTCGATATCCTAATAATCGAAGTAGGTGTCAAGAGCTCTAATCCAATCTAGTAGCTCCTCTGCATCCAGATTCCCTTCATAGACTGGAATGTCCATCTTCGCCTTCGCACCCATTCTGGTGATAGATTTTATCAACCACTCGTTGGCTTCATCTTTGGCTGCAACTTCCTCTTCGCGTTCAACCTCGACTTCTCTCTCAGAATCACTCAGATCCCCTGCACTAGCTGTGCGTCTCTGAGCTGTCTCCATGTCTCCGAGTCTTGCTCGGAGATCATGCATCTGTCTCTCCATTTCTGGATTCCCTGCCGGCCTGCCTCTTCTTCGCACCTCCCTATCCTCTGGATCAGGTGACTATCTTTCTCTTCTTGGCGGCATGGTGAATCTCTCTTCTTCTCTGCCACAGAAAACAAAGAAACTTCTCCCTCTCTGATACCAAACCTGACGCAGCCGCACTCCTCGGAGCACGTCCGCTCTCACAGGATCTTCTTTCCACTTGGCCCAAAGAAATCCAAGGTTCTTCTATTTCCCTATCGGGAAATCTTCACCCACTGACTCTCTTCTGCGTGACTTCCCTCTGTTCTCTTATCGGAAAATTAGAACTCGCGACTTTGCAAGTTCTCGGTTGCTCACTGGGCTCTCGAATCCCCGAAACCTGATGCGCCGAAATGCCGATGCACTCGTGAGTTGACTTTTCAACGGTCCCTTATCTTTTCGGGACTTCGGACTTCGCAGGATCGCGAATACTAACACCCAATATTCGAAACTTCTCACGGCGAGGTCCCGATGACTTCGTGCCACCTGTACTCCACTTCTCCGACTCCCTGTGGCCCACACTATCTACGCAATCGTCGAGATATCGCGTATCGTAATATCGCGATTCCCGTTACCAAGTCTTGGGTGCTTTTCTCACAAGATCCCGATAGGCGATCCTGCGAGTAATCCAACCGGCCCTGGCTGACTTGGATCAACAACTCTGCCCCTCTTGAGCTTAGAACCTCTCCACACTTGCGCTGTAACTACCTTGCACCTCCGCAAGATCCAACAGTCCTCGGAACTTCGAGAAATCTCCTCGGAGGATTTCGACCATCCGTTCTACTTTGTGCAACTCACGAAACGAATAAGTGTCTCCCCACAAGACTCTTCCACTTGCTCGCAAATTCTGCGATGCTTCTCTCAGAATTTCAACAACAGCTTCCCTGCGCTTGCCCTTCCAATGAATTCAAAGGCTTATTCCTCTTGAGCTTGTTCTCCGAACTCTCAAGTCCTTTAGAGAACTTCTTGCATGCACTCCTTGCGGCAAATCTCCAACAACTCCTAAGTGTTGAAGGCACTTGACTCTGCGCACCCCTGCAGTAGCAATCTCTCGATGTTTCGATCAGAATCGCAACTCTGAGACTTCTTCTGGCCTGCGCACTCCTTGCACGGCACTGTGCCTAACTACACTTTCAAGGAAATGAGAACAAAAGCTAACTCTAATTGAACCCTTCTGTCAACGCGCTCCTTCCGGAAAATTCAACTACACTCCTTGCAGGAATCTTCTGGCTCAAATAGAGAAACAATTGAAACTCATTCACTCTTCCTCACAGACTTCAATTCCACCATGAAATCATAAACACAACATATAAAAGCAAATGCATGACAGGAAGAAAACATTCATGAGCATAACATCAATTCACAGAGAAATAACACAAACCATGAATTTGAATCAAAGCTTTCTTCTATTAATTCAAATGTCTGTACATGGGTGTTCTTCATACAATTCTTTGCCTACTCTTCTGCTTCAATAATGTTACAATGTACAAATGAAGGTGTCTATATCCGTTTTCCCTCTTGGACTCTACGCTATCAAATCTAGAATTAAATTCTTATCTAAACGCATTAAATATATTAAATGCCAACTATCTACGAAAGGACGAGAGCTATCCGCTCAAGGTCCATTACAATATACAAGTGCGCCATCTCTTAAATGACTCATTTAAGATTTGCGCAACAATCCCAAAGTGTTTTCAAAATTTGTGCTGGCTTGTCTAGCTATCTTTCGCTCCACGCTAGCTCGCTTGATGTGCTGGCAATGCTCCTGCATCACACTTATACTATGTTCTATTCCTTTTCTTTCCTTTTTCTTTCCTCACAGAACAATTTCTTTCAAATGAAAATAGGCCTCTTCTTTCCTTTTTTTTTTTTCCTCACGGAACAATTTCTTTCAAATGAAAATACTAAATAGGATTTTACATGCACATATGATAAGTGTCAAGGTTTTGGGATACTAACTTGGCTCTTTTCGCACGTGCCACTCCATTGTGTCACTACATAGATCTGCTGAAACACTTCCTTGCTGCAAGAACACTGTCTATGAAGACATGAAGATACATGGGAAGTAGTGTAATGTGGAAGCTTCCTAGGCCTACTTTCTGAGTAACTAGAAGAGCAAGGCGATAGTATAAAGACACCATGTCTACTAATAGGAAAAACTTTGCAGTTAAAAACACTTTGTAGTTAAAAACCATGAGTTAGCATACCTAAAAATATATGGTCTAACATATTAAATTTGTGTTCATCTTGGTAGGCAAGATATCCAAATTGTTTTTTTTTGTTTTTTTCATTAGTTTTTCACCACATGCTATAGTTCTTCAAAAGCGAGGAAGAAAAAAAACCAACAACACCAAAAGCGAGCAACTTGTTCCATCCCTACAAGGAAGAAAAACAAGCTAACAACACCAAAAGCGAGCAGCTTGTTCCATCCCTACGAGGAAGAAAAACAATCTAACAACACCAAAAGCATAAATCGGGAGTGTGCAGGACTCCCTGTCCTTTTCCTTCTGATGGGACATGGGGGTTTAAAGGCTTTGGGGGACAAATTTCTAGGTTGGTAGGTTGAGTCGAACCCATGTCTCATCCTGCATTATCCAGGACTGTGCAGAAATCAATACCATTTATGGATTCAAGTTTTAAATGCATATATACCTGCATTATCCAGGCCTACGTGGAAACCAACACCATTTTTGGATTCAAGTTTTAAATGCATAAATGCCAGATGTGGATTGATGCATTCATTTTCTTACCTGTTGAGATTAACAACAACATTTTACCCATCAATATTTTTAAATAACACAAATACATTGTTAAAACTATTAATTATGTTATAACTATGACATAATGTTTTTTAAATTCAAACCCTTTGTGAGAGGACTGTCCATAAATTAGAACCCTTTATAAAATTATTGTTCATACTTGCAGGCCCTTTGACAAAAGTATTTCCTATGATAGGCCTAATACTTTTGTTCTGGAAGTACACAATCTATTGTCAACTCATCCTCTAAAAAGCACTGTGTTTTGAACTGATTTTGTTTCTAGCAATGTGCTACTCTTTATATGATTGCTTAGTGTGYAAACAAAATCATCTTAYTGATGATGTAATAMAGAACTCAACTTTGAGAAAAATACCCCAAAATCCATAATCTGAAATCTRTTGCARGAGGCTGGATTGTAAAGTTTGGTGACAAGGTCTTTAGCTCACAATTCCTTGCTCAATGTTGGTAAAAGAAGGCTTTTGAACACCCAAAATGGACCTGTATTTCAGGTGGTAACACCTCATTAAAGTATGGATCAACATGAGCATGTATTAACTTTTTTTAGCCTTCTTTCTGCCATTCTGTGAATGTCTGACTGACAAGTCTTCTTTTTACATCCCATTGTTTTGAATTAACTTGGGTTGTTTGAAATCTTAACATCTCCATGTATATTCATTGTTAAACAATTGATAGAGATGACATTACTTTCTCTCTCCTCGAGGGTTAGTGCTTACATTTTTCATGCAAAACATGCATGAAAATCCCAGGCAGTGAACACAAATTGCATATGTCATCTACATGCAAGATCTTCAATACTTTCTATATTCAAGCAATTTTATATTAATCTATTCTAAATCCAATATAAATTGTTTCACAATTTGCTTTGGATATGGAGTGTGCCTGGACTTCCTTTAAATACTAGAGACATTGATTCAACAACATGCATTTTCATATACATCCAGAGCATTATTATCATGTTATAGTTGAATCATTTAAAGCTCGTATATTAACCACTTTAATTTTATTTTATTCATTTATGGGAAGAAGCTATTTTAAATTGAACATGTAATCATTCAGTGTTTATGGTGGTGGATATAAGTAAATAAATTAAATACTATCCAACTATGTATATTAACCACTTTAATTTAAATTATATAATTATGTTAGTTTATGAATATCTATCAAAATGCCCCGACCACAAATACTGAAATGTTATGTGCTTGTTGACCGCCAACGCGCCACCCATGCACGTCCGCTCCCACAGGACCTTCTCTTTCAATGGCCCGAAGAGAGAAAATGATCTTCAAATCCCTTATCGGGATCTTCCTACACCCACAGATTCTCTTCCTCACGCGATCCCCGTCCTTAACTTCTTGGAGGATCGGAACTCGCGACTTCGCGAGTCTAACAGTCAGGCGCTACACCCTCATATCCCCGAGGCCTGAGGCCTCAGTCAAATCGCTGACCTTTTTCCTTCTTATCAGAGCTTCGCTCCTCGCGGCCTCGCCACTCGCGATACCAACCTTTTAGTTTTCCAATCTCCGATGTCCGAGGCGTCGAAACTCCGATGAGCACGTGTGACTTGACCCGTCACTTCCGCGCTATCGCGTCCTGACCACTCGCGACCTCGCTACTCGCGAGATGGAATAACTTCTCCGTCGACTCCCGAGGTCCGAGATGCCAAGACTCGTGACCTCGCCCTCCACTTGCCACGCCACTAGGGCCCACACTGCTTCCGTAGCTGTTGGGACCTCGCGTCTCGCGACTTTGGATGTCCAACACTTGGGCTTTCACCCTGCGAACTCCCGAGTTCGTGAGATCTCTTGATCTCTCGCCACCTATCCTCCTCAGATGAATGACCACAATCTTCTCACCACTTCGTCGCTTCGCATCCTCGCGCCTCGCGATTCTTACTCCACAACTTTTGGGGATTCAACTCCCGAGTTCGCGAGACATGATATCTCGGGTAGATCTAATGGCTCATGTGACTTTGATCGACGACTCTGCCTCTCCTGAGCCTCATCTATTTGGACCTTCGCTCCGTAACTTCCCTGCAACTTTTCGAGATCTGATGGTCCTCGGAACTCGCGGAATCTCCTCGGAGATTTCCGACCGTCCGTTCCTTCCTTATGCAAATCTAAAAAATGAACAAAGCACTTCTCCCCACGAAGACTTACTCACCTACGCGCAAACTTTCAGCACTTGCTCGAACGCTTCAAGGCCAACCTCTCTGGGAAATCGTTCGACTGATTCGAAGATCTACTTCTTCTGGGAAATCCTTTTGAGAACTTCTTGCGCGCATCCCTTGCAGCAAATCTTCAACAACTTCTAAGTGTTGAAGTCTTCTGACCCTGTGCACTCCTGCAACAACAGTCTTTCGATACTTTGCTCAGAATCGCAACTCTGAGACTTAGATTGGCCTGCGCACTCCTTGCACAGCACTATGCCTATCTACATCCTCGAAGAATTTTGAACAAAAGTTTCCTCTAAGTGAACCCTTCTGTCAACGAACTCCTTGCGGACAAATTCGACTGCACTCCTTGCAGGAATTCTCTGGTTCAAATTAGAGAAACAATTGAAACTAATTTCTTCTTCCTCTCTGACTTCAATTCAACCATGAAATCACATACACAACATATAAAAGCAAATGTATGACAAGAAAAAAAACTTCATGAGCATAATATCAAGACACAGAGAATTCAATATCTGTACATGGGTGTTCTTCATACAATTCTCTGCTTGCTTTGCTTCTTCCTACTTTTCGATATGTTACAATGATACAATGAGGGTGTCTATATCCGTTTTCCCTCTTGAACTCTAAACTATCAAATCTACAATTAAAATCTATCTACCAACATTAACTAAAGTAAATGTCGTCTATCTACCTAAGGACGGGAGCTTAAAGGCTCAAGGTCCATTACAATACAAGTACGCCGTCTCTTAAATGGATCATTTAAGATTACGCAACAATTCCCAAAGTATTTTCAAAAATGTGTGCTGGCTTGTCCAGCTGTCTTCCGCTTGATGTGATGGCTCGCTTGATTGTGCTGGCGATGCTCCTGCATCACTTGTGGGCACTCTTTCACCTCAATACATTTTTTGTTTCTTAATGATAAGAACCTTTATTAACACCACTGATGCAGGAGCATCGCCAACTCAACAAGCGAGCCAGCGTGGAAGATAACGAACAACTGGACAAGCCAGCCGAAACTTTTTGAATTTTCAATCAAGATGATGCGCCAATGTGTAAATGATGCATTTATGAAAGTGCCTTTTGTATATTGTAACAGACCTCGAGCCATATGCTCTTGTCTGAAATAGATAGGAGGCATTTAATAGATTTAATGTAGGTAGATAGATGTTTAAGTCTAGATTAGACAGTTTTGGAGTTCGAGAGGGAGAACGGATATAGACACCCTCAATTGTATCATTGCAACAGAAGAAAGAATCAAGCATTCAGAAGAGAAGAGCAAGCAAAGAAATTGTGAAGAACACCCATGTACAGATGTTATTGAATTAATAGAAGACAGTTCTGATTCAATTTCTGATTCAATTTCATGGTTGGTGTTGTTTCTCTGTGTATGTTGTTTATGTGCTCATGAATGTTTTTTTTTTCTAGAGATGAATTTGTTTTGTATATGCTGTGTATGTGGTTTCATAGTTGAATTGAAATCTGTGAGAGTAAGAAATTAGTTTCAATTGTTTCTCTATTCAGAGCCAAGAGATTCCTGCAAGGAGTGCAGTGGAACTTGTCCGCAAGGAGTGCGTGACTGCAGGGTTCAGATAGAGGTAACTTTTTTTCTAAGTTCTCTGAAGTGAAAATTTAGCACCAGAGCCGTGCAAGGGGTGCGCAGGCTGGAAAAAGACTCAGAGTTGCGATTCTGAGCAAGGACATTGAAGACTACTGCTGCAGGAGTGCGCAGAGTCGAACAACTTCAACCCTTCGAGTTGTTGAAGATTTGCCGCAAGGAGTGCGAGCAAGGTAGTTCTTGCCGAGGACTTAAGGTCGAAGCAAGCTCAGGAGGGATAGGTTTCCAAAATCGTTGAAGAACAACGGAGCCAAGTTGCGCGATCAGGTCCAAGGGAAGCATCGTAGGTTAGCAAGAGAATAGATGAATGAGTCTCAACAGGGAGGCACTCCGTAAAATATCGTGGATCTACTGAAGAAAGAATGAGCGGACGAAATCCTCGAGGAGATTCCATGACGTTCCGTGGATGGTTGGATCCTACGGAGACGTGATAAGGTTATCAGCGCAAACGAGAGGAGGTTCAAAGCTCAGGAGGACAAGAGCCGTTGATCCGAGTTAGAAGGAGTCGTCAGATCCACATGTGGCATCGCATATCGGGGATTCGCAAGGTGAAGCGCCAAGGGTTCGCAGTGAGAGTTGCGATATCGCGATCCGCGATATCTCGATAGGATCAGAACCGTTGATCATGTGGGACGTGTGTCAAGAGATCCTAAAGAGCGGGGTTCGGAGAATCGGGGTTCTCAACGACAGAGAACGCTTGCATGTTGGATTCGCGATCCACGATATCCCGACGGTGACGTGGCAGTGTGGGACCACAGGTGATGGTGGAGTACAGGTGGCATCATATCGGGGATCGGGGAAAGACAAGTCCCGAGTCCATCGACATCATAACTCACGATCTTGCGAGTTCCAAAACCCCGATAGAAGTATAGAAGGTGGAGACATCAATTCCACATGTGTATCGGGGAATCGACACATCGGGGTTCAGAGGTTGGAATTTCAATTTGTCGACATCGCGAGTAGCGATTCTATGATAGGGAGAACTCTGATATAAAGGGGGAGAAATTCAGCGATTGACCCGCATCGGGATTCGGGGAATCATAAGGTATAAGGGGTGTGACTACAGAATTCACGAAATCGCGAATTCCGATTTCCCGATCGATAAGGGAGATCAGTAAGGAGTTGTTGTGGGTAAAGAATTCTCGACAGGGAATTAGAAGAGCATTGACGCTCTTTGGGCCGAGATCAGAGAAGGTCCTGGTGGAAGTGGGCGTGTGCCAGAGGTGACGTCTGCGTCAGAGTGGTATCAGAGCGGGAATTTCTTTGCTTTTTACAACAGAGGAGAAAAAAATTCACCATGTCGCCCAGAAGGGAAAGGCAGTCACCTGACCCAGAAGATAGGGAGGTGAGAAGAAGAGGTAGGCCGGCAGGAAATCCAGAAATGGAAAGGTAAATGAGAGATCTTCGAGCGAGATTGGAAGATATGGAGGCAGCGCAGAGACGCACAACAATTGCTGGAGATCTAAGCGACTCTGAAGGCGAAGACGAGGCAGAAGAGCAAGGAGAAGTTGCAGCTGAAGATGCAGCCAATGAGCAATTGATAAAATCTATCGCCCGGATGAGTTCAAAGACCAAAATGGATATTCCAGCTTATGAAGGGAGTCTGGATGCAAAAGAGTTGCTAGATTGGATTAGAGCTCTTGACACCTACTTCGATTATGAAGACATCGAAGAGGATAAAAAGATAAGGCATGCTGTCATGAAATTGAAAGGACATGCAGCATTATGGTGGGACGAGCTGCAGGCAGATAGACGTTCCAAAGGCAAGCAAAAGATCAAAAACTAGGATCGAATGATTACAAAGTTGAAAGAAAAAATCATCCCAAGGGATTATCAGATCACACTGTTCAGGAGAATGCAGAACCTGAGACAGAAGTTGATGACGGTAAAAGAGTATACCGAGGAGTTTTACAAGCTCAATATCAGAGCAGGTCATCGGGAGAGCGATGATGAAAAAGTTGCTAGATATATGAATGGCCTGAGGTATGAAATTCAGGATGAATTAAGTATGGCAACCATCCGAACAATTGAGGATGCTTATCAGATGGCTCTGAAAGCCGAAGAAAAGCTGAGCCGAAAGCAAGGACAGCGAGGGCGAGGCAAGAGTCATCCTAGAGGTAAGACAGTTGTCTAGGAGAAATATCAAAATCCCAAGGAGGAATGGAAGAAACCTCAGGGTAAGGTTGAGAGAGGTGGAACCTCACAGCGAGGACCACATGCTGAACAAAGGGTGCAGAATACCGAGCAAGGTGGCGGTTATGCTGATGCAAACACTTTTCCTCCTACTCGAGGTAGAGGAAGAGGCCGAGGTGGAGTAATCACATGTTTTACATGTGGGAAAAATGGGCACAAGTCATTCAAGTGTCCAGAGAAGAAGAAGGATAGCGGAGAAGCTCACATCACTGAAGCTCGGAAGCATGATGCTGAGACGGAAGATGCAGAAGGCAGAAGATCGCTTGGAATGCATAAAGTCCTTTTGACACCCGAGAAGGAGGTAGAAAATCTAGTGCAAAGGACCCGACTGTTCAGAACAACTTGCAAGACCAAGGATAGGGTGTGTAAAGTTATCGTGGACAGTGGAAGCACGAATAATCTCGTTTCAACCGAGATGGTGGAGAAACTGGAGCTGGAGACGACTGATCACCCGAGTCCATATAAAGTTTCATGGCTACAGAAGGGACATCAGGTGAGTGTCACTAAACAGTGCTTGGTTGAATTCAAAATAGGAGGATATAATGATAAAATTTTATGTGATGTTATTCCCATGGATGTATGTCATTTATTGCTGGGTAGACCATGGCAATATGACATAAATGTGGTTCATGATGGGAGAATGAACACATATACCCTGGAAAAAAATGGGAGAACCCATAGGTTACTTCCGATAAAGGATAAGGAGGTGAAGCCGGAAGTAAACAACACAATACTTCTTATGAGTGGGAAGGAACTTCTTACAGAGATGGAGAAGAAGGAAGATCTTACACATCTTGAGTTGAAGTAAAGAAAATGGTACTTTGGCAAATAATCTCACTCAAATGTCAGCTCTAATCAACAGTACAAAAACTCTAGGAAGGATTTTACCCTCTCAGACGCATCATCTACATGCACAACTGAAAGACTACCGAAGCAAACCAATCGAGCTCAAAGAACACTCCCAACTACCGAAGCAAACCAACACAGCTAGAGGAACACTCCCAAGACATTGCGGAACAAAGTTCTAGTTACCATCAACTTCTAAATATATTCCATACCCATTCTATTTTTTTTTCACTTTCTCACATGATAGAATAAATTATTATTATTATTCTCGAACCATCTTAAAAATTATTTTATTTTATTTAAATATTATTAATATATACTTTTTTTTTTTAAATATCATTACTATATATTTATTTGTTTATTTTTATTTTTTTTAGAAAATTGATGATTTAAAAAAAAAAATATGATTAACATTTATTTGTTTAATTTTCTTCTAAAATTAATTCTTTCTAATTTTTATTACAAATTGATTTTTTTAAATTATAATGTTTTTTTTTTAAATTATAATGTTTTTTTTAAATATTATTAATATATATTTGTTTGCTTTAATTTTTAGAAACTTGATAATTTAAAAAAATTATTATGATTAACATATATCTATTTAATTATCTTTTAAAAATAATTCTTTTTAATTTTTATTAAAATTGGTTTTTTTTTAATAAACATTATTATGAACATGTATTTGTCTTGTGAAAATGAAGTATGGTAAATAAGTAATCTAAATCTGAAAAATCACATTTTTATAGTGAAAATTTGAAACTTAACCATTTTTCATAGTACAAATGAATTTGTTAATATCCATTTTAATTGAAATAACAATTCCAACATTTGAAATTTGAAATTTGAAA
>ML802865.1:0-15675 GCA_009831015.1 Picea engelmannii | reverse complement strand
TCAGTCTCTTTCCACATTATTATGTTATTTAGTAAGTTGATTTTGTTATGTTATTTATTATTGAATAATTTAAAAATAAAATTTTATTTTACCAATTTTATTAATTTGTATGAATTATTAAGTTTTATTTTATTAAAAAATTTGAAAACTAAATTGAATAATTTTTACTGAAAATATTTTTAATCTGATTTTCTAAAAAAATTAACATTTTCAATATAACAAATGTTTTTTATTTAATGATGAAATTTATAAAAAACTTGTTATTTCATTAAAATTGTTTTTATATTTTATTTTGTATATTTAATATTTAAATCAATATAATTAAAACTTGTTATTTTATTAAGATTGTTTTTATATACTATTTTGTATATTTAATATTTACATTTTAATAAACATGGATGTTTCAATAAACCTAAACTTGAAGTCTTTAAGTTTAGGGTGATATAAAAATAATTGTAAGAATAAATGTTTTAAAAAATAATGATTTTTTTTGGAACATTTAATAAAATTTGACAATAAGAGTTTCCAACACTCTGAATCCATTTTTACATTTAAAATGAATTTTGAACAACAAAAATTAAAAAATTAAGTAATCGATTAAAAAACTTCATCGAACGAAAGCATACAACCTAAGCGCTTCGTGAACCGCTTCCATGAATAATTCATATTCTAATACTCTCCCACTCTAACACTCTTGACGTACATGCAAACTCCAGCTGTTCTACAGATATTAAGACAGTAGAAACTGATGGATTTAAGAAACTAAATGAAATTTTATTAAAACAAAACCTGATGATCAACGGAACAGAGAAGCCATGTGGACTTTCTTGTACAACAACCTGTAAGCTTTCATAGCTTGTCGTTACATTCATGGCAATACTTGGATGAAAAATATTTGCAAGATAATGTTTCTGCAATAAAATTAACAGTGAAGCATAAAAATGCAATGGAAGATTCGATCCGATGCAAAATTTAATTTTATCATTTTTTCAATTCAGTGTAAACGAAAATTAGCTTACTCTTCGTACTCTCGTTTCACAGGGATAGAGAATTGTACTACCCATGAAAATTAGCGTACCCTTCATACTGTCATTTCCCAAGGATAGATAACTGTACTACCCTAAAATTAATTTTATCCTAAAATTCGAAAAGCTGCCTCGTTTAGAACCGGGCTTACGTTGTTGTTAAGAGGCAGTAGTAGCCAACTGTATATAACATCGGATGGGCTATGCTTCAGCCATACACGAGAGAGAAGGAAGGCCCAGAACATGTGTCAAACATGGCCATACACCAGAGAGAAGGAAGGCCCAGAATCAAACACAACCACTCTGCAACTAATTAAAAAAATACATACAAGTTTAAAGGAAAAACTTATATACGTTAGTGAAAAACATATATGCGATGTCCTGTGTGGTGTAGTGGATCTTCTTGCCTTATTTTAACCATTTTATTGAAGAAATACTATCATTATATAACAGGAGGGGCTTGCGGCTATGGCAGTGTATTGAAAGATGCAACTTATGGATCAAAAATAGTTGCAGGAAGTCCAGGCCTGTTCAATGGAGGACAAGGCTATGGAGTTTGCTATCAGGTATAAGCAATTTAATTCATTCTTAGAGCATTTATTAAATGAATTTGTCTTAGTCAAAGAATCTTACAAAGTTACAAGTCGTGTATAAACAAGGTAAAGTGCATAATGAACGATTTGTGTAACCCAACGGGCGTGATTGTAGTGATTACAGACTCATGCCCAGGTGGAATCTGCGCATCTGGACAACCACACTTTGATCTCAGTGGCACTGCCATCGGTGACATCGCAGCTCCTGGTAAAGATTATGCTCTACGAAACGCTGGGGTGGTGCCTCTTTTGTTCCAACAGTATTAATCTTCCAGGAAAACCACTCATAAAATTTGATACAATTATATTTCTTTTGATAGGATTAATATTTTCAGGTTGAACCCAAAATATGTGAAAAGGATAGCCAACTTCTCTTGAAATTAATTGATGAACTTCTTTATAAACTTCTTTATGCAAATGAAATAAAGTAAGATGCGTCTAACGGCCATGGAGGTTAGGTAATCCTTGTTAAGTATAGTCCTCAAATGATAAGGTGGATTTAATCTGAAGTGATAATTAGTTTGAAAGTATGTTATTCAAATACTTGAATTTTGAAAAAAATAAAGTATATGTCTGCCATGCATCACAGAAAGATAAGGCCCTGTAGGTTCCACACTACACATGAAACATTACCAGTAATAAAAAAAAACAAGTGCACCATTACCAGTAATAAAACAAAACAAGTGCACCATAGTCTCTGCCACGCAAACCATCTGAAAGATAATATGTGGAGGTATGTATTTGAGTGGATTTATGTTACACCCAAATAACCATCTTACAAAAATAATGGCAATACTAACCAATACTTTCAGCAACGTCAGGGTTGGATAAACCGGATGAATAGTTTATCACGTTGATCTTTAAAAAACTTAATTCTGTTTCCATGGACTGCATTTTTAGATTTGCAATAGTCTCCCCACTGTTGGTCAAATGCCCATGACCCCGTTGCATGACGAAATGATAGGCGAAAAGTACATCTTATTCCGTTTGTCAAATCTACGAATGCATAATCCTTAATTTCATGTCTCCGCGGGCCAAAGAGTGCCATGGCATGCCTTTGGTATATGATCAACCTACCTGAATCCGCATCTGATTGTGATTTTTTTTTCTCAAACAAGCGAATAAGTGGCATCTTAGAGGAATCAAGAAATGCGAATAAGAGTTAATACTGAGTGGAGGGAAAGACTCAAATGCCTATTGAAATGGTAAGTTAATAATTTGCAAGCAAGTGGTCGTTTCTTTCAAATCAGTGCCAACTCCTCTTCATCCTCATCATCCGCATGAAAATCATCATAGATTTTGGAGAACTCTTCATCTTGAGGGATAGTGTCAATAGAAAGACAGATGATTCAGAAGCAAGCAGTGTGCGAGAGATTGAACCACCTGATGTCAATATTCCCGAAGAAGAGTCAGGATACTAAAACCCTAAGGAGAGCTCAAAAGAAGAAGATCAAATCATGTCCTACAATGATCGACCGCATTCCAAAAGTATGCATAGTACAGAGGGAGGCAATGCTAGAGGTCCTGGTCCCAGCCTGAAACGTTACAAGGTAGTATCCATTGCAAGAACTATCTCGGTAGATGCTAACCCGCCCCCAAGCTTAGTAGGTTGACAAGCGCATGAGCAGGATGAGGTAGGTCTCCAGTGGAATGGAATAGCAGGACGAGGGCTAACCAACAAACTAACTATAAGAGGTGTGAAATGAATGCAAGCTCCACCTGGTCAGATGGCTTCTTGAGAACCAAGCCGGCTATCTTAGAGGAATCAAGAAATGCGAATAAGAGTTAACACTGAGTGGAGGGAAAGACTCAAATGCCTATTGAAATGGTAAGTTAATAATTTGCAAGCAAGTGGTCGTTTCTTTCAAATCAGTGCCAACCCTAGTTAGTGCCGGCCTAACTATATTACTCGTTTCTTTCAAATTACTATATTACTCGTGGTACATTTGATATTTCTAAAATACATATCCAAGCCTATAACTTAACATATCACATATGAAATTCAAACATTATATATTTAACATCATATATTTTAAACATTATGATTTACGATCAATTTTAAGAACCTTGTATTTTATAAATTTATGATTATAAAAAATATGTGATTATAATTTGTTATAATGATTAGTTTTTTTTTATTGTTAATAATAATAATATGTATTAAATTTATAATTATAAAAAATATGAGTATAATTTGTTATAATGATTAGTTTTCTTTATTATTATTAATAATAATATGTATTTTAAACATTTTGAAGTTATGATATATTAAATTTGATTAAACTTATTTTATGATTATATATTTATTTTGAATTATAAATAATATGTAAATCAATTCACAAAGATATATATAAGTAATTGAGTTTTCAAAAAATTATATATTTATAATAATAATAATAATCTATTTTTAAGGTCATCATTAAGTTACACATCAAATTGGTGTATGAGATTCTCTTGTTTGTGGGACAAGGGATTTTCTCAGCCCAAACGATTTGACTCGTAAAGTCTATGGAAGTATACATACCCTAATCCCTTCTGGATTTGAAGTACAAAAATTTAAAACATTTATAATTCAAAAAAATTATAATTTTTTTTTACAAATATAAAACATTATATAAAACAAATTACATATATATAAAATATTTATAATTCAAAATAATTATATATTTATAAATGAAATTTAATGTAGATGACACATATAATTTATAAATTAAAATAATTACATATCTATAAAATAAATTTGATTAGCCCCAAAGGTGTAGAACAATGTGATGGAGTGTACTGTGAAGGCACTCTTTTATGTTTTAAGTCATTAGTTCGAAACTCTCGACTAACCTTGTGTAAAGCGTGACAAGTAGCTTTGACATGCTTGCGTTATAATGGTAGGAGTCCAATAACACATGCTCGTATAAAAAAATATTAAACTTAACAAATTATAAACTTTAATTTAATATTTATAATATTTAAAAGACATATTATCATATATAAATAATATAAAAAATAAAAAATTTAATCATCATAAAAAAATTATAATCATATATAGTTTGTAAATCAAAATGATTATGAAATATAGGATTGATCAAACTTAATCAAGCATGCATTATAAACTCTAACCCAATCATGTTTTAGAGTGAAAATAAAAGAAATCTACTCATCTACCTGGATGAGGTGGAAGTGATGTGACGTGGGGAGGCTCTCACCATCCCCAAGATAGCTGACAACAACCACATGGTCGTCGACATGCCCTCCCACTCGGATTTCTATACCATCCTTGACTCATCTATGAATTGTAGTTCCTGGGAAGGACAGGGTTGGATTCAAGCTAATCTTTTCACCCCGCAGGGAAGGACGGGGTTGGTACGTAAATATAGGAAGACTCGTAATGTACATGAAGAATGGAGAGGATCGATTTGTCAGGCTCTTCTCATTTGCAGAGACATGATTATTTCTCTCTCATTTGTAGAGACACGACTATTGCCTGACTATCAAGGCTTGTTACCTAACGTGGCATCCACACCATAGGTTAAATTGTTTTAGACAGATGGAATTATTTTTATTTTATTTGTAAAGGACAGATGATCAAAGAACTTAAAAACCTCTTTCTTAAAAAAATACTTTAACATAATTAAATATAAAAATTAATTAATAATACTAATACTAATAATAATAATAATAATAATAATCCCCGTCTCACCACTTTGATGATGAAAGTTTAATCGCCATGAACTTGGACCATCCCACCTCAAGGCAGTCCTTCCTACCTCAAGGTAGTCCATCACAGTGGACTTATTGGAGTTCACTCAGCTACGTTCTCCTTGTCACTCTGACACTCCAAATGCACGTGCCCCGACAAACCCTCTATGCACACATTTTCATGTGCATTGAGGGTGTATTATATGGCGAAGGCTATCCACCATGCAGCAGCCCAATGATTGGGAGGTTGCTGCATGGTATATTAATTGAATGATATGTATTCCCATCCACCATGCGGATCATGTATTAATTGAATGATATGTCCAATATGTATGTGATGCAGGAGCATCGCCAACTCAGCAAGCGAGCCAACACATCAAGTGAAAGTTCAGCTGGATAACCAAACCTAAAATTTTGAAAGTGCTTTGGGATTGTGGCGCAAGTCTTTAATGAATCCTTTATGAAGGAGGGCCTTTTGTATTGTATCAGACCTCGAGCCATATGCTCTTGTCTAAAGTAGATAGGAGGCAATTAATAGATTTAATGCAGGTAGATAGGATTTTATTTCTAGATTAGACAGTTTTAGAATTCGAGAGGGAAAACGGATATAGACACCCTCTATTGTATCATTGTAACATTAGCTACAACATTCAGGAAGAGAAGAGCATGCAGAGAAGTGTATGAAGAACACCCATGTACAGACATTGAATTAATAGAAAGAGCTTGGATTCAATTTCATGGTTTGTGTTGTTCTCTGTGTATTTATGATATTATGATCATGAATGTTTGTTTTCTATTATACACTTGCTTTTATGTGCTGTGTATGTGATTTCATGGATGAATAGGAGTATGAGAAGGAATGTGAATGAGTTTCAATTGTTTCTCTAGTTGAGCCAAGAGATTCCTGCAAGGAGTGCAGTCGAATGTGTCCGCAAGGAGTGCGTTGACAGAAGGCTCAATAGTGTAACTTTTGTTCTCATTCGCCCAGGGTGAAGGTGGGTTACAGGAGCCATGCAAGGAGTTCATAGGCTAAGCTAAGTCTCAGAGTTGCGAATCTGAGAAAGGATATTGAAGACTGCTGTTGCAGGAGTGCGCAGAGTCAAATCACTTCAACACTTCGACGTTGTTGAAGAATTACCACAAGGGGTGCGAGCAAGGGAGTTCTTGCCGAGGACTTAAAGTCGAAGCAAAGATCAGGAGGGATAGGTCTTCAAAGTTGTTGAAGAATAGTGGAGCTAAGTCGCGCGAGCAAACCAAAAGGAAACATCGCAGGTTAGCAAGAGAGCAGGTGAACGAGTCTCAATAGGGAGGCACTTCTTTAATTTCGTGGATCCACTGAAGGAAGGACGGACGGTTGAAATCCCCTGGAGAGATTTCACAAGAATACGAGGATCGTTGGATCTTGCAAAGGTGCAAGGAGATTACAGTGCAAGCATTTAGAGGTTCGAAGCTCAGGAGGAAGTAGAGCCGTCGATCTGGAGTCATAGGAACCGTCTGATCTATCTGTGACATCGCATATCAGGGATTCGCGAGGTGAAGTCCCAAGTTTGTGAAACAAATATTGCGATATCGTGAGGAGAGATATCCTGATAGGCTCAGAACCGTCGATCTTGTAGGATGCGTGTCAGGAGATCCCGAGGAGTCGGGGATCGGAGAATCGAGAATTGCGAGAGCAGAGGAAACTTGCAGCTTGAAGTCGCGAAGTGAGATATCTCGACGGAGGGGTCATGTGGGCCACAGTTAGAGATAGTGGAGGATAGGTGTCGAAGGGTTGAGTCTCACCGGGAGTTAACGATAGGTGGCATCGCATCTCGAAGTTCAGGACTTGAAGAGTTATGTGAATTAGTGCAACGGGAATCGCGATATCCCGATACGCGATTTCCCTATTTTCCTCCGGAGTGTGGGACGCAGAGGAACAGAGAAGTAGACAAGTGGCACAGTATCGGAGATTCGGCGTGTCGGGTATCAGAGGTTGGAAATTCCACTTGTTGACGTCACGAGTAGCTATTTCCCGATAGGGAGAAATTCTGATAGCAGAGGAGAAGTTAACGTTGACTCGCATCGGGTTTCGGGAAATCGTGGAGTAAGAAACGCGCGAACATAGGATTCGCGAAATTGTGAAATCCGATTTCCCGATTTTGAAGGGAGGTCACTTGAAGAGTGTTGTGGGTAAGGAAAAGTCCCATCAGGGAATACGAGGGACCTTTGGAGTTCTTTGGCCCGAGTTTAGAGGAAGATCCTGAGGGAGCGATCGTGCTCCGAGGAATGCGGTTGGCATCAGTGTGGTATCAGAGCCAGAAATTCTTTGCTTCCTATAGCATAGAGGGTAAATACACCATGCCACCCAGAAGAGAAAGGCAGTCACCTGACCCAGAAGACAGGGAGGTGAGAAGAAGAGGCAGGCCGGCAGGAAATCCAGAAATGGAAAGATAGATGAGAGATCTCCAAGCAAGACTCGAGGAGATGGAGACAGCTCAGAGACGCTGAGTTGGTGCAGGGGATATTAGTGATTCCAAAGTTGAAGAAGAAGATGGACATGAAGAAGAGGTCACAGCAGAGGATGCATCAACCGAGCGGTTGATCAAAGCCATTTCCAGAATGGATGCGAAATCCAAAATGGACATTCCAGTCTATGAAGGAAATCTGGATGTAGAGGAGCTGCTAGATTGGATTAGGGCTCTTGACACTTACTTCGATTATGAGGATATTGAAGAGGATAAAAAAGTCAAGCATGTTGTTACACGCTTGAAAGGACATGCAACATTGTGGTGGGAGGAGCTACAAGCAGACAGACGTTCAAAAGGCAAACAGAAAATCAAAAGTTGGGATCGAATGATTTCCAAGATGAAGGCGAAATTCATCCCAAGGGATTATCAGATCACACTGTTCAGGAGAATGAAAAACCTGAGACAGAAGTTGATGACGGTAAAGGAGTATACTGAGGAGTTTTACAAGCTCAATATTAGAGCAGGTCATCGGGAGAGCGATGATGAAAAAGTTGCCAGGTATATAAATGGCATGAGGTATGAAATTCAAGATGAGTTAAGCATGGTTACCATCAGGACGGTGGAGGATGCTTACCAGATGGATCTGAAAGCCAAAGAAAAGCTGAGCCGTAAGCAAGGTCAGCGAGGGCGAGGCAGGAGACAGCCTAGAGGCAAGACAGTTGCCTAGGAGAAATACCAGAAGCCCAAGGATGAATGGAAGAAACCTCAGGGTAAGGATGAGAGATGGGGAACCTCACAGCGAGGCCAGCATGCTGAACAACAAAGGCAACCAGTAGAATAGAGCGGAGGATACGCTGATGTTAACACTTTTCCTCGTACCAGAGGTAGAGGAAGAGGCAGAGGAGGAATCATCACATGCTACACATGTGGGAAGAATGGGCATAAAGCAGTTGACTGTCCAGATAGGAAAAAGGATGGATGAGAAGCTCAGATCACTGAAGCTCAGAAGCGTGATGCTGAGACGGAAGATGCAGAAGGCGAAAGATCGCTTGGAATGCATAAAGTCCTTTTGACACCCGAGAAGGAGGTGGAAAACTCAGTCCAAAGGACCAGACTGTTTAGGACAGCTTGCAAGACCAAGGATAGGGTGTACAAGGTTATCGTGGACGGTGGTAGCACCGACAATCTCGTTTCAACCGAGATGGTGGAGAAACTAGAGCTGGAGACAACTGATCACCCGAGTCCGTACAAGGTTTCATGGCTACAGAAGGGACATCAGGTGAGTGTCACTAAATAGTGTTTAGTTGAATTTAAGATAGGGGGGTATAATGATAAAATCTTGTGTGATGTTATTCCCATGGATGTATGTCATTTATTGCTGGGTAGACCATGGCAATATGACAGAAATGTGATTCATGATGGGAGGATGAACACATATACCCTGGAGAAAAATGGGAGAACCCATATGTTGCTTCCAATAAAGGATAAGGAGGTAAAGCTGGAAGTAAGCAACACAACACTTCTCATGAGTGGGAAGGAGCTTCTTACAGAGGTTGAGAAGAAAGAAGATCCACAATTGTTTGTTGTCAGAAAGCCGAGAATTGTTCTGACTAGCACAAGAGTGGATGATTTACCAGATGAGATTCAGGAACTGCTGGGAGAGTTCGCTGACATCATAGTGGATGAATTACCTCATTTGTTACCACCGATGAGGAGTGTGAGCCATCACATAGACCTTATACTAGGAGCAAGTTTACCGAACAAAGATGCGTAAAGATTGACACCGCAAGAGAATGAAGAGGTCAAGAAGCAGGTCCAAGATTTAATGGACAAAGGTTTGGTCAGAGAAAGCTTGAGTCCATGTGTTGTTCCAACAGTTCTTAGTCCGAAGAAAGATGGAGGCTGGAGGATGTGTACCGACTCAAGAGAGATCAACAAGATAACTATTAGATACAGGTTTCCATTGCCGAGAATGGATGATCTGATGGATTTCCTGAGCGGGGCAAAGTATTTTTCAAAAACAGATTTGAAAAGCAGATATCACCAGATTCGCATGAGAGAAGGCGATGAATGGAAAACAGCCTTCAAGACAAACGAAGGTTTGTATGAATGGCTGGTTATGCCGTTTGGTTTGACAAATGCACCGAGCACATTTATGAGACTGATGAATGAAGTCCTGAGAGAGTTCATCGAGAAGTTTGTCATTGTGTATTTGGATGACATACTGATTTACAGTAAATTAGAGGCTGAGCATTTGAAGCATTTGGCCATTGTGCTGAGGAAGCTACAACAGGAGAAGTTGTTGATCAACATGAAGAAATATTCATTCATGAAGACATAGCTCATCTATCTGGGATTTGTCATATCGGCGAATGAATTAAAGATGGATCTGGATAAAGTGGAGGTAATTAAGAATTGGCCATCACCGAGAAATATTTTCGAGGTGAGAAGTTTTCATGGTTTGGCTAGTTTCTACCAAAAATTCATCAGGAATTTCAGTGGAATTAGCGTAGGGATGATGGATACAGTGAAGAAACGACATAAGTCTTTTCATTGGACAGTCGAGGCTGAGAAGAGCTTCAATCTGTTGAATCGAAAGATCACAGAGCAACCGATTTTGGTATTGCCAGATTTTCAAAAAACATTTCAGGTGAAATGTGATGCAAGCAGGTATGCCATAGAAGTGGTCTTGAGTCAGGAGGACAGGCCAGTCGCATATTACAGCGAGAAGCTAGATGAAGCGAAGTTGAAATACTCCACATATGATAAAGAATTTTATGCTATCATACAGGCGCTGAAGAAGTGGAGGCATTACTTGATCCCGAAGGAATTTGTATTGTACAGTGATAATCATGCATTGCAGTTTGTAAGTCAACAAGAAAAGTTGAATCAAAAACATGAAAAATGGGTAGAGTATATGCAGAATTTTACATTTGTAATTAAACACATTTCAGGAACTGCTAACAAAGTGGTCGATGCTTTGAGCAGGAAATGTTTATTGCTGCAGGAATTCCGAGTCAAAACATTGGGTTTTGAAAACCTGAGGGACATGTATGTAGGAGATGCAGACTTTGGAGAAGTGTATGAAGCAGATGGGAATCCAGTTCTCAGAGATCAAAGTCCTTGTATAGATTATATGATCCAGGAGGGATTGTTGTTCAGAGGCAATCAACTGTGCATCCCAAATTGCTCCATGAGGGAGAACCTTCTAAAGGAGAAGCACAATGGCGGATTAGCAGGGCATTTTGGCCACGAAAAAACATTTGCAAAGCTGATCGAAGCATAATTTTGGCCAAGGATGTGAACAGATGTCAAGAAATTTGTTGACAGGTGCAGAATTTGTCAGCATTCGAAGGGGAGAAAGCAGAATGCAGGTTTTTATCAGCCATTGCCCATACCCGAGAAGCCATGGGAGGCGATAAGCATGGATTTTGTATTAGGACTGTCGAGGATGCAGAGAGGGGTTGATTCCATCTTTGTGGTGGTGGACAGGTTCTCAAATATGGCACATTTTATCCCATGACAGAAGACCAGCGATGCGACTCACATCGCGAATTTATTTTTCAAGGAGGTCATTCGACTTCATGGATTGCCGAAAAGCATAGTTTCGGACAGGGACATGAAGTTCATTAGACATTTCTGGAGGATACTCTGGAAGAAGATGGGAACTAACTTGATGTTTAGTTCTGCTTATCATCCTTAGACGAATGGGAAAACGAAAGTAGTCAACAGAAATCTGGGAGATTTATTAAGAAGCTTGGTGACAGAGCACCACAGCAGTTGGGACAATGTGTTGCCACAGGCAGAGTTCGCATACAATGATTCAGTCAATCGGAGCACAAGCAAAAGTCCATTTGAAATTGTATATGGCAGGCAGCCAAGAGGAGTATCTGAACTGAGAGATTCAGAACAGACTGCGACTAACAGCGCTAGTGCAGAAGAATTTGTGGAGGCAATGAAGGAACTTCACAGCAGAGTGAAGCAGCGACTGCACGATTCAAATCAGGAGTATAAGAGCAGAGCAGATCAACATCGGAGACAACTTCAATTTGAAGTTGGTGATTTAGTTCTGGCACATCTGAGGAAGGAGAGGTTCCCAAGGGGAACATACAACAAGCTCAAAATGAAGAAAATCGGGCCATGCAGAGTCCTGAAGAAATTCGGGGAGAACGCTTATGAAATTGAGTTGCCCGATGGGATCGGCATATCTCCGACGTTCAATGCCTCAGACTTATATTCATATAAGGTTGAAGAAGCAGGAGATGGAAGTGAAGAACAACCAGAAATTCACTGGCAGAAACAGATGCTGATTGCAGAAAAGCCGCAGATGGAGTGCATATTAGACAAGAGAGTCAGCAAAAGAACCAGACGAAAGCAATACTTCGAGTATCTGGTGAAATGGAAAAACCATCCAGTGGAGGATGCCAGCTGGGAGACAGAAGCAGTCATTCAAAAGCATGGACAGACCATGCAGGAGCTCATGGACAGGAGCCCATGAAAGTTTTTTAGCCGAGGAGTATGATGCAGGAGCATCGCCAACCCAGCAAGCGAGCCAACACATCAAGCGAAAGTTCAGCTGGATAACCAAACCTAAAATTTTGAAAGTGATTTGGGATTGTGGAGCAAGTATTTAATGAATCCTTTATGAAGGAGCGCCTTTTGTATTGTATCAGACCTCGAGCCATACGCTCTTGTCTGAAGTAGATAGGAGGCAATTAATAGATTTAATGCAGGTAGATAGGATTTTATTTCTAGATTAGACAGTTTTAGAATTCGAGAGGGAAAATGGATATAGACACCCTCTATTGCATCATTGTAACATTAGCTACAACATTCAGGAAGAGAAGAGCATGCAGAGAAGTGTATGAAGAACACCCATGTATAGACATTGAATTAATAGAAAGAGCTTGGATTCAATTTCATGGTTTGTGTTGTTCTCTGTGTATTTATGATATTATGCTCATGAATGTTTGTTTTTTGTTATACACTTGATTTTATGTGTTGTGTATGTGATTTCATGGATGAATAGGAGTCTGAGAAGGAATGTGAATGAGTTTCAATTGTTTCTCTAGTTGAGCCAAGAGATTCCTGCAAGGAGTGCGGTCGAATGTGTCTGCAAGGAGTGCGTTGACAGAAGGCTCAATAGTGTAACTTTTGTTCTCATTCGCCCAGGGTGAAGGTGGGTTACAGGAGCCATGCAAGGCGTGTGCAGGCTAAGCTAAGTCTCAGAGTTGCGATTCTGAGAAAGGATATTGAAGACTGCTGCTGCAGGAGTGCGCAGAGTCGAATCACTTCAACACTTCGATGTTGTTGAAGAATTGCTGCAAGGGGTGCGAGCAAGGGAGTTCTTTCCGAGGACTTAAAGTCGAAGCAAAGCTCAGGAGGGATAGGTATTCAAAGTTGTTGAAGAACAATGGAGCTAATTCGCGCGAGCAAACCAAAAGGAAGCATCGCAGGTTAGCAAGAGAGCAGGTGAACGAGTCTCAATAGGGAGGCACTTCTTCAATTTCATGGATCCACTGAAGGAAGGACGGACGGTCAAAATCCCCTGGAGAGATTTCACGAGAATCTGAGGATCGTTGGATCTTGCAAAGGTGCAAGGAGATTACAGCGCGAGCATTTAGAGGTTCGAAGCTCAGGATGAAGTAGAGCCATCGATCTGGAGTCACAGGAACCGTCCAATCTACCTGTGACATCGCATATCGGGGATTCGCGAGGTGAAGTCCCAAGTTTGTGCAAAAAATATTGCGATATCGCGAGGAGCGATATCCTGATAGGCTCAGAACCGTCGATCTTGTAGGATGCGTGTCAGGAGATTCCGAGGAGTCGGGGATCGGAGAATCGGGAATTGCGAGAGCAGAGGAAACATGCAGCTTGAAGTCGCGAAGTGCGATATCCTGACGGAGGGGTCGTGTGGGCCACAGTTAGAGATAGTGGAGGACAGGTGTCAAAGGGTTGAGTCTCGCCGGGAGTCGATGACAGGTGGCATCGCATCTCAGAGTTCAGGACTTGAAGCGTTCTGTGAATTAGTGCAACGGGAATTGCGATATCCCGATACGCGATTTCCCGATTTGCCTCCGGAGTGTGGGACGCAGAGGAACAAAGAAGTAGACAGGTGGTGCAGTATCGGAGATTCGGTGTGTCGGGTATCGGAGGTTGGAAATTCCACTTGTTGACGTCGCGAGTAGCAATTTCCCGATAGGGAGAAATTCCGATAGCAAAGGAGAAGTTAACGTTGACTCGCATCGGGTTTTGGGAGATCGTGGAGTAAGAAATGTGCGACCATAGGATTCATGAAATTGCGAAATCCGATTTCTCGATTTTGAAGGGAGGTCACTTGAAGAGTGATGTGGGTAAGGAAAAGTCCCATCAGGGAATATGAGGGACCTTTGGAGTTCTTCGGCCCGAGTTTAGAGGAAGATCCTGAGGGAGCGATCGTGCTCCGAGGAGTGCGGTTGGCGTCAGTATGCCTATCCACCATGACGATCATTCATGAAATAACTCGAAACCTGTGTAGTCCGTAAACTAGTTAGTTCACCAAGCTCGCCATACTTGTCCACTCATTCTTAATAACTGATCACTGCGACCTGCGCCCCTGTCACTTTCCGTCACCGAAGACCTGTCACTCGCCAATCGTTTTTTCCCTCCGATCCCGGCGTGCCCATTCAATGTAATATTGATGAAACAAACAGAAAAGTGTCGTTAGGGTTCCGACAGAGATTTGCGACAATTAGGGTTCCGACAAAGATTTACGTGCTTAAATCAATTAACCATTTGATGGAATAATGCCATTTTGTTTTGTTTATGTTACAATATTTTTTTAGTTGAAAGCATTTTAAAATACATTTGCAATTATTTATCATTAATAAAATAATTCAATTTGTTTATAATACAATTTGTTTATGTTATAATAATCTTTGGATTCCTAGTATCTTCAAATAGAGTTGCATGTCATATGTCATTTGTTTATGTTATATTTATTATTAAGTAAAATGCATTTGTAATTTTGTAATTATGATATTTTTTATTTAATTTTAATATAATATCAAGTATTCACTAATGTTTTTTTTTCATAACTTTTTATACTTTTATTTTATAAAATTTTAATTATTTTTTTATAAAATATTATATTCATAAAAATTTGAAATATTTTTTATTGCATTTTTTTTTATTCTATAATTTTTTATTTTTTATTTTACAAAATTTCATTTTTTTTTATAAAATTTTATAATAAGAAGGAATAAAACCATTTTTTTATGATTATAAAGTTAAAGAAAGAATAAAGATCAAATAACATTTGATAAGTCAATTAATACATGAATAATTAATTAATTAAAATTGTTCTTATAATAAATAAACAAATCTGTTATTATTATGATGATGATTAACGTCCACTAAGACCTAATTGGTCTATCTGACCTTAAGAGGGTAAGTGATTACTTGTGATTCTTTAGAATTTTGTTTCTGTGCTCGAAAAGAATTAATAGAAGCTTTCCGAGATCACCATACTTTTGTTGAGTTAAGAAGTTAGGAAGGTTGGTAGTGTGATCAATATTTTGTTGAGTTAAGAGGTTAGGAAGGTTGGTAGTATGATCAATATTTTGAAAATGAGATCTAATATGGGTATAGGCTGGACAAACTAAGAGAAAGTGCTTTTCATCTTCAACCTTCTTAGTGTCACAAAGGTGACACACTCTTTCATCCCATGGTGTTTTAGGAATTTACCAGTGCCCAGTTTCACTATGGAGCTCGTGAGCATTTGCTCTTATTTTAACAATGCTTATTTTTTTCTTTACACTTGGCAAAATAGATAGATAATTTTGATCTTCTAGATTAGGGTTGATTACATCTTTATAATACCTTAATTTTATTTTTTCCTCTAACTCTTTATCACACCACATTTTTTCCTTAAATTTT
>ML802864.1:253577-269443 GCA_009831015.1 Picea engelmannii | reverse complement strand
CTTCAATTTGCCTTATCCAGTTATCTAGCTTTTCAGCATTAACTTCTCCATTATAAACTGGCAACTCAAATTTTATATCAAGCTTTAATGAAGGAATTTGTGAAGGAGTTTTACCATGCCCATTGGGAAGATGTTTCGAACTTAAAGAAGAAGAAGAAGATGAGGATGATGATGGAGGAGAGGGTGGCGGAGAAGCACCATTCCCTCCATCTCTGCCTGGAGTCTTGTCACCACTGAATCCCTTATGTATTGAAGGGTTAGAGCCTTCACCCTGCGACATCACGGTTCGTTCCAACATGACCTTCATCATATCTCTCATCTGCATGAGAGTCTGCCTGAGATCTACTTCTTCATCTGGAACACGTTCATGATCTTCTGCATCTACCATGCTTGGTGAATGTCTCTCTACAACTCACGGTGAATGAGACTGCTTCCTCCTCGTCGGATAAGAACTTGGCTCCACAAGTTGACCTTCTCCTCGTGTGAGTTTCAACCTTGTGAGCATCAGAAACAAAACTTTCAAACAATCAAGTCTTCAAAACCTTTGCTCTGATACCAACTTGATCTAAAAATGAAGAAGACTTGATAAACTTGATTAAATTAATTGAAAGTGAAATGTTATGTGTTTAATGCAATAGGATCAATTTGCAACACATAATAAAGGATTACTTATGTAGAAATAAACATAGACAACAGCATAAATCATTGAATATCAGACATAAACACAACAACTTGATAAAGGAGTTCACCCCACTCCGGGCTACATCTTCTGGTCTAGCCTCCAAATGGATCTTTTATATTAAATTGCTCAAAGTGCTTAAAAACATGTCTTACAGTGCTCAAATCAACAAACTGACTGCTTCAATGGCTCCGCAGTGTCCCAAAACCCCTGTCTGGGCTCTTTCGGCACATGAAACGGTCGAAAAATGAAGAAGATAGCCTCCTTGAAGTTCTCCCCTTCAACTATGTTGTCTCTCTTTCTACAATCTACACCCCTTGTGCTTCAAACCTAGCACACACGCTCATTTAAGAGTGAAAACCAAGACCCGTACGCAACCGTGCACCGGTCCAAACCGTAGAACGGTTAGGGCACCTCCAGCCCCTAACCGCCTCGGCACTGGGTCATATGGACCATGGGACCAAAGGTCGGGCGCAAAAATGGTTTAACTGTTCAAATGGTATAACTCCCGCGCGCGGTTATTACACCGGTCAAACCACACACATTAACCAACAGTTATAACTTTCCCGCGCGCGATTTAATGCAATGGTTAACATATTTCAATGTATATGCAATGTAATACATTGCAATACATTGCAATGTAATATATACATAATGTGCCAATAGTTCGGGCCACCAAATATATGGTCGTATGTCCAACGATATGTCCACGGGTTGGGGATTAGCCCCGGCCCGCCCCCCTTTCCAACTATTACAATATTCCAATTCAAATATTTATGCTTTGGGTTATGTAACAAGGAACATGTGCGGGTATGTTGGCTAGTGGATATGTGTTAAAGCTTTACAAAGGGGGAGGTCCAGGGGTCGAACCCCGCGGACTCCCCATAAACTTTTACATATGACAATAATGCCCAACAAATGAACGACACGTGGCACCCTTGGGTTGGGCCACGTGTCTTCACATAATTCGCCCAAACAGACACGTGTCAGCATATTACTGGTCAACGAACATCCAACCAAAATGTGCCACATCATCAATATGCCACGTCAACAATATGGTACTGCCCTCCACGTGGCCGTACGAACTGTACGGACAGGTACAGTCAACATCCCAAATTTTCTCTATTTGGCTTGGCGATCAGATCGCGATATCTCCTCCATACGAACTCCATTTGTGAAAGTAAATATACCGCCGGAATTAGGAAGACGAGACGGACGCAATGGAACTGTTTTCATTTCATTCCGAGCACTTTGAAAATTGAGCAAAATTTGATCCCCTGATCACCTGACAACCTGTTTCTTCAATTCCAATCCTAAGAAATAAGCAACAACATTTAGCTACACACAGGTGACGAAAGCAATGGAAAATGGGTATGGACACCGAAAATGGCAACAACCAAACACTAAGACACAACACAGCTCAGGTGAATACAATTGCATCGAGCTTCACAGGAGACACACAGGATAAATCAAGTACAACTGCAAGATTCCAAAGGTACGTACTAGATACAGAGACGACAATGATGGAAAATTGGTTCAATGTGTGAATCCCTGGTCAATCGGAAAGGTGACAGACTTCTAGAGAATCGTAAGGGTCACGAGGAAAATCCAAAATGGTCCAGACGCAAGGATTGAAACAACACCTGAGTGGGAAGTGAACCTCCAATGAGTTGTCTTTCCCCGCTATAAATTGCATGCGCCTAGGTTGACACATGTCTTGTTGAAGTCCCATGAGTTCCACTTAGCACTCGTTCCCCTTTTCCCAGGAACTTAGGACAACACGACTTATGTCAACCATAACCTTTGGGAAATAATAATAAAATATTATTCGCTTAGAGGTAATCCCTCTAGCATATCCCCTAGGCCTAGACACTTAGCCCCCTCCCATACCTACCTAGTGGAGCTTAGTCCCCCATAACTCTTCTTTGTGGTCGGTCTACATGCAACGGTGTAATTTTATTAATGATGCGAGTACTTACATTTAAAAAATAAGGTTCATTGGACTTAGCATCTAGCTCACTATCCTAATAAACACATAAGTCTCTCAGCTTATAATCACTCATATCACCAACATATAAACATAATTACAATTCAGCAAGGGCTCGGCCTTGGGGTGTTACAATCCGCTCCCATTATTTTTTCACTGTCCTCAGTGAAAATTATTTACACAACAACAACAAGATTTCCAAAATCTTCAAAAATATGTGGGTACTCTACCCACATAGCATCTTCATGCTTCCATGTTGCGTCCTCAGGACCATACGAGGTCCACTGGACTGGACTTTGAAATTTTTCTTAATATTCAACATTTTATCTTCCATTTCCTTGAGCAACTCTCGCCCAACCACTACTCTATCAGTTGGGTTATCCTAGCTTACTGGGGTGTTGCATTTTCTGCCATAAAGTACTTCAAACAAGCTCATCTTCAGTGATGCTTGATACCCATTGTTGTAGGCAAATTATACCAAGTGTAGGTAGTCTTCCCATTTATATGGTTTGTCCATCACATACATCCTTAGCATGTCTTGTATCACTTGGTTCACCCTTTTTGTTTTCCCATCAGACTCAGGATGATAGGTTGTACTGAAGTTCAGATTCGTTCTGAACCCTTTCCATAATTTTGAGCTGAATTTCGGGTCTCTTCCAGACAAAATTGTCTTGGGAATACCGTGCAATCATTCTACTTCCTTGATATGGATATCAACAACATTAGCTGCCTTGTGAGTAGTTTTCAATGGAATAAAATGGGCAACTTTCGTAAGCTTATCCACCACCATCATGATGGAATCATGTTACTTGCTGGTTCTGGGAAATCCCGTGATAAATTCCATTGTCACCACTTCCCACTTCCACTCATGAATGGGAAATGGATGTTGAAACCCAGTTGGGTGCTTATGATCAACCTTGACCCTTTGACATTCTAAGCATTTAGCTATGTACTATGCAATTTCCTTCTTCATTCCTGGCCAAAAGTAATGGCTCTTGACTTCCGCCACTGTTTTCTGATATCCAGGGTGCCCAACATAAGACACATTATGCATTTATTTCAAGATCATAATTCCAAACTTCTGGGAATTAGGTACATAAATTATGTTTTTGTACAAGAGTGTTCGATCAACTTCTAATTTATAATCTTCCACTTTTTGTAGCATCTTACCTTGTTGTAGCTTTGCCACCAATTCCATGTACTACAAATATGCATTTGCAGATTCCAAAATTTTGCCTTTAATATCAATTTGATACATGCTAATGGTCGTAGCATGTAGTTCATGCACTCTTCTATTGAGTGCATAAACCAATTTGTTCTCCTTTCCCTTGATATGCTTGATATCAAAGTCGTACTCACAAAGGAATTCCAACCATCTACTCTGCCTAACATTCAAGGTTGGTTTATTAAACAAATACTTCATACCATTATGGTCTGTCCTCAGTTCAAACCTACTTCCCATGAGGTAGTGCCTCTGTTTCTTCAGGGCGTGCACTATGGATTCCAACTCCAAATCATGAGTTGCATAGTTTTTTTCATGATCCTTTAGCTTTTTGGATTCATAACATACCACAAACCCATTCTAACTAAGGACTCCTCCTAGTCCTTCTTTGCATGCGTCTGTACACACTACAAAATCTTCATTCAGATCTGCAATCCTCAGGATTTGAGCACTGGTTAACAACTGCTTCAATTGTTGGAAGCTTCTCTCACATTCTTTTGTCCATTGAAATTTCTTCTCCTTCCTTTGCAAGGAAGTGATGGGGTGAGCTATCGTTTAGAACCCTGCAAGGAACCTTCTGTAATAGCCAGCTAGACCCATAAAGGATTTTACTATTGTCACATTCTTTGACGATGACCATTCTCTGATGGCTTCTATCTTCTCAGGATCCACGACTATCCCATCCTTTTAAATGATATGTCCCAAATAATGGATCTACTTTTGATAGAATGAGCACTTTCTCAATTTGGCATACAGTTGGTGCTCTCTTAGAACCTGAAACACCATCCTCAGACGATGTTCATGCTCTTCCTCTGACTTGGAATACACCAGGATGTCATCCAAAAATACTATGACAAACTTGTCTAGATATTCTCTGAATACACCTTTCATTAGGCACATGAAAACAATGGGTGTATTTGATAACCCAAATGGCACCACTGTGAATTGATAATGACCATACCTTGTTCTGAATGCGGTCTTGCTGATGTCTTCATCCTTTATCCTTACCTGGTGGTACCCTAACCTGAGATCTATTTTTGAAAATATCTTGGCATCCTTCAATTGATCAAAGAGATCATCGATCCTTGGCAAATGATACTTGTTCTTTATAGTCACTTTGTTCAACTGTCTTAAATCGATGCACAATCTCAATGTCCCATATTTCTTCTTCACGAACAGGACTGGGGCACCCCAAGGTGACACACTTGGGTGTATATACCCCTTCTTCAGAAGTTCTTCAAGCTGTAATTGCATTTCTTTCAACTTTGGTGTACTCATTCTGTAAGGATTTTTTGACACTAGAGCTTCTCCAGGCATCAAGTTTATAGAGAAATCAATATCTCTCTTCGGGGGTAGTTCGGGTACCTCCTGGAAAACATCTTCAAAATATTTTAATACTGCATGGTCTTCAATATTTGACACCTTATCCTTAGGTTCTTCTTCCATATGAGTTGCAAATATTTGGTAGCCCTTCCTGTAACACTTCTTCAGCTGCATTGCTGAGATTTCTCTGACAGTAACTACCCTTGGGATTCCCTGCACTTTCCTTAGGTTTCCTTCCTCATCCAGGCAAGTGAATGCACGGTGTTGTTCCAACCAATCCATCCCAATTAGATAGTCATAGGAACCTAAAGGTAAGATGTTCAATTCAGCCCTTGTTCTCAGTCCACTCATGTCCACTGGACATGACCTAACCAACTCAACAAACTTTCTCTTGGATCCTGTAGCCAAATGCACTAGCCAAGATTTTCCATGCTTGCTTCTTGGAAAATGAAAACTTTCCACCATTATAGGATCTATATAACTATGACTAGCTCCAAAATCAATTAAAATAGTAATGGTTTGGTTGCTGATCATACCTTCCAATTCAATCATATGTGACTGATATTCCATTTTCTTGTTGTCCAGGGTTGCGTAGATCCTTGGTACACTTCTTCTCATGTACTCGATTGTTTCTACCTATTGAACATTGTGGACAACTCTCACTTTGTCATTTTTGTGGGGGCAATCTCTGTACCTATGTTTTCCTTTACAATCCTAACATTCCGTAGGTGGTTGTGTTGGAATTTTCCCACCTACTTCAGCCTTCCTGGGATCTCTAAAACCTGGCTGTCCTTGAGGGATATTCCTGAAAAATGGTGGTTTGTTTCCCTTCTGCTCTGCTCCCTCTTAAACTTCTTCTTGTATTCCCAAGCTTTTTGGAAAGTAGGCTTTTCTTTTTGCTACTCATATAAGCATTTTTCTCTCCTTATAGTTTCTTCCATAGTTTTCGGGTCATCATACTAGATCTTGTCACTGATGGAAGATGGCAGCCCACTCAGATATCTTTGAATCTTAACTTTCTCTTCCTTGATGAAGGGGACATATTTCAACAACTCCAAGAATCTTGTTTCATACTCATCAATGGACACACTTCCCAACTTGAGTTCGAAGAACTCTTTCATTTTCTTGTCATAATACCTCTTATTTAAGTACTTCTTTTCAAAATGTCTCTTGAATTCCCTTCATGTAACATTCTTCTCTCTGACATGCTGTACTTGCACAAGCTGATCCCACTATATGGATGCCTTTCCTTTAAGTTGGTAAATGGAAATTCTTCCCTCTGCATGAGAAGAATAGTTCTGCAGTTGGGAATATTTCCTCATGCCCAACAACCATATCTCAACATCTTCATCTTTCTTATGTTCCCCATCAAAAGTAGGAGGCTTGATTTTATCCATTTCACCCTTTAGGTCATCCACTTCCGGTTTCCTATGCTTTCTGGTAGGAGATGGACTTGAATTGTTGTGTGCTCTCTTATTGGAATGTTCCGAGGAGTGACGGTGATGCCTATTAATGCTTCTTGATCTTCCTCTCTTCTCAGGGGTCCCATGACTCCTTGTTTTGCTTGAGCTACTCTCCTTATCCAAATTCTTTTTGATTCTTTCCAGGCTCTGCATCAACTTTATGTTGAATTCTTCCTGTTGCTCCCTGGATTTTATGAGCTTTTTGTTATCTGCTTTGTGAGTCTGGACATCTTTCTGCAAATTTTCCCTACTTATCTATATCTTCTCCATGCCCATTGGAGTTCGATCCTTCATCTCCCAAATGGACATCCATTACTTTGGCTTCATTCTCTAAATTGAAATCATTCTATGCCTCCTCCATTTCGGTGCACCGTGGAACAATTCAGTTTGGTTCTGACAATCGTTAACTCTACAAACAGAATGTGAATTCAACCAAAATTCGTCAGGCCATCAGTCCTTCACAAATTCCATAGTATTCATAAACCAATCTGATTCAAAGAAAAATTTCAGATTTCATTATGTGGTTCTCGATCAATCAAGAATCCCCACAGATCTTTTCTTTACGAGCTCTGATCTGTTCTGCAATAATTTCCGGGCACTAGCCACTTTCTCTTAGCCCCCAACCCATGCACCCACGGGTTGTGGCCAAGCACTAGGTTGATAGGTGCTTATCCAGAACTTTGGGCCTCCGGCTTCAGAATTTTTCAAAGCAGATCACAACAAATCTCTGAGAGTTCCGGATTGACGAACTCGCGAAGTAGGGTGGATCAATAGTCAACAACTACCTAGCATCCCATGACTGGAACTCACTATGGAACCTCATGCATCTGAGCTTCGGGAATTTGGAGCTTCGAGACTTCGGAGGATTTCACATCCATACATCCCGAACACCACGAACCGTTAATCTCCGAACACTTCCATGTCACCTTTGGTGACTTCCTTACGTCTCGTCACCTCAGTTTTATGAAACTTTTGAAATTTATTCCTTTCGTTCCCTTATGAAAAATTCTTCCGGAGTGTCAAGTCTCTGGACTTCACAACTGGCGCCACGCATCCACTAGACCCACGGTTTCCATACTGGAACTAAGATACCAAATATACACATCACTTAACTCCTTTCAAATTACGGGGGCATGCATCCGTAGTTTGGAGTAACCCGCCTTTCGTCCCACAATTCTTCTGACGCTGACATGTAACCCCCAGGTAAAACCATGGTTTGGATTGTGAGACCACCCTGGAAATTTAACTCCCATGCAATTTGGGTCCCTATAATTCCTCTTGGCAGTCGATCTTGATGTATCATGATCAATGCCAATGTGGGCCTGCCGATCTTTAACTATGTTATGCAACCTCAGGGCCCACATAGTACAACTGTCAACATTCCAGGTGGGGGCACATGGTAGGTATAGGAGAGGTCCATTTCACTTCCAGGTGACATCATCATGACTCACTACTTCGACTCTTCAATTCTTCAGAGCTTCGGGCTTCGGGAGTTCTCGCTTCAACACACACTAATTCTCTCGAACGCTGAAATCCCGAAGAAGCCAATCTGATGACATGGGTCCCTTTTGACAGATGGTCCAGATTACTCCAGACTTCAAAGCTTCGGGAGTTCTCTGTCCTTCATACAACACCATAAATTCCACCCTTGGCTTGATCCAATGGTTCTGGTCCAACTTCGACCCAATCCAATAGTCGAGCTCTTCTCCTCAGATCTACAGTGTAGATCCACTTCGGGGACTTCGGACTTTGGGCCTCTGGCCTCTTTCTCTCTAGAACCCATAACTTCGATGAAGCCATGAAGTCCAAAGGAATTGGAGGTTAAATCTCATGCTCCTTTTTCCTAATTCGACGAGTGTGGTTTTACATACAGCTAAACCCACTGAGCTTCGTAACACGACCAAGGTAACCTATTGGCACAATTTCTCTCTGAAACCTTGGTTCTAATGACCACTTATCCGGCCCATCCAGGCTCGGTTCTTGAACCTTGGCTCTGATACCAATTTGTAATGTCCCCGACCACTGACCCCTGTCGGGTAACGCTACCCAAACAACCTTAACCTTGCCTTTACTTCTCTGATACCGTTTCTGTGACATTCCCAAACTTAAACAACAGGCCATGCCATGCAACCGAGTAATTTTGCGGAAATAATGACATATAAAACTTAACCAGAAGATAGATATAACATATGGTATTCACACTTATAAATATATATCTATATAATGCAATTAAATAGATGTCAATACTCTACTCATACACATGTTCATGCGGAAGCAAAATTTAACACATACATGCAACATATAGATATATATATATATATATATATATACAGGCATTACTCATTAATTATAATGGAAATACAAATACAAAGCATACAAAAAACACAGAATTGGTACTTATATTTTAATAGATGACCACTAAGTGTGTGCATACCTTCCAGGAACCTCCCAACCTTATACCACGCTGCTCATCACGCTCAGCAATAGGTCACCCCCGAGCTGGGACTAAACTCCATCGGGCAAGGGAATTCTAGGCTTGGCAAGGACAACAAGGAAGTTGCATAGAACAACAAGAAGGATCTTTTATCCCATGAGCCACTTATGCCCACAACCCACAGACCCTCATTCCCCACACACCTGCTCCACCCCATGAGGGTACACCTTCACTAATACAAGTCCATCGGCTACAACACTTCCCTTACCTTGTCCTTCAACAACAGGTTGGACCAGAAATCTCAGAGTACTGTAGTTGCTGCAAGAATCCCTTCCAGGAGAACTCACTTCCCAGCAAACTCTCTCATCTGGGAGAGTTTCTCACAGGCCTGACAACCTGCTTCTTCAATTCATCTCCTAAGCAACAAGCAACAACCTTCAACTACACATGGGTGATGACAGCAATGAAAAATGAGTATGGACACCGAAAATGGAAATAACCAAACACTAAGACAGAGCATGACTCAAGCGAATACAATTGCATTAGGCTTCGCAAGAGACACACATGATAACTCAAGTACGAATGAAGGATTCCAAAGGTGTGTACTAGATACGGAGGTGATGATGATGGAGAGCTAGTTCATTGCGTGAATCCCTGGTCAATCGGGAAGGTGACAGACTTCAAGAGAATCGTAAGGGTCACGAGGAAACTCCAAACTGGTCCAGACACAAGGATGGAAACAACGTCTGAGTGGGAAGTGAACCCCGAACGAATTGGCTTTCCCCTCTATAAATTGCATGTGCCCAGGTTGACATATGTCTTTCTGAAGCCACATGAGTTCCACTTAGGACTCGTTGCCTTTTTCCCATGAGCATAGGACAACATGACTTATGTCAACCATAGCCTTTTGGAAATAATAATTAAATATTAATCCCTTAGAGGTAAGCCCTCTATCTTAGCCCCTAGGCCTAGACACTTAGCCCCCTCCCATACCCTACCCAGTGGAGCTTAGTCCCCCATAACTCTTCTTCGTGGTTGGTCTACACGTAACAATGTAATTTTATTAATGATGTGAGTACTTACATATACAAAATCAAGCTCATTGGCATTAACATCTATCTCACTAGCCTAATAAACACATAAGTCTCTCAGCTTATAACCACTCGACTCACCAACCTATAAACATAATCACAATTCAGTAGGGGCTTGGCCTTGGGGTGTTACAAGTGGTGCAGTGGTGTTTTCGGGGAATTCCTGAGGTAGTAATTCTTTGATTGGTGGAACTTTGAGGTGGAGAGGGGACTCAATGAGAGGAGTATTGTCTATGATATATGTTCCATTAGAGGAAACTACACACACTTGTGCTGAAATAAAAGGGTTTAGGAGAGGTGGTGCTCCATGATAAGTCCCTAACAAGGATGGGTCCTTGAATATTTTGGGACCAATTTCGATGACGAAAAAAGCATCTGAGCTTGTGAAGACCATGGGGAGGATTTTATCAATGTTGGTGGAATGATTAGGCTCATATTGTGTAAGTTGGTCAATGGTGATGATTTTCCTGTTATGGGGGAACATCATCGCACGAAACAAAGAAGAGGCTATCACCTTCATAGCATACATGTAGCTACATTCGAACAATATATTGTAATCAAGTGGGGTGTCGATAACTTCAATGCCAATGAGGATGGTTTTTTCCCCAAGTTCTATGGGAAATTTTTGAAGAGCCCTTCAGGGGATGATGGTCGACCATCATAAGCTCTCAAGGTGATGGTAGATAGTATTAGCTCAGGGGAACCAAGTTTTTTCCATATTACTTTGGACATGATGCATGTGGATGCACCTTCATCGATGATGCACTGATGAACTGTGATGTTCTAGATTTTAACTGGTATCTGAAAAGCTACCAGAGCAGGGAGGAGTGGTTCTCTGCTATCTAAATCAAAGGTGAGTAGCTGAGTATCTGTTGGTTCGACTGAACCCAAGGAGGAAAGCAAGGATTTTCTCTATGATGGACATGTTTGGAGGAACTCCGACATAGACATGGTTGCAGGAGACTGTGCTAAGTCATCGACCAAACTGTAGTTATGGGCTGCCCTAACATGAGGGTTATATACATTTTGTTGTAAATGCATGCAAGGTATACGGGGGTTTGGTTCAGTGTTATGGCGAGGAATCATAAATGGTTGTCTGGATGTAGCTGAAGCTTATTTTGAGGTGGTTGGAGTAGAATTAAGAGGCAAGACGTATGGACAACTGCATGTTTTCATAAGAATCTCTTCCTCACTGGTATGGAGGATATTGTAATCAGTTGGATTTCTAGGTTGATTGGGACCTGGGTTTTGATATTTCCCCATTTTTGGTGGGGCCGAGATTATATCTTGTTGGGTATTCATCACACCTTGGTGTGGAATAGGGTTTTGAAGAATAACCGAAGGTGGTGGTTGCAAATAATGTTGTGGGGCCTGCCGAGGGGCAGGTGGTGCCATAGGGCATTATGTGTTCATGGATTCTTTCATTCGTTCGTAATCAGCAATTTGGGGGCAGTGGTGAGTATAATGTTCATACTCACCACATAGAGCACAAGGGAAGTTAGTTCTGAGGTTATTATTCTTCCCTTATCGTGGTTGATTGTTATTGTTTCCCCCTTGGGGGTTTTGGTTGCCTTGATTCTGGTTGCCCCCAACAGAATGGTTTTGTTGGGGGTTATTTCCTCCTAGCCTCGGGTTGTTATTGTTTCAGTTTTTTCCTTTCTTCTTGGTATTATTTAGATGGTGAGCCAAATTTTTCGTATTCAATTGTTCAAAACCATGAACCTATTGAATGGGAGAGGGTTGAACAAAATTAAAATCGGCATGTGGTTTTCCTAGTGGAGGAGCAACTTGCTAGGGGGGACCAGGAAATGGAAAATATGGATTGTTTTGTTGAGATTATCCATACAATGTGTAGGAAGTGGAAGTACTTCCACCACTGTTGGGGTTATATGCAGGGTTTGAGGGTGAACTTGTACTAGATTGAGAGATCATATGCAACTGGGGTACCAGTGGGGGTCCCCCCAATAGCTAAGGGGGAACAATAGGATATGATTGTTGGTGAGTGGGAGGAGGGTAATAAGACATCCGTCCATATGATCGAGGATACTAATTTTCACCATAAGTAGGTGATGGGTGGTCGTAAGGATTGAGATGTGCATAGAACCAATCAACCCATCCGCAACGTGGGACATCCCAGGTTTGTCTTAGCCAAATGGTAGGGGTTTGGGTGCATCAAGAAATACTGTGTACAAGTAACTTGATTGAGAATATATGAGGTCAAATTGTTGGGCTTTGCTGATGGCTTCCTCTTCTGATTGAGGAAAAGTGGATGCTACATCCTTTGAAATCACAAGGACGAGCGATTTAAGAAACCAATCAAGACATTGTTATTTGGTGGTTTCTACTTTACACAAACTACGTCGTCGACGCCATTCATGGATGTGGTCGGTGATATGGATAACAATTGTTCGTTTGAACTCAAAGAGAAGTTCTAACCGGTTTCATGATGAACTGGTAATTGGAAAAAGGACAAAAAGGCCTTGGACAATGATTCAAAGGTCACATGGGACCCTGATTTTTCGTCCACATACTATTTGGCTGATGAACTAGTGAGAGTTATTTGAAATAAACTCAAGCGGATGGAATCATCCGTGATGTTGTTTGAAGAGAACCATAAGTGGAAGGTCATAACATGGTTGGTGGGATATTCCCCTGGTTTTCCTTCAAACTTTGGAATATCTGAAGGCAAATTGGTAGGCATATTGGGCCAAGTGGCATCATGCAAAATGAGATCATTTGTGAGTTTGGTTAAATCAGGAATGTTGAGGGATGCCAAGTATGGCATAGAGGGATTTGGTCGAGGGTTAGTTCCAGCCATTGTGTGTGTAGGTAATGGACCTTTATTTTGAGATGGATTTGGTGGGTTTGTACTTATCCCTTGAGAAGAAGTTTGTCCCCCGCCTCCTTGTGAAGGAGAACCAATATATGGATTACCTTGGGTATTTGACCCAAGAAAAGTGGAACCAAGTAAATCCGATCCCAAGACAGTAGCACTCATGTGGGTGTGAGATGGTGGAGCCGGTGAGTTGGCGAGACTAGGGACTCCTCCTAGAATAGGAGGGAGATTCTGTAAGTGTCTAGAATGACATGGATTATGTGGTTCCCCCATGGTTCTGACTAGCAAAGTGAATGTGTGCAAATGGTGAAAAGAGAGGAATAAATGAACAAGAACTTTTTATATTTTTGACCTTCAAAAAATAGTATAACTCACAATTGCATGTAATCAAATGAACATCATACATAAATCAACTATAAAATAAATAAGCATGTGGATAGGTGGATTTTGTCTGCGTGGGGAAAAACATAAATAAATGCTCGTGTCTTAAAAATACCTATCATCCTTCCTCTCAATTTAGCACTGGGCCTTCCAATAACACCTTATAGTGGGGTCTAAATCCACCGGAAGAGGAACTAGTGAAGGTTGAAGTAATCAATTATAATGAGGGGTAGAGGGTGCATATCTCGAAAGAGCTAGCGATATTTCCGAATAGCCACACAAAATATGATTAAGGTGCGATTGTATCCCACAACCGCCACCTGGGTAGATATCCTAAGTTTGGCCACTAAGTGCCTCGGTCAAAGTGCAACATTTAGAGTTTTTTCCTAAAAAATGGGTCACGAACTTGATATCCTCACAAGAGTTGGGTGACTCAAGGAAGAATGCATAGAACAATCAGACCTCAGCCTTCGAGCCTTCACAGGTATCCCCCTGCCTTATGGTATAGGAACACTTGACTTGGAGGATTTGAAACATCCCTATTCTCAACTTCTATTGTTTCAAAATGTGAGAACCTGGTAACGAGGGGTTATTTGGATTCTTACCCTCGAGATCCTACCTAGGCTAAAAATTTCTTTAGGCACCTCCTGTGGAGGAAAATTTAGTGCGTTCTTAGAAAAAATTTAGATGCAGTGGGCTAAGATATTGGGGTCATGGACCAACCTCGTTTGAAATAAATTAGTGTGGATAATTTCCAAAGAAGTAATCAGATCTTTCAGATTTCCTTTGAAGTACTTTGTGAGTACTAAAAAAGAAAGCCTACTTCGACCTCCACTACTCTAATAGAAATTATGTGTGCGATGAGTGGCTTTGTGTGCAATAAAGTGAAAAGTGTGCAAAATAGTTTTAATAAGTTAAGTGTAAGATTGTAGCATGTGGAATTCACGCGGTCCTTACAAATATTCTTACCTAGCTTACTATGTTTCTTTGGTACAACCTTGCGGAATATTTAAATCCCTAAAGAACTAGAAATGTGGACATATGGGTCCTTACTTGATCCTTTAAACTACCTATAATGTTGCTTATACTAAGAAATCTTTCGAAACTATCCTAGGATTTGTAGACAAGTGGTCATGTATGGGCCTATTACTTGATCTTTTAAACTTTCCAATAGTGTTTTCTAGACTAAGAAAGTTATTAGAAACTATTCTAAGATTTCAAACATGTGGGAATGTATGGGCCCTTACAAAGATTTACGATGATTTCCAAAACTAAGAGGTACCCTAGGGGGGTTTTTTCCTCTCATAATGATTTTTTAAGGGAGATGAAATTTCCTTTCAACCACCTTTTCCGATTCCCGAGATCACACTAGGGTGCGGGGGAAGAGCATACTCGAGGGTTAAAATTGATTTCTAGTCCCAAATTAGTTGATTTTGTTTTGAAAAAGCAATAAATTCTACTCAAAATTTTAAATGCCAAATGAGCCATCCATGTGGAAACAAAGCAAAGAGAAGAATTGTGATTCTTTTTACCCCTAGCTAAAATTTCTTATGAGAAAGGACTCTAAGTGAAGTGTGATTACTTTACAAAGTGCAGTGAATTAAAATTTGAAGGCAAGGGGCCCTCAAACCACTCATAAAAAACCTTACAATTTGCAAAAACTGTACTTATGCACGGGTTGTAGTTTTGACAGTTGCACTAAGCGCGCAGAGTGAGCACAATGTGAGGAGTTTTGAAGGTTGTCACGCGAACAGAGCACATAGTGCCTAGAATGTGCATTTGTGTGCCTCAAAATCCGTGCACTTCCTGTCACGCGTCGGGAAAGAAATTTCCAAATGAAATGTTCTTGCCTTGGCTCTGAATTCTGACTTTGGAAGACTGGATTATGATGTTTTTGGTACCTTCGTACCCAAACAATTAGAAAGAAGTGCTCTCAAGACTTAAATAGGGAGGAATTTGATATTGATCACTAGTATGTTCTCCAATCTATTGTGTTGGTTTTGTCACAAGGGTGAGCAAAAACACAACACTTACTTGCCTAGTTAAGTCAGCTAAACAAGATAGAGGTTTGTGAGTTGATTAGATAACCAAATACACATGAAACAAGGTAATAAAAATAAAAACAAAAGGAAATAGATGTTAGAGAAGCTTCCAAGAACTAGAACCATGAAAAAAAAAAATGACAATTATATAACTACCAATGGATCAATATATTGATAGGATAACACCGTAGAGAAAGGAAGGGACTTATGAATCCCCTCTTACTCCTTGGGAGGTCTCTTGAGTTCCCTAATAGAGAGCTCTTCTCTTCATGCAATGGAAAGTAAAAATGGTGAAGAAATACAATGTCAATCCTCTCAAGAGGTGAGTGGAATGCCCCTTGCTATAGTTCTTGAATGATTCAAAGAGAAAAGAGGATTCTCCAAGAAGAATTATTGCAACATAAAAAT
>ML802864.1:232490-249046 GCA_009831015.1 Picea engelmannii | reverse complement strand
TGGAGATTGTTGAGATCAGTCTCCAAGTGGGAGATTGTTGGTTGTGGAGCCTGATTATCTTCCTGATTCAGAGGTCCTTGCTTTTAGCCATGTTGATACCCCATGAAGTATTTACACCCCAGAAGTATGTACACTCTTCCACGCAGGGGAGTGCAGAGGGGGGGTACCCCCTCTGTGGGGTCCTGGGGGCAAGCAGGGGTTCGGGGACGAAGCCCCCGAAGCAAAAATTGCCTTGTAAAATTATATTGTAATTTCATTGTAAATCTGGACCATTCATTATAAGGTCGTAGATCTAACGGTAGAGATTATGTTAGGGTTTTTTGCCCTAGAAGGCAACCCTCTTTTATGAGGGAAATGTATCACGGCTAGGGATGATGGTGAATATTGTATTCTGAGAGAGGAGACTGTGAGAGAAATAAGAGGAAGTTACAACGGGGTTTGTTGTAGGTTGTATCCCTTCATCTGCTGGATAATAATAAAGGAAGGACCTCGAAATTTCTCTGGTGGACGTAGCCCACACTGGGTGAACCACATAAATTTGTGTCTCTCTTGTATTGTGTGTCTTATGTGTTTTGTTTCTGTATTTGTTTTATTTTATTGCTCCGCGGTCCTGTTTTTCTATCACATCTTGTGCATTCTACGCATAGTGCGCACTTAGTGATGTGTTAGCCTGCACATTCTACACACAAAGGGAGCACTTCCTTTGGTGAATTTGCGCACTTTAAGTTTTTGAACCAAGTGTAGAGTTTTATGCCTTTTTGATGGATTTTGATGTTGTAGGTGTACTAATTGTTGTTGGCATTGATGTCTTTCTTCAACCATTGTTTCCAATGCCACGACAGATTTTTCATAACACTCACGTGGGAGTTTCATATGAGCCAAAATATTTCTAGCTTGGGATTTCATAGCCTAATTCAATTGATATTCAAGATCCAAGTATTTCCATCAAGACACCCTTTTGAAGGTAGAGAATTAATTTTTCATTTACTTAAGCCCCAACAATTGTAAAGTCATTTCCACTTCAAAGTCATCCCTAATTATATTTTATTCCTGTATTTTCCTTTCATAGTCCTCTTAACATCAATTCCACTAGAAATTAAAGTTCATCACACTATAATGAGCCTCAATGACCTCTCTCTCCCATCGCTATAGGCCTCATGGAAACTCGTATAAGTAGCATGTGAAACAACATTTGTGCATGTATTTGATAGTGTTTCATTACCACTAAAGAGAAGAGTGAATGTCAGATGAAGGCACTTAATACAGAGTCAACCACCACATGAATCCAATTAATCTCACCAAAAATAACACTAACCAAATTGATTTCATTTGTTGTTAGTGAAAAAATGTTGCAACATACAAGTGCTCAATTGAAATCAATGAATTGAAGCTATTTCAAAACCTTCATCCCATTTAATCCACACAAAAATTCTAATGGAACCCTCCATCCACCATGACAAGACCTTTTCTTCAACTCACTCCTAAATTGGGCATTGGCCTCTCCATTTTTGTGTTCTTAAAACATAGAAGAAGGAATTGTTTTAGAAATATTTTCTCATATCAATAATCCTCTTGGAGATGCAAGAGAGATTGAGGTTTTATAGTTGGATTTGTTTATATAAGGATCAAATGAAAATCAAGGATTCCATAATTACCATAACCTAGATCACACCTGTCTCATTTAACATATCGAACCCTTGTAAAACTACTAAGGCCTCTATCACATTATTCGTCACAATCCCCAGACCCAATTCATTCTCAATGTCTTTGTCCCTTAGGTTTGAATATTCCCCACCCCAACATCCCTCCCCAACACTTTACACCCATATTCTTTCAAATTTATCTTATTTGTTATATGTAATTTAAAAAAAAAACAAAAACGAAGAAACAAAACTATAATTTCATTAATATAAATAAATTCCATTCTATGGATGCTTTAGAGCTTTGCCTGGCTTCTAAAAGGTAGGAGAAATGAGATTTATCTTTTCATATCATGATACATACTACCATGTTATACAAAAATATCACCAAAATATGTTGTAAATAAATTCTATCAGTTCTACCCTACCAACTACTACAAGTCTTTGGATATTTCAAAAATTCTAGATCAACAATAGTCCAATATCATAGTCCTGAAATCATATTACAAAGGCTTCAACACATAAAAAATAATAGTTGTATAATGTTAAAAATACATCAACCCAAAGGAATTAAAATAAAGGAGCATGAGTGTAGATGGAAAAGTGCCCATCCTTATCTTCTTCATTTTTTCAAACTCTGTGATCCAAAGGAAGGGATTCTTTGGATAGCGAACAACCTAAACATTTATTTCTCTATAATAGTGGTGAAAAGAGATGTTAAGCCCTAGAAAAAACCCCATGTTATGTATAAAACCATTTATTAAGCCCTATATATTGAATTATTACATTTCTATTGTTATATTTATAGGTCGGATATAACCCTTCATTGCACCCTTTAATCGTAATTGTACCCCTTTGTCTCCTATATATATATATATATATAAAGGAGATCTAGTATTAGGATCATATTTACTCATCTCATATTGTATTATGAATTGGATTTATTGTAAAAGGAAGATTCCCCCTCTAAGTGGACTATAATCATTGACTTTTAATCATTTTTTAAGTCGTTGGATCATAACATTTGGTATCAAAGCATTGATCCTAGGGTTTTGCTTACTCAAGCAAGTCACCTTGGAATTTTTTCCATAACTTTTTTTCGGAGCCACTCAGAAATCAAAACTTGGAGGATGGTTAGAATACATATCAAGGTACATGTGGTACGGATTTCAACTTATGTGTCATTGTACTTTTAGAGATACACCCTGTGGAAGTTAGGGTTTTTGACTAGTCTGTAACTAGTCTCAAACTGGTGTTTTAGGTAAAAAGGTCATAACTTATTCAAAGAAGCTCCAAATTCCATGAGACTAATTGCATTGGAAAGGGTACATGACGTAGTATTTTGTGTGCTAGTTTTAGAATCAGATATCAAATATTGAGCTCATGGAATTCTGTAAAATTTCGCTCTTTGGGAAAGGCCAAAAATCAACAAGGTTTGGGAAAGTTACCCTAACTTTCAATTGGCACATCCAATTTTGGTCAGACCTATAGAATTGCAGAGAGGACATGTCAGAGTAATACATGATGAATTTCATACTTAGAATGGCCTAAATTTTAGAAATACATCATAATGAAGGTCAATCAAGAGGACATACTTCAAATTAAGGGCTTAAAACGTACGTAACTTACAACTGGCATAACTTTTGATCGGAAGATCTATTTCTAGTGATTCAAAATTTGTGATAAAGAGAAAAGATAGGATAATTATTTTTTTCTCACATGGATTCAAAGGCTTCCCCAACATTTAATTCACCAGCTAAACCTCCAGAAATATCAACCATGACTCCAGATGAAATCGAAGAAATTTATCGTGAGATGGAAAATAAGATTGTTGAAAATAGGGCTCAAATGGAACTTAAGATGGATGAGAATATTAAAATAAATATAGATGAAATGGAAAATAAAATGGAAGAAAATAAGAATGACATAAAAGAAGAAATAAAAAATTCTATGAATTCCATGTCTTTTGGGTTCTTTCAAGCTCTAGAGGAGAGACACCCTAAAGGAGATATCAAAATGTGAGGAACCCGTGAAAAGAAACGTAGTATTCATGTTGAACAACCTATTAATAATAAGCAACATTTAGGTGGATTTAACTCTAATAGTGGAGTCAATTATGGTGGGTGACCTAAATTCAGCTTTCCCAAGATTGAATTAGATAATTTTGATGGAACAAAGGTCTATACTTGGGTGAACCAAATAGAACAATATTTTGAACTACACAATATTATGGATGATAAGAAAATGATTCACATAACAAACTTGAAATCTGAGACAAAACCATATCAATAGTATGAATGGGTAGTTAAAATGCATCCCCCTCTTTATCATTATACGTGGGGTTTATTTACAAGAGACTTAGAATCACAATATGGGAATGTTTGGGAACCAGACTACTTCACTCAATTGACCAGAATCAAGAACTTAGGTGATATTGAAGATTATAATTCTGATTTTTAGGTATTGGCCACAAGGGTGGATGACATTAGTGATGAACAATTGTTGCAAGCTTACATGGGTGGATTAAAAGAGAACATTAAACATGAAATTTTCTTAAGACATCATGGAAATATTATGAAAGCTATGCAATATGCTCGTCATATTCAAGCCAAGAATAAGACTACGCACAATCTTACTATTGGAGCATACAAAAAAATCATAGATTGTTTTGGGGGTCATAAGACAAGCATACCTCAACCAACAAGGTTGACACCCCAACAAATGGATGAAAGAAGAGAAAAAGGACTATGTTTCAATTGTGACAACAAGTACAATAAGGAGCATAAATGGGGTGAGAAGAAATTATTCTACAAAGAATGTGAAGAGAAAGAAGATAGTACCTCAACCAACAAGGTTGACAACTCAACAAATGGATGAAAGAAGAGCAAAAGGACTATGTTTCAATTGTGACATCAAGTACAGTAAGGGGCATAAACGCGATGAGAAGAAATTATTCTACATAGACTATGAAGAGGAAGAAGATCATAAATTGGAACTGCCACCAGATCTAGATCTAGAAGAGACTAATCCAACAATAACTTGTCATGCATTGGCCGACATTAGTAATCCACAAAACCTCAAGATACAAGGATACACCAAAAATAAAAAGGTAACAATATTGATTGATTCTAGTAGTACCCATAATTTCGTCAATTACAAATTAGCAAAAGATCTCAATTGCTTTGTATATCCTGCACCACAGTTTCAAGTAATGATTGCAGATGGAGGCACCATAAATTGTTTAGGGAAATCCCATAGTATTAATCTCAACATGGGGGATTATTTTTTGGATAGCCCCATGATTTCCATCTAAATGGGGGGTGTTGATGTTGTATTAGGGGTCCAATGGTTGTAATCACTAGGAACATTGATCATTAATTTTCAAGATCTCTTCATGAGATTTTCCTCAAATGGAAAGGAAATTGAGCTTAGAGGTATCCAAGGGAAACCCTCTAAAGTTGTAAGCTCTTATAGCATGACAAAATTACTCAAAAAGGGACACCAGGGTGTAGTTCCACAATTTTTCTCACTTGATGTTCAAACATCTATAGTCTCTGCTCCATCAGATCTCCAAATAATATCAACAATAATTCCAAGGTATTTGGTGAAATGCTTAAGGTTCTTCCACCTACTCAAGATCATGACCATGCTATTCATTTGCAACCAGGAAGTGTACCACCTAACATTAGGACTTGCAGGTATCCATATGCACAAAAGTGTGAGATTGAGCGCATGATCCAAGAAATGTTAGAGGCTGGCATCATTCAACCTAGCCAAAGTTCTTTTTCTTCACCAGTGGTGTTGGTTACAAAAAATGATGGTTCATGGCACATGTGTCCAGATTATAGACAACTCAACAAAATTACCATCAAACACAAGTTTCTTATCCATGTCATTGATGAATTATTAGATGAATTGCATGGAGAAAAATTCTTTACTAAGTTGGATGTTCATTCGTGATATCATCAAATTAGAATGAGACAGGAAGACATTCCTAAAACAACTTTTAGAACACATGAAGGCCATTATGAGTTTTTGGTTATTCCATTTGGTTATTCAACATTTCAAAGCTTGATGAATTTTGTTTTCAAGCCCTTAGAAAATTTGTGTTAGTACTTTTTGATGACATACTAATCTACAACAAATCTTGGGAAGAGCATGTACAACATGTTGACAGAGTATTACTACTATTGGAAGAGAAAAAACTTTATGAAAATCCTTCCAAGTGTTCCTTTGGGGTTCAAGAATTGGAATATTTGGGTCATCTTGTATCTTATGAAGGTGTAAACGTGGACCCTAACAAAATTTAAACTATGAGGGAGTGGCCAATTCCCAAAAAATTGAAGAAACTTAGAGGATCATTAGGATTGACAAGCTATTACCACAAGTTTGTCAAGAATTATGGTCAAATAACAACACCTCTAATAACATTTTTAAATAATGAAACATTTTCCTGGACTGAAGAAGCAACCAAATCTTTTGAAAAACTTGAGGCTATGTGTACAACTCCTGTCTTGGCCACACCAGACTTTATAATTTTTTTTATTGTGGAGTGTGATGCCTCAGGCCATGGAATTGGTGCATTTTTAATGCAAGAAGGAAGGCCCCTTGCCTTTGAAAGTAGCCAACTTAAAGGAAAAAACTTGTTCAAACCCATTTATGAAAAAGAAATGTTGGCCATACTACATGCGGTTCAAAAATTGTGTCCTTACCTAATAGGAACACACTTCAAAGTAAAAAAAACTCATTATAGTTTAAAGTACTTCTTGGAGAAATAAGTATCTTCAGAAGAGCAACAAAAATGGGTTACAAAGATGTTGGGTTATGACTTTGAAATTATCTACAAAAAAGGAAAGCATAATGTTGTGGCAGATTCCCTTTCAAGGAAAGAAGAAGGAATAGAAGGTTCACTATATTCTATTTCTATTCTGCAATCTGATTGGGTGGAGGAAGCAAGGATATAATGGAAGAAAGATCAAGAGGTATGCATGATCATTGAAAAACTACATGAGGACCCCGATTCAATAGATAATTTTGTATGGAAGAATGATTTGCTATGGTATCATGATTGCCTATATTTATATAAGAATTCCCAACTCAAACATAAGGTCCTTATGGAATTTCACACTTCTCCTATAGGAGGAAATTCAAGATTCTTGAAAACATACCACAGGATCAAGAAGGATTTTTTCTGGGAAGGTATTAAAACTAATGTTCAAAAGTTTGTGTCTAAATGTTTGGTCTGCCAACTGAATAAAGGAGAGACAATCACAACTCCATGTCTCCTACAACCATTAGCTATACCAAGTCAATGTTGGGAAAAATTTTCAATGGATTTTATTACAGGTTTACCCAAATCCGAAGGAAAGAATGTCATCATGGTAGTAGTAGATCCACTGACAAAGTATGCCCATTTTTTCTCTCTTTCTCATCCTTTTAAAGAAAGTACAGTAGCCGCAGAATTTATGGAAACAATTCAAAAGCTACATGGAGTCCCCAAAATTATTGTAAGCGACAAAGATCCAATTTTCACAGGATATTTTTGGACTGAATTATTTCATGTTATTTTTGGACTAAATTATTTCATGTTTGGGTACTCAATTGTCTCACAGCTCATGTTACCACTCTCAATCCGATGAGAAAATTGAGACTGTGAATAAATGTCTAGAAGGATATCTTCATTGCTTTGCATCTAATAAACATACAGAATGGGTCAAATGGTTACCCTTGGCAGAATGGTGGTACAACACATCCTTCCATACTTCATTAAAAATGTCATCATTTCTAGCACTTTATGGATATCATCCTCCATCTATTACATCACCCTTGAAAGGGAATACAAAGGTTCAAGTGATGGATGACCACATAGGAAACCAACAAGAGGTCCTCAAACTATTGAAGGACAACTTGGTTATGGTACAAAATAGGACAAAACAACAAGTAGATCAACATCATAGTGAACGAGAATTTGAAGTGGGGGATTGGGTATTTATGAGGTTACAACCATACAAATAGATGTCCCTTAAGCAACAAAATAAGGACAATAAATTAGCACCCAAACATTATGGCCCCTATAAGGTTTTGCAAAGGATTGGAAGTATGGCTTACAAATTGGAGTTGCCTTCATCTAGTATTCATGATATTGTTCTTGGTTGTTTAGGAACAATGTCAAGGCATCTCAAAACCTACTTTTGACTACAAGTTGGCCCTTCTATTCAAAGGGGGCTTCCTCATCAGATTAAACAAGTTGGCTTCCAGTTGTCACCAAGCATCAACTCTTATCGTTAAGCTCAGGTGTCATATTTGGATAAATTAAAGAAAATGATAACTAGGTAGGATAAAAGACGTCATACTGGAAAATAGGTTGTAAACCTCTCAAATTAGAGGCCATAATCCATTGGGCATGGCGTCTCAATCATTAGAGAAAAAAAATGTAATCATGATAGATGGAAGAAAAGGAGGAGACAGTTAAATCTCAGACAATTTAGAGGGAAGAAGCAGTCTCTACAAATTTGAGATGAAGAAGGGCGATTTGTTGGGCATTATAAGCAATGAATCCTGCAAAGAAAAAATGAATACATACAAGAAAATATATTAGGGTTGTGACTGATATTGTATGAGAAGAAAATAATACTTCATCTCATACTCAAAAGGCTTGATAAAAAAGACTTAGGTTCAGTCAATGCTTACAACATGTGTATGGAAATTTGTGATCTTTAAAGATTCCTTTATTATTTGCAACAATGGAGGTTGTACCAAATTGCTGCACTTCTAACCTTAACATTAATCTTACTGCAAAGAGAAAGAGGAAACAAGTATCACATTTGAAGAAGCTTAATACATAAAAAGAAAGAAGAACAAGGTTCTAATTGGACTGAGCAATGAATCCATGGATTGATCTTTATGATCTGGAAATATTTACAAATAGCCTTACAGGGTTGATTACAAAAAACTTAGTGATTGTTGCTCTTCATCTCCTAACCTGTTAACCCTTCTAAATGTCTTTTGTTGTTTCTTATATTCTCCTTGATTGCTAGCCTAATGCCTTCATATTTGGAAATAGTTTCCCAATGCTCCTTTGAAATCTGGATCTGATTTTTTAAAATAGAATTATGGTTGAAGATAATTTTGGAGCTCTTGACACCTCATCTCCATGTGTTGTCCTATTTCCCTGAAAAATAAAATTCTATTGGTTATTTAATCAATAACCCTTTTTTCTTCTATACACTATGTTGCCTTTCATTGGAGAAGTTTTTCTTGCCACTTATTCCCTTTTATGCCATTGGACACCTTTTCAAAATTAGAGATAACTAGATCATTTTATCAACCATAACCTTGAAGACCAGAATGCTCTCTTTTCTAGATTCTCCTCTAGTAAAACTTATTATCAATAGAGTTTGAGTTTATAGATATCACACATAATATCAAATTTGGATAATCTCCTTAATTAAAGGGAAAAAGACTTCAAATTTCAAATTTGGATAATTTGACTAAATGCCTAATATGATGAACTTCTTTCTTGAGTCATTTCAAATTTGAAATGGCCCCTATATCACTAAGATAGAATACTAAAAATAGTAATATGCCAGAGGTAGAAGCAGTTGACAATACTTCGACTATAATATCAACCAAGGAGTATCAATATCTGGAAATAAAACCTAGAATTTTCCCACCAATCTATTTTGCTCTGCATATAGAATGGATCTAACAATATCTTATGTTGAAATCCCAGGTGTGAAAGAGATGAGCTGCAAGTCATTCTAATCAATCTGCTCATTTATATAGCACTATTTAGCCTATCGCTCCAGGTTTTTTCGCTTCCATCAGATTGAGAACATTGTGCAAATCCGTTTCAAGGAGAGCTGGACTGGGCGTTCCATTTGTTATTGGGCATTTTGCCAATCTGAACTTTCACGAAATCTCGGCGAATACCCTTCAGAAAAACAGCGTTATCTCTTAAACCATTCATGATTTTGTGGATCTGCTCGCCGCTGGCCTAATTGGATCCATCCTGCAAAAAACCCATATCATGGATTTTCAAAATTCCTCTTTGTTTGCCCAGAAAGTCCGCCTGAAATTCCCTGCTCGAAAACCACTGTGTTTCTGCATTTTCTTAGGCGGTTTTGACAAATATTATTCCTGGGGTCAGAGGGTGGTTTTGAAAACCACTTGAGGGAGGGACGAACTACCTTCACGAGCTGCCACGCGTCCCAGGGTTGTTTTATCCAAAACCATTTGGGGGGGTTCCTCCATCGTTAAATGCCGTGAGGTCGTAGGTGTCGAGGTAAATATAGGCCATTGATCACCCTTTGCTCGTCTTTAATGATAACCGTCAGATCTAAATAGGCGTTGTATTCATTAGCCTTTAGGTATATGGATATTTAAGTTTTGATTTTGATTTAATTTATTTCGAAGTTTCAAAAGAATACCCAAGATACAGACCTTTAGGCTTTTAAAAATATTATTTTAAAATCAAGTCTTAAATAAAGACTTATTTAAAATAATATTTATTATAGACTTCAAAGATAGAATAAAATGAAGATTTGGTAAAATTTTTGAAATTTGGCTATAATGAAATTTGAGCTAGGATTGGAATAGGATTTGGTGAAACGATGATAGACTTAAAATTCACCATTGGTTTTGGGAGCAAGATTAAACTCGACATTAAGATCTTACAAAGATAGACATATTTCGTTTAAGGACCACGAGAATATAATGGTGAGGATTTACTAGATTGGAACTTTGAGGAGAGGGGAAATTAGCGGGTTTCATTTTAGGAATTTTTTTGGCAAAAGCTTTCGAGGGATAAAGATAAATGATAGACTTTGCTAAGGAGTGGAAACTCGAAAGGATGAAGAACATAAGCATGCTTATGTATGTAAAATTTTGGGAAATAATGCAAAAATTGGTAATGTCAATTTTTGCGACAACACTATCTTCACATGTACATTCAATCTTCCATGTGTCTTGCTTAAAGAAGGTCATCGGCAATAAGATCTCAGTCCAAACTATTTTACTATAGATCAATAAAGAAGAGAAAATCATACTAGAGCTGGAAACAATCCTTGAAACAAGAATTAAGTAGCTGAGAAATCGAGCAATTATAGAAAACTTCGTCTAATAGAAGAATCTACCAATGGGAGAGGCAACATGGGAAGATGAGTCCTTCGTGCAGAAACACTTGTGGTTAGTCAAGTGTTGAGGACAACACTTCTTTGAAGGGGAGGGGCATGTTAAGCCATAGACAAAGCCCCATGTTATGTATAAAACCCTTTATTAAGCCCTAGATATTGAATTATTACATTTCTATTGTTATATGTCTAGGTCGGATATCATCTGTCATTGCACCTTTTCATCATAATCGTACCCCTTTGTCTTTGATATATATATCAAGGAGACCTAGTATTAGGATCATCTTATCTCATCTCATATTGTATTCTGAATTGGATGTATTGTAAAAAGAGGTTTCCCCCTCGAAGTGGATTGTAATCATTGATTTTTTAGCATTTTTTTAAGGCGTTGGATCATAACAAGAGACATATGCAAAATGAAACCTACACTTAAAATTTCTAAGCACCTTTTCTAGTGACCAAAAGTAGAGCAAGTTTTAAATCCATTAACTCAACAAAGTCGTTAATGGCGATGATAAGTATATTAAACATCCCACTCCACTAATGGGAGGACCACTGAAATAAATCCATGAACAAAACCTATCAATGATTTCTTCTTCAATGTCTCTTGGAGGTTCCATGGCCTTGATATATGGGAAGCTATTGAGTATATTCCAACTTTGCAAAGAAAATTATAAGGGGATAATGTACCTATCCTTAAAAATAATAGCATTTCCTTAAAGCCATGTTCCTCGAGCAACAAGAAGGAGAGATTTAAAATTTTCTATTACTTGGATTCCACACCATCTTTAGATATTATCTTCAATATTATTTCCCCTCCAACCTCCAACCATCATTGTAACCCACAAGCCTATCTAACTTCTTCCACACTTGAGTAGAGTAAGAATGATGAATGAGAAAATGGGTTGTCATTTCATCACTTGCTTTATATAGAGGGAATCTATTATGTCAATGCTTGTTTCTTTCTATAAAGTTCCCTAACTAAGCACCTTATTAGTTAAATCCACCCACATGAAAATCCAACTTTTTAGGGGGGATTTGAATTTTTATACCTTTTTCCACCACCATATATTGGCTCATCTACCAGGGCTTCTTCAATCAATACTTTATACCCAAGTTTTGGCATGTATGAGCCTCCAAGAGGATTTTTTTACCAAATAAGTTAATCACCCTCCTCCTTTAGTCTGGAATGATTGCTTCTAAGTTTATGCATGTAACACTCCCATAAGACAAAATATTCAACTCCGAGACCTCTATGTTTTGTTGTTCTCCGTTCTTTCTCTAGATGGAGGTCAAATCATGATTAGCTACCTAGTCAAGGTTGCATAGACCCTTTTCCTTGATTTGTTTAATGAGGTGACTTGGTAATCTAAAGTTTTCACCACACCCAACCCAAGGATGTTGACCTAGTATTATCCTTCTACCATCACCTAGCTTCCAGACTAGCCACCTTCCAATAAGAGGAAAATGTTTGATATTTGACTTCTAGATAATTGATACATTTTTTAGATAATTTGTAGAATATCTTAGCCAATACTCTACAGAAGTAGGTTCTCTGTATTTCTTCTTTACCAATTAACTTCATATACTTATTCATGATAATAGTCTCCAAACATTTTTTGTTGAGATAAGCCAACAAAAATAAAGATGTCTTTTAGGCTCGATCCTCCCATCTTCTTAACAACTACTATCCTTTGCCAATTCCCTAGTGGAATGCCTCTTTTGTCTATGCTTCCTAACCATAAAAATCTATAACATAGCCTTCTTAACTTATCTAGCATTTTGCTTGGGGATGAAGGACAATGACATCTAGTACATTGGGATAGCCTTTATCATTGATCTTACCAAAATAAGTTTGCCTCCTCGTGACAACCATATATTACACCAAACAGAGAGTCATTTTTCCACTTTGTCTATAACCACTCCCAATGTTGCTTCCCATAGTCATTGGGTTTGATATAGAAACCCAAATATTTCAAAACTCCCTACAACATGACTTGTTGAAAGGGAAATAACCCAAAGAAAAGTTTATGATGTCTTCTTCACTTATAAAAATTAAATGGTTGATTTCCTTATATTTACCAAAATCCTTGTAGCAATACAATATAGGTCAAGTGTTTCTTTAATATTCATAGCATCTCTTCTTAAACCATTAAAAAACAAAAGAACATCATCCACAAAAAAACAAATGAGTAAGAGACATTGAGCTTCCCATCATTATCCCCTTCAAGGTCCCAATTCTTTTAGCTTCAATCAATACCCTACTAAGTCCTTCAACAACTAATAAGAACAAAAGAGGAGAGAGAGGGAATCCATACCTCAATCTTCTTTTAGGCTTGAAAACATATGAAGCAAACCCATTGATTAAAATGGCAATGGAAACTAACACAACTCATGGCCCAATTAACAACTTGAAAACAAAACTTAGATGAATCAACATTATCCTCAAATATGACTAGTTGTCCCTATCACAGGCTTTAGGGATGCAAATATTTACAAACATTGTAGGAAGATTTTTAGTCTTTATGGAATGTAAGTCTTCTTGGGCAACCCCAATGGCTTCATGAATTTTCCTTCCTAACATAAAACCAAATTTCTCATGAGATATTGATTCCAATAAAATTTCCTTCACCTCATAGAAATGATGTTTGCAATTATTTAATGACCTTTGCAAATATTTTATAAATGCAATTACACAACGAGATTGGTTTGTATTATTCAAAAAAAGAGGGAATGCCAAAATTTTGGGTGACGGCAATAAAGGTTCAATTAAAAGTAACCAAAACTCTCTGATTTACTTTTGAGTCCTCAAGGAACATTAGAATATCTTCCTTAATGACTTTATAAAAACCATTAAAAAACTCTACATGCCAACCATTAGGACCGAGACTTTTTTCTTTTTAAAAATATGCATAACCTCTTCCAATTTCTCTTTTGATATTTCTTCCATAAGTCTTTCGTTGGCCCTTTTAGATACAAAACTTGGAATATAAGTTTTTATTTGAACTATCTCAACATTTTTTGCCATGCTATTTGCTTCGTATGTCTCCTACAAATGCTCAATCCCTACCTAAATAATGTCTTCAAAGTTGGTACAACCTCACCATTTTCCGTCCTGATCTCCCAACATTTTTCCTATGGTTAACAAACTAGTGAAACATTTTGGTATTATCATCCCCATTTTCAATATAGAGTGGTCCTTTTTAACCTATAGGTTGTTTCCCTATCTTCCGAGATCTTCTTCTTTCTATCTTCCATACCACCAACCTCCATCTGTATGTCTTATGACGCAAAACTTGCAAGGTCTTGAATATACAATTTTTCTGACTGATATTCCACCTGAATCGAATCGTAAATATATTTTAAGAATTTTTTCTTGACTCCATGCTACAACCACTTGTTTTATTCTTTTTAAATTTTCTACAAATTGTATTGGAGTTGTTTCCCTTGTTGAATTATCACAAGGCATCCAATTCTCTTTGACTAGTTCTACAAATTCATTGTCTTCTATCCATGAAGGGTTGAATCTGAATGTTTTGGGTGGTTTCTCCCCCCACCTTATCCATTTTGAGAAATATTGGAAAATGGGTAGAATCTCCTTCAGTGCCCACCCATTTCCTCACTCTAACATTGTCATTGATTGGTCCCTCTAAAATGAGGAACTTCCAATATTTTAGAAATTCTATCTTGTCCCACCCTCTTATTTCTCCAAATAGGGTTTAACTTAATAGGTTCAATGTCAAGTAAACTTTTTTTCCTATGACCTTTGGACAAATAAGTCCATAAGAGGGTCTACCTAGGTAGTAAAACCCCATATTTGTTCCTTTCCCAATGAAAAATTCAAATATCCACCAAGGATTAGATTGTCTTTAGCCATAAGCTCCAAACTAAAAAGTTTCTCCTCGAAAACTAGTCTTTCAACATAGGTCCCATACAAGTTTAGGATTGTCGCCTCCTTTCCCAAATCCTAATAATAAAGGGTAGTTCCCAACCCTAATTCAAATGAAATGAAGTTAATACATGAAAGAGATCACGAGGATCACCCAATTATTAAGACCCCCAAATGGCCATGAGCATCAATAGACAAAATCCCAACCCCAAACAAATTTTCCAAGTCTAACGCAATCTTTACTCCATCTCCCATTTTTTCTTGTAATAACTAAATATCATGTTTATGAACTTCCATAAATATTTTAATGGAAAAAAAATTCGAGGGATTGCCTAACCCCATAAAGTAAAGGGATAGACACTTCATGAGGCTTCCAATATCGGGGATTCATTTTCTCTAAGTATTCCAATGATTGAAGTCTTTTGTTCGGAAATAACTTCATAAATTTCTTTTTATTATGCCAAAATCAAATAGGACTTTCTAACTCAACCCCCCGGCCCTTACTTTTAATATGGATGATTTTGAGAACGATATGAAGGCAAAAATATAACATCTAGATATAACAATGAAATACATAGAGATATGGAAAGAAACATAGTAATACATTACAACTTAGATTCTATTAATGACTCTCTGAAATACAAGACCGTAAAATGAAAAAGCACATAAGCTAACTAGAATGGTGGTATCTTATCTCTGAGGAGAGATGTGTTAGCTACGCTCATTCGCAATAAATTGATTACAATGAGGCTCCAAAGGCCTTTTGAACATAAAGAGGAAATAAGAAAATTCTAAATATCCAAAACCCTAACCCTGAGAAATGAAACACCAAAAGGTGTTTGGGCCCTAATGGGGGTAGTTGATACGTCAACTTCTTGAGGGCGTAAATTTTTCATACGAACTATGTTTGGGGCACTCGATACCTCATTAGAAAGGTCTAGATGAGGAAAATACATTCCATTCAACCTAGCATATTCCTCTGGCCCCATGTTGTTGAGGAAAATATATGAATTGATCTTACTCAAGCATTTTCAGACTTTACTTGGCTAAAGTAAAGTAGACGGGAATATCACCCTACGTTTATAGCCAACAAAAATATGTATCCTAACTCACAAGTATTAATTACAAGTGCTTAGGCTGGTTTTTTATCAACAAAAAAGCTTGTTGAAAATTCACTTTTTATGTATTTTTTCTTAAAATATCAGTTGCTGAAAACAAATATAAGAACAAAAGTAAAAACACCAAGATCACAATCAAGATAGATGAGACATAAAGCAATCCTTCATTTCATTCCAATTCATCAAAGAGTCATTGTCTTTACAAAACTTCACAAGAAATCTTGGACCAAAGTCAAACTTAGAAATCCCCGATGGAACATACAAAAGGACTTCTGACAGAAACCAAAACTGAACTCTAAAAGCTGGATCAACTTGTCACAGATTGTTGCCCACTCGACTCTGCACAATAGCCTTTATCAATGATGAAAATTAATTCACAAACAGACAAGCCTACATAGACTATCAAAGATAGATCAACACCTCTGAAGAACAAGTGTTTGAATGATTTGATTCAACCCTGAATATTGTTGTCTACAATAAGACCTTGCTATCACAAAAGAGAATTAGGCTATGATGAATATATGAATGAATGAAAGCTGAAATATCTCAACATAAACTCAAAGAGAAAACCTTGGCATGCTTTGTGGTTCTATCTCTTCTTGTTCCTCCCCTTATTTCAACTTTTAAAAATTTATAATTGGTTAGAGTAGTTGAACTAACTTATTAGTTAAGCTAACATAAGGCCTTAACTAACTTTAGTTAAGGAATAGGGGAAAAGTAATAATCATAATAGGGTCATAATTAAATAATAAATAATAGGTGGGACCCCCTTATGACT
>ML802864.1:171447-185602 GCA_009831015.1 Picea engelmannii | reverse complement strand
ATAAAATTTTGGCGATTTTTAAGGTAAAATAATTTTATCCTATAGAATTTGGGCGAATCATTTTTAAAATAGTGAATCTCGTTTTTGGAAAAACCATGGAAAATTAGCCCATGAGCGAAATTTAGCCCCTAAAATCATCTATGGGAGACTCCCCTTTTTTATACATGAGTCATCTTCCAATGCTAGATCTACCTCAACTACTTGTGCATCCTTTGGTTCTAAACTTCTTAGAACCCTTTTCTATACCTCATCATTTTTGTGATCCTTTCTTCTCCACCTTTTATTCTAGGAGGGTAATTCACAATCTACTACTACATGATCATATCAATGACATCTTGTACATTGAATGGGTAAACCATAATAGACCAGAGATTTCACTTTGGATTAAGAACCCTTCCAGAGGGTGATTTCATCTTCCAAACCATCCCTTAGGTCCATATCTACCAGAATCCTTGCTAAGAAATATGTCCTTGTGACTTGAAACTCTGTAGCATCCTCAATAAATTTCCCCAAATCATTCCCTATTACTTTACTAGAATCCTTATACATTCAATAGGGAGCCTCAACAAATTTACCCAGATCAAGGTGAAATACATCATTTCTATCCACAAGTCAAAGGAAGGCATCCATATTTTCATAGTCAATGGATCTTTTTTCCATTTCAAATGCACTCACAAGATTCAATATGCATCTTTGATTGATCAAAAGGAAAAGTCCATCCATCCCCTGAATATGAAAAAAATGGTTGGAACATAACCCAACAAAACCATTTAGTACGAAAGGAGCCACTCATGACATCATCACCTAAAACCAGCTTTACCAGAGTTTTTTCTATCTTTGTATACATTTATTCTCTTCATCCCTATTGAAACTTCACCCAAATCAACCTTTTATTCCTTCTAGCTAGTCTCCACAAGATTTATTCAATTTAATTTGTCCCTCACATTTCAACTCATCCTCATCAGAAATCCCTCCCAAGTCTCTTCTTTCTAAAAACTATTATTTTTCACCAACCTCAAAAGTATTACATGGCTCAGTTCCTTGTATAATCATCAAAACATCTACAAACTTAGCACCAACAGTTGAGCTAAAAGGAAAAGGACCACTAAACTTAACCAAAACAAATAGTCCCATTTAACAAAAATATTGAATATGGAGGTCCCTTTTGAGAATTACAAAATGTTCCTTTTTTCACTAAAGAAACCCAAAATATCTCCTTATGTATTGGTTGTCATGCACCATAGTACCTTCATGAGAGAAGGGTTTTTTACCCAAAAAAACTAAACTCTAGTGGATTAATACTTTGAGACATTATTGGAGGTTCTTCAATGCCCTAATGAATACAATGATCTCCCTTCATGCAAGAACCTCATTGACAGAGGATCCAATACCTGCTATATCACATTTTCAACCTTGAGTCTCTGTGAAAAGCGCCATCTCAGCCTCATCTGACATGGAATACTAAAGTTCTTGACATGATCCAACTATACAATTTGAATAAATTTTCAATCCACTTATCCTAAGGTTCCTTCCAAAGAAAAGTTGTACTCTAATTGGAATAAATCATTTAGGTCTAGAGATGACCATAAGACATCCTCCTTGGAGTAAACCCTATGTGATAACGAGGAGACAAAAATGTCTTTTTTCTTTAGCAAATCTTCAATAAAATGTATGCTTTCCATAAATCTTCATCCTTTATGCCAACCCATTTCAAATCTATCTTATGTGTAATATGTAGTTAAATTTGAATAATAATGATTTAGAAAATTAAGGGTGCCTTTTAAGATACTTTCCTAAATTATTTATATATAATGTACGTTTTATCCCTTTTTCCCATGTAACCATGCATGAGAAACCCTCAAAGACTACATCACCATCAATGGGTGGTAACCATGGGCTGGCAGGTGTGGGGGGGAGTCTTCACTATCCCGTAGGAACAACAATATTAATTTATGCATGGTGACTTGGTCAAGCCACCAACAACTAGGCAGAAGCTTGTTCCTTGTTGTGTGGTCTCATCATAGCCAAGGAAGCCAATGTAATAGAATTGACAGTTTTTGGAGACTCGATGATGGTAATCAAAGAAATGCTTGAAAAATCCTACACCTTGGGAAGTAATTTATTTCATATCATCACTCAACTAAAACATAAAGATAGGTCCTTCTCCAAAATTTATTTCTTTCATATCTATCAAGATCCAAAATCATAAGCAAACCATTGGGCCAAGAGAGATACAAAGCTTGGATTAAAAACTCAATTTAAAAATGGGGAGTATGATCAATTTCCCATACCTTAAGATTGATTTGAATGGTTTTTCAATCATAGGGTAGAGGTGCATCATAATCTCATTAAATTTTGCATGATCCAAATCTCGTAATATGATCTTGGTGGCATTGGGACAAGCAAGTGGAGGATAAGCCAGATACTATATAGCATGTGAGCTCCCTCTTTGCTCATGATAATTGAATGTTCCATTTGTTTTATGTTCAGGCATTGTGGGATAATGATGAGAACAGGGACTGTGTAATACCATTGCTTCCCCCATATTGTAAATATAATTATAAACTGTTATAATACTATCTACAGGTTGAATATGTGTGGATGTTGGAATTGATGAAACTTTTTGTTATAAAAGGTAATGTATATATTTCTATTACTAAATAAAATGGAAAGTGTTGCATAGTTGTTGAAGGGGTTTGCCAAGGTAGATCATGATGCATGAGAGAGATGGTGAGGGGAACCAAAAATGGTTGAGATGACCCCTACCAGACCGGTACTCTATTGGATTTAAACTATTTAGACCCAAAATATTCCTCTGATGCAGAAAAATAAATTATCATTCAAGCTGGTAACTAGGAAGTCCTCCTCAAGAGTCAATGAGGAGATGAGCAGAGTACCCATCTGAAAAAAATCTTGACATGACCACAAAATGGGGATTTGGACCCACAAAATCTTGTTGAGGAAGGAAATAAAAGAGGGAAAATTCATGGGAAGAAGAGAGGAGGCAGGAAGATGAGTCTACTGACCATTTTCTGAAGAGGGAGAGCATGTGCAACTCTCTGGTTATGAAGAGAACTGAGAAACAAATTGTTTATGGGTACAATAATTTTTTAGGTAACATTTTCAATCCAAGCTAATAAACGAGGTTGTAGAGAATATGAGTGACTAAGGAAATACTCATTGCAGGACCCCTTGTTTGGTGGAGAGAAAATTGATCTGCCAAGTTCTTGTGGGAGGGGGAGAGTGGCCTTTGTCCCTTGCTGTTGTTGAAGGAAGAGTCTCTCTCAGAGCATCATGATCTAGCTAGGGGGTGGCCAATGGTAAATCCTTCTAGGAGTTNTTGGTGGAGAGAAAATTGATCTGCCAAGTTCTTGTGGGAGGGGGAGAGTGGCCTTTGTCCCTTGCTGTTGTTGAAGGAAGAGTCTCTCTCAGAGCATCATGATCTAGCTAGGGGGTGGCCAATGGTAAATCCTTCTAGGAGTTGTTGTGCCTACGGTTGGGTGGAAAATGGCACCCCTTTCAGCATTTGCATCACTATCTGGTTTCTAGATAAGTATACTTGGTTAGATCTTTGTAATGTTTAGATCAGAGAAAATTTTATACTATATTCTAGAACTGTGTAAGTTTAATTTCTGATAAAAATGACTTAGTTGAAGTTATTTTGATTTAATTTCTTATCTCTTGACTATCTGTGTGCTAAAATAAGATTTATGGGAGTGGATGTTGTACAGTTTAATGCATGCTTGGGAATTGATGACTGAACAATTAAAAATATCTACAACACCTCTGAAAGAAGAGAGAGTGATTTTTCTGTGTAATAGTGCTCCATTTTAGTATGTCCTCAAATCCTATGCTAGAAAAGTTAGAGGATATCAGATCTATGTGGACTCTAGGAAATAATCCCAAATATGGGAAAACGTTAAAAGTACTTATAAATAATTATTGAAGAAAAATAATTAGGACATAAACATGAAATTGGTATAAATGAATTAAAATACAAAGTTCTCAAAATTCTATTTGGGGCATAAATAAACATTTATGTTTAAATTGTGTTAAATCTCCTAAATTTGGAAAGAATCCCCTTAAATTTTGGTGGGCAGTAAAACCTGGTAGAAACACTGAATTTACTGTGGACGTAAATCTTTGTATTAGGACCATTTCCTTAAATTTAATAAGAGTAGAAAAGCATGGTAATAAGGAAATAAAATTCTACTCATTTTCTGACGAGAAGGGATAGATTATAATTATTTTTTAATTTCTAGGATGGAGAAATTTCCTTGGAACATAAACTTTTATTAAATCCCTTTATAAAGACTGGAAATTTACATTTCTCCTTTTCTTGTTTCCTATAAGAGAAATTAAATTCATTTAAATCTTCTAGGTAACAAAACTAAGCGAGACTCTGGAAATATATGTATATATGTCTATATACATATGATTATCATTGTTATTAATATTATTAGGAAAATGGAGGTTAAAGCCCCTGGAGCGAAAAATATCTGAGACCAAAGAGAATATATTTATTATTACTTTAATGTCAAACACACCAGGGAATCAACGATGACCAAATGCTTTAACCTTCTCGTAGTCTTCGGAACTTCGAGAGTTCAGAGCTCTGGAGCTCCAGGATGTTTGGAGTGATGGAACTCACGAGCCCAAGTTGTCGAAGGTCCGAACCCTATCCTTCTATGTACGAGGTTACATAGATAATATGACATTTAATTGTGATCAATTTAACATAATTGAATATAATAACCCTTTTATTGCAATTTATTAAATTATAACCCCAAAATAATTCACTGTATTTAAATCCTAAGCTAATACAAGTGGGTCCCCTCCGAAACTCCAAAACTCTGAGACTCTTGGTTATATGAAAATGAGGAAATGTGTGGAAGAGCGGAAGGGGTGGACCCAGATATCTTTTCCTTCATTATCATATTGAATATTAAATGTAATATTGGAGATTTTTTAAACTTGAGTGAGAACTTCGAGAGATACAATAAACAATATATTATACTAAGATTTATTAAATTGATCACACATGAATGAAGCCAACTCCTTTGAATATTAAATGGTATGGTAATGTATGTAAGTGGAGTCACTTCGGAGTTTCGGGACTCCGGGGCTCCGGGAGAATTGAGTATAAAGGATGTGTGGGAGAATTGAAGGAGATCGACCTGGAGAACATACTCTCTCTCTTTTCAATTATTAAATATAATATTGGAGAATTTTAAAACCTGGGCATAATTTTCAAGGAATATAAAATAATATATTATATTATTTTAAGGTTCATTAAAATGGCTACACGTGAATGAAGCCAACTCTTTTTAAATATTAAATAATATGGAAATGTTCACAAGTGTGGCCACTTCGGAGCTTCGGGACTCTGGGGCTCTGGGAGATTTGAGTACAAAGGATGTGTTGGAGAGCCAAAGGAGATTGAACCAGATCTCTCTCTCTCTCTCTCTCTCTCTCTCTCTCTCTCTCTCTCTCTCTCTCTCTCTCTCTTAAATAATAATATAACATTTGGGATTTTATAATCCTAGATGCAATTTCCAAAAAGGTTTAGTGTAATATATTTTAATTGAATTATTATGACATTCGTACGTGACAAAGTACCAACACTTCTTCCTTTTTAAATTTATTATTTAATGTGAAGTCACGTGTAAGTGTGGACCCTTTGGGAGTTCGTGACTTCAAAGCTCCAGTAGTTCGGGGCTTCGGGACTCTAGATGTTTGATCCAGGTGGATATTGGTGACCACCCACCTCTTCCAACTGGCTCAAAATAGTTTTCTGATAATTTTGGCAATTTACTATTTTTAGCAGTTTTAACTTCTGGGGCCATTTTGAGGGCCTAAAAGAAGGTTTTTCGGGATAGAGATTCTCAATGATATCTAAAGGCATGATTGATCCCCCAAAATGAATTTCCTCGACGATACCTTTCCAACGAGCTATCATACGCCTAAAACGGAGATCGTATGCAAAAGTTACGACCCCGGGAAGTTGATGTACTAACTTACCCAAATGGGGCCTACATGACTTTTGGCGCTTCATCTCCTAGGGTTAGGTTTTTGGATGTCTAGGGTTTTTGGCATTCCTGTTTATTGTAAAAATGCCTTCATAGCCTCATTATAATTATCTTCTTGCGAATGAGCACAACTGTCACATCTCTTCTCAAAGATAAGCCACCACCATTCCAACAAGCTTGTTTCCGCTGCATTTTACAGTTTCAACTTATTTCCTTATTGAATAGAAAACCAGTTTTATTGTATCTCTGTTATTTTGTGTTAAGAACCTGTTAATAATCTATATTCATTTCATTCTTCTCATAAAATCTGGATCAGTGGTATCAGAGCGGTTTGCTCCTTGTCGTCTTAATGCATGTCCCCAATGAGGTCGAAGTACAAAGAGTTGGGTCTCGAGCTTGTTTCTCTTGAGGACAAAATCTCTCGCACACCCAAGAGACCTCTCATGGCAAGAGAAAATAAATATGACGGGACAGTAGATCCTTTCAACCTGTTGATTGAGGAAGCCCTCACAGAACAAAGGAACGAGATGAGGATAGTTTCACACAAATCCTTCGACGGCTACCAATAGGCGATGCATCTTTTTCGAGCGGAAGCACCACCCCCTTAAGGTACAAATAAAATTTGATATTACTATATTTGAAGGTCATATAGATGTAGATGTTGTAGACAAGTGGTTGAATCTACTAGAAGGGTATTTTTCTGTCCATAACTTTTCGAATAGAGAAAATATTACTTTTGTGCTCCTCAAATCTGTTCCCCACGTCAAAGATTGGTGGGAAACTTTCTGTGAGAAAAAGGAAATAGAGTAACCCTCACTATTTATAGTCACGACCACCTGGGATTCCTTCAGGGATTCTATTAAGGAACAATACTACCCTTTCGGAAGTTATGATGACTTGCATACCAAATGGACCACACTGCGGCAAGAAAGAGACCAAGCAGTGCCAGATTTCACGAATATATTTCATACCTTGCGCACCAAGCTGGGTATCAAATATTCGGAGTGGCACCTGTTGCTCAGGTATCGCAGTGCTCTACATAGATACATCCAGACCGAAATGGAATTTTTGGACATCTCATCCTTGGGCGCGACCTATCGATATGCCATCAAAATAGAGAAGAAGCTCAAACAAAAGATGTGGCAATTTGGGCCTGGGAACCCCTCACAACAAAATCTAGGAAAGGGCAGCCCCAACCCACAGAACAAAGGACAGAGAAAATATGGAAAGTATCAGGAAAACCATTCCAAGCCGCAAGCAAATAAGGACACCATAAAGACAAAGAAAGATATCGGGAAGTGGTGCAACTTCCATAAGAGCGCTTGGCATAACACTGTTGACTACCGCTCAAAGAAGTCGCTGGTGACTGAAGTGAAAGCATCTGAATTAGATGTGGATTTAGACTCTGAGCCAAAACTAGAAAGGGGAAGACAGATCATTGATGCGAAACCCAGTGCCATCGTTGCTACCACCAAGCTCCATCCTGGTGAACTAGATGAGCCAGAAGAAGGAGAACACCTCTTCCATTCACAGATGTAGGTAAAATTCACCCCATTTCACTTCATCGTGGATAGCGGTAGCCAGACGAACCTCATCTCAACATAGGTCGTCAAGCGGTTGGCCCTACCAACAACACTGCACCCACAACCCTACACCATTAGATGGCTCCGCCAAGGAAGCGATCTCTGTGTGATACAATAGTGTCGACTATTGTACAACATCAAGCCCTTCAAAGACGAGGTATTGTGTGATGTTGCTCCTCTTGAAGTTTGTGATGTTATTTTGGGCCAACCTTATTTATGGAAACGTCATGTTGTATATGATTCTAGGCCTCGTAGTGTTATTATTACTTTGAACAGGAAATTGTACAGGATACCCAAGGCAGTCCCACCTAGTGTTATTTCCTTGATATCTGCTAAGCAATGCATGAAGGTCATCTCTCAGACGGGGAAGTGTGTCTTATTCGTAATTCTCTCTCAGAATAAGCGAAAGATCACAACCACATCCAGGGTCTCTGCGGATGACCTCTCCACATAGCAGAAGCAAGTAGATAAGGTCGTGGAAGAATACTCAGATATCATCTCCTCACCTACTGGGGTACCTTTGCACTGCCAGGTCAAACACCCCATCGATCTGACCCCCAGCGCACCGCTGCCCAATGGGCTAGTCTATCGTCACTCTCTGTTAGAGAATGAGGAGATCAAGCAATAGATCTAAGAACTGCTCCACAAGGGGCACATCTGTCCCAACACATCACCTTGCGGGAGCCCAATCATGTTGGTACAGAAGAAAGATGGAACCTAGCGACTTTGCAATGATTACCAAGCTCTGAATAAAATCACAATCATAAATCGATACCTAATTCCCCGAATCGACGACCTCCTTGATCAACTCACGGGGGAGAAATACTTTAGTAAGATTGGTATGAAGTCTGGCTACCACCAAGTCCCAATAAAATAGACAGATGTATGGAAAACCGCCTTCAATTCAAAGGAAGGCCTTTTTGAATGGTTGGCCATGCCCTTTGGTTTGACAAATGCTCCGGCCACTTTCATGACGATGATGGATGATATCCTGCAACCATTCACCAATACTTTTGTAGTGGTGTATTTGGATGACATTCTCATTTACAACAAGACTTGGGTCGAACATTTGCAGCATATTCAGCAGGTTTTGCACACCCTGCGACATCACAAGCTATATGCCAACTTGGAAAAATGCTCCTTCAGCATGGACAGGGTCCATTACCTGGGCTACATAATTGATCAGCATGGTGTAGTGGATCCAACCAAGATCCAAGTCATCTGTGACTGGCCAACCCCAACCACACTCACTGAGCTTCAGAGCTTCTTGGGCCTTGCCAATTTCTATCGCAGGTTCGTGTTGAGATTCTCCCATATTGCATGGGCCCTTAGCCAAATAACCAAGGGTGGTGGTAAGGAAAAATTTGCATGGGGTCGGTCCCAACAACAAGCATTCGATAATTTGAAGCAACTCTTGTACTCATCCCTAGTACTTTCACTACCAAACCTGCAACAACCCTTTGAGATTGAGAAAAATGCTTCAGACTATGCAGTGGGTGTCATTCTCACTTAGCACAACCACCCCATGGCCTATCATAGTGAGACAGTATCAGATGTTGTCTATAAGTACCCTACTTACAACAAAGAAATGTACTCCATTGTGCAAGCATGCCGCCAGTGGATACATTACATTCTTGGGAAGGAGACAATCATCCAAAATGATCATAAGCCACTGTAGTTCATGCAGACACAAGGAAAATTGCAGAATGATTGCCCTCAAAAGTGGTCCACATACTTGCAGCAATTCCACCTCAACATCAAGTATAAAACATGAAGCATCAATCGCATCGTTGATTGCCTCAGCAGACCACCAGTCGCGACACTCACCATGGTGCTAGACTCCTGCGGCCATGATACCTTTGGATGGCCCCAAATCTATGAGACAAACCTAGACTTCGCCACTACCTACCAAATGTTGTGTGAAAACACAGTTGTCGATAATTTCCATCTTCAGGATGGGTTTTTGTGTCATTTGGGCCATATCTTAGTTCCATCAAGCAAGCGAGCGAAGATGATCTAGGAAGCCCACTATAGTTGGGTGGAAGGACACTTTGGCGTCAAAAAGACAGTGGTGATGCTACATAAACATTTCTACTAGCCGAAACTTCGACAGGAGGTCAACAAGTATATTAGGTCCTGCACTGCCTTTGCTATTGCCAAACCGACCACTAATAAACAGGGCATGTACACCCCTCTTCCTACTCCTGACAGGCCATGGGAATCCATCTCAATGGACTACATGTCAGGCCTCCCATCGACCAAGTGGGGAAATGACTGTGTTTTTTTTGTTGTTGATCGCTTTTCTAAGATGGTGATTCTGGCTGCCTGCAAGAAGAACATCACAGCAGAGGCCACTGCCAAGATCTTCTTTGAACGAATCTGGGTACATTTTGGAATCCCACAAACCATTGTCTTAGATTGGGACAGTCGATTTATCAGCACATTCTGGTCGAGCCTCTAGTCACTACCGGACACCAAGCTCACCAAATCCATAGCCTTCCACCCCCAGACAGATGGCCAAACCGAGGTCGTCAATTGAATGATTATGTATATCCTTCACATGTATAATTCAAAGCACCCTCACACATGGGATGAGATCCTTCCCTATGTCCAACATAGCTACAACCGATCCCTGCACAACTCAATTGACCACAACCCCTTTCAGGTGGGGTTGGGATACCTCGACTGACTCATCTCCTGCTCAAACTAAAGCTGACAAAGCCACCCGGTTCATTGAGCAGATCCAGCACATCCGCCAACAGGTTCAAGATATCCTATAGAAGTCCAATGACAAGTACAAGCAACGCCATGATCAACATCGGGTGCCACATAAGTTTTAGGTGGGCGACAAAGTTTGGTTTCACTTACAGAAAGAACGCCTTACAAGACCCCATCAGAAGCTTCGCCCACTCTGTTATGGGTCGTATACCATCACCAAGGTCATGGGCTATAATGATTTTGAGCTCAACATTCCTCCTTTCCTTGGCCTGCACCCAGTGTTCAACATGGATCTCCTTCGCCCTTATTTCCCACCATTATTGGACACCTTAGACGTAGCAGAGCAGCTGACACCAACAGAGCTCAACCCCGACTGCATACATTAGGCATCCAACAATCAGATTGTGGACACACAGATCAAGGGCACTCGACAACAAAGGATCCAGCTTTATTGAGTCGTCAAAGCAAGGCAACTCCTGCACTAAGGCAAGTGGCTCACCCGGGGCCAAATTCAACAGAAATTTCCTCATCTGATGGGGGAACTCAACGCAATCGAGACAATTGCTTCTTAAGGAGGGAGGATTGATCCAGGTGGATATCGGTGGCCACCCACCTCTTCCAACTGGCTCAAAACAGTTTTCTGGCAATTTTGGTAATTTACTATTTTTAGCAGTTTTAACTTTCGAGGCCATTTTGAGGGCCTAAATGAAGGTTTTTCTGGATCGAGCTTCTCAATGATAGTCAAAGGCATGATTGAGCCCCCAAAATAAATATCCTCGATGATACCTTTCCAACGGGCTATCATACGACTAAAACGGAGATCGTATGCAAAAGTTACGACCCTGGGAAGTTGATTTACTAACTTACCCAAACGGGGCCCACATGACTTTTGGCGCTTCATCTCCTAGGGTTAGGTTTTTGGATGTCTAGGGTTTTTGGCATTCCTGTTTATTGTAAAAAGGCCTTCAGAGCCTCATTTTAATGATCTTCTTGTGAATGAGCGCAATCGTCACATCTCTTCTCAGAGATAAGCCGCCACCATTCCAACAAGCTTGTTTCCGCTGCATTTTACAGTTTCAGCTTATTTCCTTATTGAATAGAAAACTAGTTTTATTGTATCTTTGTTATTTTGTGTTAATCACCTGTTAATAATCTGTAGTCATTTCATTCTGCTCATAAAATTCGGATCAATGTTTAGGGATGATAGAAGGAACAAGAAAAAAAGGGTTGAAGGCCCGAACCTACCCCCTATACTCAAATGGTTGCATAAATGTTATAATAAACTTTAAACATAATTTGTTATTTTGCATGGTAATATAAACTATCTTATATTTTCATAAAGGCACAATATGAGGTGGGACCCTCTCTGGAACTCCAACATTCAATAGATTTGGGTTCATAAAATCCTAATGAGGAATCTTCGCAGAAGTCCGGAGGCTTAGGTATTAATGGGTATTGAGAATCCTAAGTGATCCTTTTATATGAATTAATCATATTATAATATAATTAAATATAATTATATTATAATATAATTAATAAAAGGATAATTTGTGGTTGAATATAGTTAATCCTTTTCCCAGTGTATATATATATATATATATATATATCTTAAATTATGTGAAAATGTGGCATGGAGTTGTGTGTCGGGGAGGAATTGAATTATATACCTTAATTGAGGTTAACAACTTAAGTATATTATGGAGAAATTAACATCATTATATTATAATATAATTACTCATAATTATCATATGAGTAATTTATTAAGTTAGTGCTAAATTACTTCTAAGGTGGGAAAGAGAAAGTAAAACCTAAGTAATCACTGGGTCATGGGTATTAGGCTTAGCAAAAATTAATTATTGGATAATTAGTTGTGGAGAATAATTATACTTAATGAGGTTTAAGTAATTAATTACCAAAGAATGGTATTCTACGAGATATTTATTAAGTATTTTATTTGGACTATAGGAGAGGGACAAATTTCATCCTCTAGTCGAGCAAGCCTGAGCATCCTATGGTGACATGACGAATCGATGTTGACTAAGAACATCATTGTGATGGTGCATGCTAATCTTCCATGGGTTGACGAGTTGAGTATAGTCCAGTGGGATTGGTGAACCTTAGGTGCCGAACGGATCCCAACTGTAGTTTGGGAGGTCTGGCATGCATCGAAACTGTCCATCGAGAGAAAGGGATTAGTTCTCGATACCATATTCGTCGGAGGTAAGCGAAAAATTTATACCCCATCCCTTAAAAAGGTACTTAGGGGTCGAGTGTGTGACAAACTGGAATTGGGTGAAAGCTCATTAGTCTCCCTAAAGTTCCCAACAATAAGGTTAGTGCTTCTAGTTATGGGAAACTTGTTGGTGTTTCCATTTTTATTTGTAATGTTTTAATCTTGAGTGAGGGGGAATTTAAATCCTGGTTGCATAATATCTCATGGAAAATTCAGGACCTTGTGTTTCAATATGTCTATCTATTCTGATATTTATGCTTGGCTTGGGGTTGGTTCTGCACAAATTCTTGTGTGGAAGTCAAGCATCGAAGGAAGCCTAGTATTCATCTCTCTATGGGAAATAACTCTTTTATTTTGGTCTTTTTTCACTCCCTTCCCTGTTACCTATAGTCATGCAGAAGTTGGGATTGTTTTGGCAAAGGATTCTTAGAGTTGACATTCAAAAATTCAGTCTCTTTATAGAAACAAGACTATTGCTTGGCTCTTGAAAGTCTGGTGGCAATGCAATAGTCCCTCTGGGTAGGATCATTTTCTCCAATTTAGAAATGATTTTCAGGTTTCATTTTGCAGGTTTGAAAAACATGGAGAACGGAGATGTATTGCACCTGCGATGGGTAATGAGAAGGCACAAGGACCTCATTTGGTCCAATAGAAGCTCATGGATATCAGTAACATCCAAAGTCCAAGAGAATGAGCACCTTTGTATTTCTCAAAATGCAAACATGATTATTTTGTTAGTTAAGGACAAGAAAATAATGGACATTCTAGAGGTAGAGTGTAAATTCTTCACAATTTAGTCCTCAATTTGTGTAAGGATACGCCATCCATTGCATCAAACAATAGGGCCACAGAGAATTATGTCCAAGTTGGGCTCAAAGAAGATGAAATTGTTCACTAGTTGCAGGACCCAATGTAAATTGCATAGTAGAATTCTCCCCATACCGACGATGGTTAAGATGAAGTTGATAGTCTCAATGTATTCCTTTAAATATTGTGTATTTATGTGTTATTCGACTTTTAGGTGTCTATGTGAAACATGTCACTTGTAGGTTTACCTGGAACATATATTTTTTAATATTCTATAAGCTTCTTTTTGTAATCTCAGAGAGTTTCCTTTGTATTATGAAGCACATGAAACTTCTTTATGTACTTTGTTGCTAGCCTATGTTTCATCTTTTTTATTATATATATTAGTTTTGGTAAAAGAAAAATCAATAAATGGTAACTAATGTAAACTATATATATATAAACATTAACATATCATATATAACTAGCACAAGAACTTGAACTTGAGACTTCTTATTTATAATAGAAAACACTCAAACTAATCCACTAAACTATACATTATTTTTCCTTATAAAAATACATAATAATATTATTTATTAAAAATAATATATTAAAAAACTACTAAAACAATATATTACAATATATATTATAAATTGATATCACTCAAACAATATACAAGAAAAATAACAATTAAATATACATGATAAACCAAATACATTCCCTATTCTTATGTATTCAATCATTCTTTAATATCTTTATTTCTACCCTTTAATATAACAACATTAATTATAAATAAAATGTTTTAA
>ML802864.1:111761-135903 GCA_009831015.1 Picea engelmannii | reverse complement strand
TTAAGCAAGAATCATAAGCATCTTTGGCTAGTTTTTTGACTCATCATATATATTTCCTATGTGTGTTCTGGTTAACTGATTAGTTTTCTTATCCATTTGATTTACAAACCTATCTGATAATAGCTCTTGAAGGCCTTGTATTGCATGAATATAGCTAGAGTGTATTGAAGATACAAACCAGTGATTAAGATATTCATCTTGATCCAAACCCACACCCATTATTGAGAAAATAGTTACCAAACAGATTAAGTTACCAGGCATCTCTGATATACAACCTAGGAGAGTTTCCTGGAGTGCTAACAGATCCCATCACTCAAACCACAGTTGAGTGACATAAACTTACACAGTTCCTTCAAGATATACCTACAAAAGAAAACTTGTTCCTGATAGATAATCAACCAAATAAAACATACAAGTGTCATGTCAAAATAGAGAAACAGAGTCTTTAACTAAGACCACATTGTTTCTTTATTCCTCAAAAAACAACATACCCAGAGGACTTTGAAGATATTTTTTGACAAACCATCTTCTTCACAATTTGTTCTATGTAGATATGGTTGATGTGTAATATCTGAAAACATTCCTTGCATTCCACGATTCTTTTCCCCCATTACTGAAGAAAAGTGGATTGTAGAGTATTCTCATCATTTATCCAGTTAATCAACATGAGTGAATCCCCATAAATCTGCAAGCATTCAACATGATGTGTCAATGCAAAATGCATCAATGCCCAGAGGCCCATCACTTCAGCTTTTGTATTTTTTTCCTCCCATCTAGCAATCCATCATTTGATATGATTGTGAGTATTGAAGGATAAAAGGAACCCAACACCACAGATTCCCCTTTGTGCAGCTCCATCAAAATATCCTTTTACATATAGTTCTGTCTCTGTGACACATGTCAGTGCTCTAGTAATCATTGGTTTTGTCCTTTTTTGATATTTCTTAAAGAGACCCACTGAGTATGTAGCCACCATGTTGAGAGGAATATTTTTTCCATTAAATATCAAGTTGTTCCTGTGTCTCCAAGTAGCCCAACACACATACATTGGTAGAGTCTTTAATTGTTTATTTTCACAAACCCATTTTTCAAAGCATTGCTCCAATGAGGTGGTTTCCCAATTTTCCTGAATGTTTAATAAATTTAAAACCTTCCTCCAGAGATCCCTTACATATTGATAATGTATAAATATGTGATCCACAGTCTCCTCTCCACTATAACATAAGACAAAAATATTAGGCCTATTCCATCCTCTATGTTGTAATACCTCCCAGGTAAGTATTCTATTGTTCAGGACTAGCCAAGTGAAACATTTCAGTTTTATTGGCAGGTTCCATTTCCATATTGAATTAAACCACCATTTTGTATTAATTTGTAAAGATTTGGATGCAATTACATCATATCATTTTTTTGCAATGACAGTCCCTGAGGGGTGCCCTGTCCAAACCAATATGTCCTCATCATCCCTTAATCTGATTCCCGCTCTCCTCATACATTGACACAAGTCATTCCATTCTAAAGCCCATCTTCCCTAAAAGTTCAAGTTTTTTGCTGAGAGCCACTTCGAAGGGCTCCACCAAAAACCTGTAGGTTTTTCAAGTTGGTATAGGTAATTGTATCCTTGTCCAACTAAAAAGAAAGTGAGCCCCTCACGTAGCATGTATACCACTTCCCCCCAAGGAAGGGATCAACCCCTATTCTTACCAATAAGCACCTACCCACCTTCCAAAACAAAAGAGAGCTAATCCAGGGATAATTTTTAGTAAAACTCCTCCAGATAAGGGAACCAGATGAGGGAAAACCTTCGTAACTTATTATCCATTCCAAGAGAGGTTTGTTTTTAAATACTTTGCAAATAAAATCTCGCTCCATGAACCTTTCCCCATTAATCCTCTTCAGACAGTCTTCAATACTAAAGCAATGTTAAACCAAAAGATATTTTGTATTCCCCTTCTGCCCAAAGATTTTGCTCTTGAAATTTTGTCCCATGAAAGCAGGTGTATCTTATGCACATTCTTCACAGCTCCCTCCCATAGAAAGTTGATAATCCTGCCTCTAATCCTATTTATAATTAACACTGGTATTAAAGCTAAAGAGAACCAATACATAGGTATGTTGGATAATACATAATTTATTAGAGTCAATTTCCCTCCCATAGTAAGCCATCTGAAACACCAGTTTTGTATCCTACCTTCAACCTACTAGATGAGCCACTTCCAATATTTACTACAGTAGTTGTTTGGCTTAAGATAAAAGCCCAGATACTTCAAACCTTTCTCCAATGGTTGAGTCTTGTAAGGAAAAAATGTCTCGATCTGTGCAAAGATATCGTCCTTAATTCCATCCCTAAAAAAATTGGATTTTAGAGAGCTACATTATATTCCTAATGATTTGCAGAAAACTTGAATCACATGATGTAATGTCTGCCACTACCGAACAATACCAATCCGAAATAGGAGCACATCATCAACGAATAGCAGGTGAGTGATAAATTTGTTGGCACTTATCCTAATTCCCACCAGATCACCCTCTTGTTTTGCTTTTAGTATATATCAACGGCCACGGGGACGGTGGTGATCGTCTATCTCTGTCTCGTCTGGTATGTTTCTCTGCACGAAAGGCGATGACAACGGCCATTAGAGGAGAACAACAAGCTTCCCAAGCAGCAGGGCCTTTCGGAGTCTTACCTCTAGTGGTTGCCCGCCGTCGAATGCCGGAAAGAAGGAAAAGAGCGAAATCCAAGGTGCGAAGACGGGAAGGGCGAGTGCGCGGTATGCCTCGAGCCATTCCGGATCGGTGACCGGTGCCGCGTGATTTCAGCCACTGTTACTGCTTTGGGTTGCGGCTTCTTCCATGTGAAGTGCGCCGATGCGTGGCTCTCAAAGTGCTCCGTCAGTCCCATTTGCAGGACGAGCGTCGATTAATTTCCTGACTTATATCAACGGTGAGATTTCTAATGTTATAAACATGGATTAATCTTATGAGAAACATACGGATTTCAGATTTCATTTCTTCGTATTCAGATGAGTTTGAACACAGGATTCTCTCAAGCCATCAATGAGGGCCTTGATCTTGCCGTGGTATTTTTGGTCTCTTTCCATGAGGAAAGAGACTATGGGGATATCCCTGAAGAGGAGGCACTGCCCCAATATCTTTATGATTTGACTGGCTGTGGACATCGCGAGTGGACTCCATTGATGTGCGGAGGACTTGCTCCTGCGAGCAGGCAGATGAAACGACCGTGGCGGTGGGAGTGTGAAATACTTGGGTTGTGATGAACTTGTTAGAGAACTTGACCTTCAGAATTGTAATAACAGTGCGGGATCACGATCAAGAACCGGGGAGTCGCAAAGTTAAGTGAAACTATTTCCAAACATGTACAAAATTCTGGTGCGATCTTCTGCATACCCAATTGTATATTGGCTGGAGTTTGTAGGTAGCCATGGATTAGTCTATTTTATGTATTACTAGTACAGCTACATAATTGTGGCTGATGAACGTCTAAAGGCATCTTTAATTTATTAAATCTAATTTTAATATAAACCTTAATTAGGGTTTGAAAATAAAATTTGCTATATCTGGTTAACATTTTTTTTTGCCTTCCAAATCATTATTCGTACAGCGACCTTCTATCTAATTCTTCATTTACCTCTGAACACTCGCTCCAGCTGCAACAATCTTATGCAATAAAATTTGAAAATAAGTTACTCCATTTTCTAGGGCCAACATTCACACATGTTTTACACATCTAAAACAACAACAATATTACAAACACATTACCACATTACACAGCAAATAACTCAGCAGAGGACAACAACTAACTTGACAGAAACAAAACCACTTTATTTCACTAATCGCATTCAAATCTCCACGGTTGCTGCACATATGACCATGCCCTTGAAGCCTTCCCCACCATCAACATTAACTTCAATCCACTGCCGTGTTGAGGGGTTAAACAGATAAGACGTGTGTTTATTGGGGAAGTGTGTTTACAAAAATCCAGTCATGCCAGTGTAGTACATTTAAACTGGTGAATATATTGCAGAAGAGATGCTACAGCAGTCCAAACGTTTTTCTGGCCATTATCATACAGAAAATAAAACGCTCATCCAATATGAAACCCTCGGATAGGTGAGGAAATTAGGGGTAGAGAATGAAACGCATTGATATTTGAGGTAATCCTAAAGGTTAATCATTTAAACGTGGCAATCATATGGTGATAGAGTAATTTCTTAATATGATTAGGTAAATGTTAAAAAGTAAACAGGTTAATCTCTTTTTGTTAAATCAAGTTGCTTAAAATGAGTTATTTTTTCTTTAAATGTATTTACATTTTCTCAAAACTTCTATCCAAAATCGCCTCTTAAGTATACTTGGCAATTTACCTTGTTGGTGTTTCAGTGAATGTATACTCAATTAAAATAATGGGCCAAAATTAAGCAAAACTATGTCTAGACAAGCCAGAATTCTTGTTTGATCTTCTGCATACTTCAATGAAATTTCAATGATTGTATGACTCAATTAAAATAATGGGCAAAGTTAAGTGAAACTATGTCTAGACAGGCCAGAAATCTGGTGTGATCTTCTGCATACCCAATTTGTGTATTGGTTGGAGTTTGTGCTTTAGTGACCTCTAGCTTTATGTAATATAATATCTCTTTTTGTTCAATCGGGTTGCGTAAATGGTTTTTTTTTAATGGATTCTATTTACATTTTTTCAAAACTTCTATCCAAAATCACCTCTTAGCTATACCTGTCAATTTACATTGTTGGTGTTTCAATTGAGATATGCTTATAAAACCAACTACAACAAATATAATGAATAGGGAATTTACAGATCAATTGCAAATTGACCGCAAGTAACCCCCTTCGATTCTCAGCGCATTCCATACGACTTATTTAAGATTCCCCTAGCAAGTCCCAGTCCCAAAAATTGGAGGTTTTATAAAAGAAAAAGTTTGAATAGTACAGCACACAATCATAGACAGTCTCATTCATTTGATTGTCTTTAGCTATGTTGAATGATTTTCCAAAACGAGTTGGAACGAGTGTTTGGACATATACATAACAATAACTAACAATTACATTTTATGTATATACAAGCACACTGCATATGTTGAAAACTGAAAATTGAATCATATTTAACACAGAAATAACTTTGATCTCATGCTACTGCAAATGTTAAAAAATGAAAATTATATGGAGCTGAAAATTATATAATAGGATTTTTACAAAAATATACCCAAGTTTAAACATTTAGACAATAATATAAAATAAATTTTTATTCATTATTTAAAAATTTGCATAAACAAGTCATTCCAATTAATTTATCAGAATAATTTGGTTTGATAATTGAGTTCATCTTACATATCTATGTTAAACTTAAACTTATGGGTGGCTAAATGGGTGGCTAAATGGGTGTTTTTTTCTTTCTTTGAATAAATTAGAATGTTCTTATGGGACTTTTCTTGCGATCTTAATTTACTTTCCAGGATAACTTCAAAATGAATATATGCTACTCATAAACTTTCATTAATCAATGACCAAATATTCATTAATGATTAATTAATTGAATTGACTACTCATAAACTATCCAAAAAAAAATATCTCCTTTCTTTAGACAATATAACCACTCACATTCACTTCAGCTTGTCCTTTCCCAGCTTCTAAGGTATGCTAGTTTATTAAAATTGTACTTTTATCCTCTACACCACACTAAAATAAATAATAATAATAATTTATTTCAATCAATTTTTTATCTCATAAACTTCACTAATATTCACATAGATCACTCATCTTATAAATTTCAATGATCTTCTGATAAAAAATTTCAACTTTAAAAGTTCTTTCTCATGTTATTCACATATCATTTCAACTAAAAATAAAAATTTTCATAATATTAACCAATAATAAACAATTATTCTACATGTTGACTTCAATATTGTTTTCTCAAAACTAACTAGCATTGACATGTAACAATATGTCATATTTACATTTTTATTTGAAAATCACTTTATTTTATTTTATTTGAAGATTAAAAAGATGAAAATTAAGTTATTAATAAATTTATTTAGTAAATGTTATTTATGGAAATAATTTATTTTTTAATTTTTTTAAGATATATATTTTTTAATTTTGTTTGAAATACTATAAAATAAAATTATTGAATATGTAGATTTGAGTGATTAATTTTATAGAATCAAAATGTTTTAAATATTTTTCAACATATTGAATCTATTTATACATTCAAAAATATTATTTAATATTTAAATAATAAAAAAATAAAACTTAAACCAAATTTATATACCAAAATTCTAATAAAAAAACCAAAACATAAAACATTTAAACAATACCCTTACAAACAAACAAAAACATGAAAACAACAACGTTATCATGGTGCAACAAATTAATGTAAAAACGTTATCATGGTTTACATGCGGCAACGATTACTGTAAAAAAGTATGTTTCGTGGTTTACATGCGGCAACAATTTACTAATTTCCAATAATGTTATATTCTACCACATTTTCAACCTGTCCGAGGCTGACATGTGGTAATGATTATTAAATTCCAAATAATGTTATATTTTATACCTTTCAACCTCTATAGTTTACACGTGGCAACAACTACTAAGCTCGAAATAATGTTATATTCTATAACATTTTCAACGTGGCCCCCAAGTTAGGTAAAGTGTAGGGTAGGTGGTGAAAAGTGGCCTTTATAAGGCCATGTCAATGAAGAGGAACTAATATTTATTTAAACCAATTGATTTTTACAAACTAAGCGAACGAACGTAGAGAGTTGGAAGTAGTGGGATATAAGAAGTTTGAATAATACTTATTTAGTACATAATTCTCTTAGTCAAAGAGATTTACACCGCCCCTATCTACATGTTTGGTAGTGCCTTCATTTGTTTTGCCCTTTCTCACTATCAAATTTAACATCGGCCACTTTTGTGTTTTTGTGTGTAGTTGAAATGAAAAATGTCAACCTTGTGTACACAACGTTGTTGCAATTTAAGAGGCTTAGATTTAGTCAAAGGTATTTCAAGATATTATTATGTGGATTAATTCATGTGATTCAGTGGTTTGGTTTGAGTTTTATAAAAAACGTTTTAGGGTTAATTTTCATATTGGTTACTTTTATTGAGTGCCTTACTTGGTTTTAGTTTCCATTAGTTATTATCTACAAATTTGAGGAAGTGTTCAAAAGTTTCTTTATGAAATGTTTTTTTTTTAATTTTTTTTAAAATCTTATTTTGGAATTTACAAAGCTTTTAAGATGATTAATTTTTTATTAACAATCTTTGTTTTTATTCAATAGTGTAGGCATGGACATATATACAGAGACTACCTTAGTGTTTCGAGTGGTATATGTAACCCTTGCATCGCAACACCATGGCACAGTGTATTTGAACCTTCGAGTGGTATATGTAACCCTTGCACCGCAACACCATGGCACAGTGTATTTGACAAGGTTCAAGGGGAAACACCCTTGATGGTTTCTCAATGCCACTAATGGGTAAGGTTGAGGGTCAACATCCTAAAATCTCTACAATATTTGGCATAGATAACACCATGCATGCCTAGCTTTAGAGCTTGCAAATCAAGTCTTGAGTTTGCACATAGATACTTCGACATTACATGCATGCTCCTACAACCACGAAACACAACAATCACCAAATAATGTTATGGAAGGTCAACCATTTTTGTGACATCTAAGTGCTTGCAAATTTGTATAACTACTTGTCCATAATTTTTGTTAATTCTCTTAAATGTTCATCCACTTAATAAATAAGGTTTTGTCTCATAATTCTCCTTAGAACTTTAGCGTATTAGATGTTGACATCTTTTTTTATTTTTATTGGTTATAATATCACATATTTCTTTATTTTGTTGATTAATGGAAGAGCTTTAACACTGTATCTCTATTTTAATAATGAATATGTATGTAATGATGATAATGATTATTGTCTATTATGATCAACTTTGATCTATGATGAGAGCATAGCTAGTTTTCTACATATCCATGGCCATTTATATAACTTTGAATTCTCTTGGATTTGGAGTTGTCTTTCTTACTCACACATACTGACATTTCATATGGATCAATCTCAAAATTATTATACATATGAGATTATTCACAAGACATGCACACAAGAAACATATATAATATGAAATGATAATATAGAGATATGGCACCACAATAAAACATGGATCATAGAGTTCCATAAATATTGACCACAAGCCCAAGATAACATTGTTTTTTCTCCATGGGGAGTCAAGTGCAGGGGGGTCCTTTATGGGCCTGGAGGAATCAAGGAAGTCTCGTTCTATTGGAATTTGGGGAATTCTTCAAACAATAAAGCAAAGGCTTACACATTATTGGCTTAAGATTGCTAAAGACTGTCACATTTCCCAATTTAATATCATCGGGGACTCTAAACACACAATAAGGTATTTCATGGCAGACTCTTATCCTTAGGATGTGGGATCGATGGTCATCATTGGTCACATCAAAATTAGTCTCAAATTCTTCTCATCTCACTTCTTCTATCATGTTCTCCAGGAAAACAACAACCAAGCAGATGAAATGGCCAATCAAGCCATAGGACTAGCCCCAAGTTCCTTATAGATTAATGGGATCATTCAATTGTTACCCCCTCCCTAATGTTGGATTTGAAACTTATCGTGGTTAGGGCCCGCGAGAGTGAGGTAGCCGCGGATCACGCATGCTAAAAGACACGTTACGTCGGGTCTTCAATTAATATGGGAGCATGCCATATCGATTTGGTGTAACACCATGTTTTGCCCCATAATTGTAAATATGATAAGACTTCATATAATGTGACTATGAATCTTGTAAATGTGTTTTGATTAATGAAAAAAACCAGACAACTAGCTAAGAGGGAAAATCCTTGAGAGTACTAGCCATGATATTGCATGTGGAATTGATGAGGTGGATCGGTGAGGTGGAGATGAGATTTTTTAGGGAAGAAAATATGAATCTTTCTTAGCAAGATAACTTACACTTTCAAAACATAAACCCACACCTACCAGCATACCCAAATCACTATGAAGTCACGTGACCAGTTATGGAGGTCAGACTAGTTATTGAAGCAGTTAATAATTGTTGACAATTTTGGTCTCTTGAAGAAGGCAAAGGGTCAACTGGATGAATTGACGAATAGGACACCATGGATTTTCCCCTTCATGAATTTAGACATCAGACAATAGGTCAAGTCTGACAGAAGATGCAGGATTCCCAAGGATTGGCAGAGGAAGAGGCCAAAGGTGAAAACATCACCAAGGGAAGATACACACAAAAAAAGTAGTAGAAGAAGAGAAAAAAAAATGGATCGCCCATGATGGTATGCATATCATTGAGCACATAGATAAAAGTGAGTGAGAAACAAGCTCATAGAAAAGGGCATAGAGAAAAAAGATGTTAGTTGGCACAGAGTAAAAGAAGAGAAGAAATTAGAGAGCTTTCTTTGAAGAAAATAGGAAGCTCATCTAATATATTGATGATCACCCTGAAACAAACAAGACCCAGATCCAGACTAGAGCAATAGATTGTACCTGGGATTGATGATCTCTTTGATCAACTCGGGGGAACTGCAGTCTTTTCAAAGATTAACTTAAGGTATGGATACCGCCAAGTCAAGATTAAGGATGAGGACATCCATAAGACAACCCGCAGAATGAGGTATGGGTACTATGAGTTTGTAGTGGTGCCATTTGGGCTTACAAATGCACCAACCACTTTCATGTGCTTAATGAATAATGCGTTCAACAAATATTTAGATAAGTTTGTCCTAGTATTCATGGATGATATTTTGGTTTATTCCAAGACTAAAGAAGAGCATGAAGAACATCTCAAGATGGTGCTACAGGTTCTAAGAGAGTTCCAGTTGTATGCTAAATTTAGAAAGTGTGCCTTCTTTCAGAAGGACACCCAGTGGTTAGGCCACATAATTCCAGTGAAGGAGTAGCAGTGGACCCTGAAAAGATCAAGGAAATCATGTATTGGCTTGCCCCTAGAAATGTGACAAAGGTAATATATTTCATGGGATTGGCTAGGTATTAGAAGTGGTTTATAAAGGGATTTTCCAATATTGGTAATCCCATTAATTCATTACATAGGAAAGGGAATAAATTTGTATGGTCACTAAAATGTGACACTAGCTTCTAGTAGTTGAAACATCTTTTGACTAATGCCCCTATTTTGAAGATCACAGACCCTGAAAAAGACTTCTTGGTTTGCATTGATGCTTGCAAAGAAGGATTCGGTGGGGTGCTCATGCAAGAAGGGAAATTGAAATGTTATGAGTCAAGAAAGCTAAATGAACATGAGCATAAGTATGTCACTCACGAGTTAGAGCTTGCAACAATTTTGCATACATTGAAGATGTGGAGACACTACTTACTAGGAAGAAGGTTTGTCTTGATGACAGACCATTGTGGACTAAAATATTTATTCGACCAACCAAGGTTGAATGCTAGACAGGACAGGTGGATGGTGTTGGTTAGCAAGTTTGATTTTGAAATCAAACATATTAAAGGGAAAGAGAACAAAGTGGCATATGCACTTAGTAGGAGTGTACATATTGTACATTTAGCAACAACTAGTGTAAGAGATTCTAACATCAATCAGATGATTGAAACCCTTTTCCAAGAATATGATTTCTTCAACCAGGTAAAAGAAGGGTTACAACAAGAACCCAGGGAGAAGAAATATGAATGATATCAGCTTGGGGTTGATAATTTGGTGTTGTATAACAATAGGTTGTATGTGCCTAATTCGACAGAGTCGAGGCACCCAATTATGGATGAGTTCCATAGGAGACCTTATGTAGGTCACCTTGGTTATCAAAATATGGTAACAACAACAAGGTAGTTGTATTACTGGCCTAGAATGAAGCATGATATTTTTGAATACATTGTGAAGTGTCTGGAGTGTCAACAAGTGAAGGTTGAGCACAAGCATCCTGCAAGACTGTTGCAACCTTTGCAAATTCTATAGTGGAAATGGGAGACAATCTCCATGGACTTTATTATTGGTTGACCAAAGACAATTAAGCAACATGACACAATAATGGTTGTAGTGGACAAGCTAAGCAAGGAAACTCATTTCATCCCTATTAAATGTACATTCAAGGCCATATATGTTGCTAATGTTTTTATAAAAGAAATTTTCAGATTGCATGGTCTTCCCAAGACCATAATCTCAAAAAAAGATCCTAATTTCACCTCAAGTTTATAGAAAATCTTGTTTGTAGGCTTGGAAAAATAGTTGGCATTTAGCACGACCTACCATCCTCAAACAAATGGTTAGAATGAAAGAGTGAACATAGTGCTGAAGGACATGTTGAGGATGCATGTTATGAATCAACCCAAGAAGTCGGAAGGATATCTACCCTTGGTAGAGTTTCCTACAAAAATTGTTATCAGTAATCATTGAAGATGAGCCCATTTTAGGTTCTATATGGTAGAAAGTGTATAGTTCCAATTAGTTGGGATAGTCCAGTGAATAGGATCACACTTGGACTATAATTGTTGAAGGAAATGGAACATGCAATGAGTAAGATAAGGCAGAATCTAAAAGTAGCCTAAGACATGAAAAAGAGCTATGCAGATAGCAAGAGAACCCATAGAGAATTCAAGGTGGGAGATCATGTATATGTCCAGGTAAAACCCAAGATGATTTCCTTGAGAATGGGGACTTGTGCTAATTTGACACCCCGCTATTGTGGACCATTTGAAGTCTTAGAAAGAGTGGGGCCAGTAGCATACAGACTTTCTTTTCCACCCACTATTAGAGCTCATAATGTATTCCATGTATCTTTATCAAAGAAATATGGTCATGATCCTAATCATGTCATTGATTGGGTTGTGATATAGGTGGAACTAGAGGGAGAATTCCATCTCGAACCACAATGCATCTTGGATAGAAGAGAAACAATGCTCCATAATCAAGCCATCGCGTAGGTCAATGTGAAATGGAAGCACTTTGGAACATATGAGGCTACATGGGAGATGGAATATACCATGACAATGGCATACCCCTCTTTGTTTTTTGTATAATTGTATGTACATGGTATTTTAAACACTTAGGATGGTGTTTCTTTAAGGGGGAGTGGAATGTAACACCTTGTTTTCCCCCATAATTGTAAATATGATAATATTTCATATAATGTGACTATGAAGCTTGTAAATGTGTTTTGATTAATGAAAAACACCAGAAAGCTAACTTAGAGGGGAAATAATTGAGAGTACTAGCCATGATATCACATGTGGAACTGTTGAAATGGACTAGTGAGGTGGAACTAATATGTTTTAGTGAAGAAAATAGGAAGCTTGTTGTTAGTGAAAAAAATAGGAAGCTTGTTGTTAGTGAAGAAAATAAGAAGCTTGATGTTTTAGTTAAGAAAATAGTGAAGACCCATAACCAATGACAGTCGTCAATCGATGTGATAGGTAGATCGGACCATTCGTCGGGAGGTCGAGATGTTAAAGTGTCTAAGAGTTGGAGCGAGAAACTCCGACGATGATGAGGGAGTGTCGACGAAGACGAATACATGGAAAATAATGAGAATCGTCGATCGACACACATGCGATATTTAATCTGAGTCGTATATTTTCGTAGGTCCCACTTAGGTGAGGAGAACAGAGGGAAGCTATGTAACACTAACGAGGCTGGCAGCATGGAAGCCAATACACCTTGAGAGGTGACACGTATCAATAGAGGAATATTCAATGGGATGATAGTGGGATCATAGGGGCTAGAAGTACTTAAGTCTTTTCTTTAAACCGTAATCATTATATTTACATGTCGACAGATCCCATCTATTCATTGGAAGATGGTGGAAACAAGTCTAGAGTGAGGCTAGGTGTAATACCTTTATCTCCCCCAACTTGTAATTAATCATTACTTATGATTACCATGCCATGGCATGAGAACAATGTAAATGTATTATTGTTTAGATTGCCAACAACTGACTGTGGGGGTGAAGCCTTGAAGTACTAGCCATGATGCCACTAGAGGAAAGAGTGAGCAAAGCTATAGAGAGGGTTAATCATGCTAAGATGACCCAATTCTCTTTTATGAAATATTTGATCTGGAATAATAAGTCTCATCCTGATCCCAATGAAAAAAATTAGTTAATGAGAAAAGGGATAGTGGTTGAACAACCAACTACCCTAATGAATGGAAGCATGGAGGGCCTAGCTGAGAAGACAAAAAAATGCCATCCCGAAGTACCACATAGTGCAATCTTCTTGCAGGCCCAAATCAACCCAAGTTCCTTCTGGAAGAAGAAATAGGACAGGTCCAAAACCATCCTGGGAGAGGAGAAAAACACTCAAGAAGAATAAGAGACACACGAATGGGTCTAAGGACCATTCAGAAAGAAGAAGAGCGTGTGAGGCTCTATGAGTTCAGAAGAAGAACTAAAAATTTAATCTTTTTTGGTTACAGGAAAGATTGGACCATGTTTTCTAATCAAGTTGATAAACAGAGCTATGTGAATTGAGTGAGAAATCACGGTAGGCTCCCTTACTTGGTGGACAAAAAATTGGGCTTCTAGCTTCCTGTGGGAAAAGGAGAGTAACCTCCAGGATTTTGTAGAAGACCCGAGAAAAAGAGAGAACTCCCTAGCGGTATCATGGCTTGGCACGGGGGTGGCTAGAGTTCTAAGAGTGAATGCATCTGAGCCTATAGTAGGGTGGAAAGGCGAACACCCACAGTCAGTTAGTCGGATATCGGTCATAATATATAAGTATTTCATAGAATATGTATAATTGAATTGAAATGCATGATTGAATGCTTGTATTTTCACTATACATATACATCCTTGATATATAGGGATGATGGAATAACATTGTATCTTATTTGGATGCTATATAATTTTGATTTGGACGACCTCGCTGACTGGAAATTCGAAGTAAAGTTCGAATATCATATCCCGTCAATGGATTTATCTTTTAAATCATGTTTATCTAGGGAGTAATGTTACTAATTGGTTTTAAATGAATTTGGGGCAGATGGCAAGTGACCCCCTGTCTAAATCTACATATGTGTTAATCCTCCAAAAGACTGTCTAAGGATAAAATCCGCAAATACACAGTCGGGGCGGACTCTACAAGATTGTTCTGAACTCATTCATCCCTTGAAATCCATTTTCTTGTTAAAGAATTTTAGTTTTGTAAGTGGAAGGCTTTTCCTTCAAACCACTCTTCCAAGTAACCATAGGTTCGATTCCATGGACTTAACCAAATCTTGGGTAAGATTTAGGAGTGTAGCCCTCTGGGGCTTGTCAAAGTCCCATATGACCGGGACCCTGGAACCTTGTGCTACGCAAAAGGGAGCTAAGTCTTCTCGGCTTTAGGAATTCATAGGTTCGGGGCTTCGGGATGTTAGAACTTCCCAACTCTCTAATCCCACTGAAGGAAACCCGCTGATATGGTTACCAAAGAGTTTGATCGACCACTAGTGGCTCTTATCAGTTAATGTGGGATCCTCCCTATCGTTAAACCCTGACCAAATTTTCGATCGCGAAGTAATGTGAGTTGTCGATCGAAGAAACATTGGGATCTTTCCTAACCATTGGATATAAACTACAGTCAATTCAACATTGACTCACTCCAGGAGTAAAAAGGTGTTAAACAACCGAAATCCCCAAATGTCGAAGTTTTGAAGTAACATGGTTTGTAGATATAAGGATCCTTCAGGACCCTTCTCGACCATGAGATCGAGTATAATGGAAGGATAAAGTAAGTGGTACCATCAACCGACATAAACACTCATCCATGCTTTATCACCTCTCTAGTAGTTAACCCTTCAGGGAATTATTGGGTTAAGGACTCTAACGGACTCAAAGTTGTGAAATCTCGAAGCTGTGAAATCCTGCCAAACATTATATCATGGGGAATAATTTGGGAGTGATAGGAGTCGTTTATCTTAGGATTCATTGGGAACCTTTCTCAACCGACTGATTAACTAGTGGAAGGACAATGTAAGTACTTGGACGAAGTATTACTTTGAGAGTCTGGAACTTCGAAACTCCAATATTTCGGGGCTCCAAGAGATTTGACAGGTTGGTGCATAGGCCAAATGTCGAAGTGTCGAAGTTCAAAGTACGTGACAAGGAATTCTGAAAATTCGGAACTTCGGAACTCCGAGACTCCAAGATATTTGAGGATATAGGAGAGTGTGTTAAGCATCGAACTTCCCTTGTTGTAGTGTCCAGTTCCAATTGGATAGGCCCACGTACACCATGATGATGGGGAGTGCTTGGATAATTCCACGTGGCATCATGGTATTGGTCACAAGTTAGGTGTGGGACCCCCACCCATTGTCAAGTCTAAACCACATGTTAATTGCGGATAATATCAGCCTTCAGATATTTAAGGGTGGATAGAGCTTGATCCAGATTATTTTCGGCACGAAATGAGAGGGGAGATATAACACAGACTATTCAGAGATATTGCAAGAGAGACAACAATATAACATATATATAGTGGAAATATAACAAGAGCCACGGATATACAATAATACACGATTTCTATTAATGAAATAAATGTACAGAGACTGTAAAGTACAGAGTGAAAGACTCACTAGAATGGTGGTAGCTTATCTCTAAGAAGAGATGTGACGGCTACTCGCATTCGTAAGAAGATGGTTACAATGAGGCTCTGAAGGCCCTTTTACAATAAACGGGAATGCCAAAATTCCTAGACATCCAAAAACCTAACCCTAGGAGATGAAGCGCCAAAAGTCATGTGGTCCCCGTTTGGGTAAGTTAGTACATCAACTTCCCGGGGTCGTAACTTTTGCATACGATCTCCGTTTTAGGCGTATGATAGCTCATTGGAAAGGTATCATCGAGGAGATTCATTTTGGGGGCTCAATGATGCCTTTGGATATCATTAAGAACCTAGATCTTGAAAAACCTTCATTTAGGCCCTCAAAATGGCCCCGAAAGTTAAAACCTGCTAAAAATAGTAAATTGTCAAAATTGCCAGAAAGTTGTTTTGAGCCAGTTGGAAAAGGTGGGTGGCCACCGATATCCACCTGGATCAGAGCTCCACCATGGATCCTGGTGAGGAAAGAGACTATGGGACTTCGGTTCTCCGAGGATGTTTTCATATCTACACAAGAATGACGAAGGGGCTAAGGATTGATACTCGAGAAGGCCTTAGGGTGATATTCCCTGTAACCCCTCCTTCCATGGACATGTCACTACCAGAGAATGAAAAAATGGGTCACGATAGTGCCATGTCAAACGACATGATATAAGTGATTCCACATAGATTCCATGTGTCAAAGGGGGTGGCCATTGGCCAATGATTCCCCAAAACATTCGGAAGGCCATAACTTTCGAAACAAGACTCAGTTTTGGATGAATTTATAGTCGTTGGAAAGTTCTCGGAGAGCAGAAGGAAATGGTGCCCTTATTTGAGGAGATCAGAGAATTTGTAGGAAGGTGAAAAATTTATACCTCGTCCCTTAAAAGGGTACTTAATGGGTTGGGTGTGTGACATAGTGGTATTAGAGCAGGAAATAATACTTGGCCTGCATGGGCTCATGAAAGAATCAATTAAAAATTTTACTAGAAAAATTTAAGGGGGAGGGAACGCTACCCTACCCTATATACCAAAGAAATATTCAAACACTAAGCCTGCATGGGATGAAAATTAGTCACCAGACTAGTATAACAAGGCAAGGACAAACCGTTTATAAAAGTTCCTCTACGTTGGAAAATTTTATATGTTATCCACAACATCTCCTTGATTGAGGTTTCGTTCTCAAATGTATTACAACAAAAAAGTTACATGTTGATGTGTAGCGGAGAGAGCATACTATTGCTTTGGTAGAATAATAACTACTTCTACAGGAGTGGGATTATGCTTATAGACACTAATAGAAAGACTTGAAAGTGAATGGACCAAATAGGTTGTGAGGTTGCCTACAAAAGTGGGAAGTTGGAGCCTCTATAAACCATGGTGATTATTTATTTGAGGGGTAAGACGCTTATGGAAAAAATTCCTCATGGCTAAAGGAATTGAACATGAAGTGATAGGATCCGTGGAAGTCGAAAATTTCCAATTTAATGAATGAGACTAATCCCTGTATGCATAACCCCTCATGACTAGGAGATTGATGGAAATTGTAAGTTCAATTTACTTGACCTATAGCAAATGAAAAGTGTTGTTGGAATAACCCGGTTAAGCAAGTAAAAAGGATCCCTATAGACTGAGAACAACCTTCTTGGAAGAAGCAGTGAAATGACATGAGCAAGTTCAAAACCTCATGGTTTTTCTAAAGGAGTGTGTATCCCTATTAAATTAATGGTGTGTCTATGCAAGAGGTATGAAAGTGGAATGCATATGCACTGTAGGAATACCATGTTAATTTTTGAGCTATTATTAGGTTTCTTTTCAATTTACTAGATAAAAATAGCATAGGTAGGATCACTGAGAGAAACACAATCACAAGATACACAAAATTTATCCTGGGAAACCCTCATGGGGGAGAAAACCCAACAAAAACTTCCTTAATAGAGATAGACAATACAATGCCAAGACAATAAACAAAAACACTAGAGAATATCCAACACCGAGCAATGCGCCTCTCTCTTCATTCTTCTCCCAACCGCATCTACCAAAATTGTGCACTTGATGAGCGAATGAATGAGTGAGATAATGAGGCACTAGCCTCCTTTATTTATACTAGCCGACAGGCGCTGGAAAGGTGTCTCTTCACTGGGCAAGGTCGATTTGTCTTCTTAGTGGTTAAAACCACTTTAATTAGGCTTGGGGGATGACTTCTTAATTTGCATAATACAATTAGGGTTTGACCAATCCACAAAAGGGGATTTGGTCAATTACAATGCCTGAAATGATCAATCCACAAAAGGGGATTGATCTAATGAATAATTACTCAATAATAAGTAGAATACTCTTTGCAGTTACAATATTTCAACACTCCCCCTTAACAAGAAGGGTATTCTAAAACATTATCAGGAGAGAGAGAGAGCGAGGGAAGCAACATCAACAACATCTGAAGCACTGAATGGAATATCTATAAATCATCGGAATTTTTTCTCATCATCAATATAATCATCCACAAAAAGGAGCTGGAATGGAATCATCATCATCTGCATCAACATGGATTAGTATAACACTAACACATCATCATCATCAATAACAACACGAGGTTGATACAACATCAAAAACATCAAAAACATCACATCACAAAGGTTTTATCATTAACAACATCAACATTAAGATGAAAATATTCAGCATGAATCTTGCATCTCATCAACATCAGCACAAAGCTGGAAATCTTCAGCACAAATCTGGCATCTCAACAACATCAACACGAAGTTGGAAATCTTTAGCACCAGGATGGCATCACAACAACATCAGCACAAAGATGGAAATATTTAGCACAAGGCTGGCATCACAACAACATCAGCATGAAGCTGGAAATCTTCAACACAAGGCTGGAATCACAACAATATCAACACAAAGTTGGAAATCTTCAGCATAAGGCTAGCATCACAACAACATCAACACGAAGCTGGAAATATTCAGCACAAGTCTGGAATCACAACAACATCAACACGAAGGCTAGAACATCACGATCATCATCATTGGGCAACCAAATGAGGCAGGCGCTACAACATTTTGTGGCACTCTGGCAGTCCCTAAGGAGCTTCCCAAGAATCACAAGATTACCTAGGATATAAAATCCTAACAAAGCTACCATGTGGTACTCTGACAGGCCGTCCTTACCGAACCTTCAGGATCTGCCCAGGAATCATAAGATTTCCTAGAGTTATAAAAATCCTAACGGAGCTACCACTACTGACCATATCTAGCATATACATGCACATGTACTCTGACATACCGTCCTTACCGGACCTTCAGGATCTGTCCAGGGATGATCAGTCCCCTAGGATATAAAATCCTAATTAAGCTACCCACTATTGGTCAAGATACCATAGTATCATCAGCATCACTCCCCCTTTCGAGCGAGGTCCTTCCAGACTATACCAAGCTTGTCTCTAAATTATTTAAACTTTACACAAGACATAGGCTTGGTCTGCAACCTGCTCATTTGTGCTAACATTTTGGATCTTTACAACTCCCCTCTGCATCATATCACGAATGAAGTAATACCGGATCTCTATGTGCTTCAAATCATCATGGAACACATGGTTCTCCATCATCTTTATACAACTCTAGTTATCACATAGAATCACAGTGGCTTCCATCTCCAGATCAAATAGATCTGTCAACAACATCTGAAGCCATATGGCTTCACCACTGGTGGAACATGCAACAATGTATTCCTCTTCTGTCATGCTGATGGAAATACTTGATTGTTTCCTACTTTTCCATGAGATCATCGCTGACCCCAGATTGAAATAACATCCTGAGGTCCTCTTTCTGTCAGAGATACTTCCAGCCCAATCTGAATCAGTATAACCACTCAGTCTGAAGTCATGATATCTAGTATAACAGAGACCAAAACCCAACGTACCCTTAAGGTATCTCATCACATGTTTTTCATCATAAAGGTGAACACATCTGGGTTCTACCAGATACTAACACAAGGAAAAACATATATATGGCCTGGTATCTGTCAGATACATTACCGAACCAATAATCTGATTGTACAATGTAGAATCAACCAATTCTGACAAAGTATCAACCAAGAGCTTCAACTTTGTTTCCATGGGTATGTTCATGGATTTACACTCCAACATATCAAAGCTCTTCAGTATTTCAACTGCATACTTCCTTTGGTTAAAGAATATATTTTCTGGGCTCTGCCAGACCTCTAGACCTAAGAGATAATGCATTAGGTCTTTCATCAACCTCTGTAGTGATTTTCTTCTGCAATATGTGATGATATTTTCTTCATTTTTTCAATAATACATCATCTATATATAGTAGCAACATCACTGGCTCATCATTCATAACCTTGAGGTAAAGGTTAGAATCAACTTTACTCTTGGTAAATCCCAAGCTTGTTAGGAAACTATCAATTCTTCCATATCAAGCTCTAGGAGCTTGCTTCAACCTGTGCAGAGCCTTCTTCTACCTCTAGACCTAAGTCTTTTTGTCTTCAACTTCAAATCAAATTTTTACATCACTTGGTACACTTGCTCAGTTGCAATTCAATCTGTACAATCATGTGCTCTATCTATGTGCTTTCTGCAAATCACTATCTGTCTCACTTCCTAAGAGTATGTCCTCTCATGTTTCTGCAATTGTTTCTTCTGGAACCGGGACTCTGCACCTGCAGCTGCTCTGAAGATGAGAATGGTTGCTCCATTCTCACTATGAGTGCTAAAATCAGAGAGTAACTCCTCTAATCCATCATGGAAACAACTTCATCTGAAACAAAGAGTGGCTTAATAACTACTACTGAATGTATCTCTTCTTATTTCATGGAGGTAACTCTATCTTTTATTGTAGTTGTGTCTCCATGACCCAACTAATGTACTGCACCGACTGCCACTCAATTTTAAATATGGGGATTTCTCCCCCTACATCTCATACTATATATGAATCATGGTTTTTCTGGTTGTCTTCATGAATGGTGGAACAATTTCTTCAATTTAATGGAGTAAGTGTCTCGTCATAGTCTTTTCCCTCTTGCTCCGAGAATCCTCTTGACACACATCAGACTTTGTACATCTACAACATGCTTTATCTGGTGGACCAATATTGGAAGTTAATACTGACTTCTCTTCTAGTCTCATGTAAAAATACATATTCTAGTCTTTCTCTCTGGCTTCCTTCTCTATTACTGAAACAAGGGAATCTTCCAGGATATTTCATATCTCCTATAATTTTATGAAGCTACGATCCAATATTCTCATGGCATTTGTATCCTAGTCCTAGAAGTTGTCTCTTCATCTGATCCTTTTTTAGATCAGGATTACTCTCGATTTCTTTTGAGCTTACAAGGACTTCATCATCTCTTATGGGGTATACTTGGTGTTGAATACCAAGTCTAAATATGAAAAGTTGAGTCGGACTTCAAGTGAATTTTGCTTCCTGTCAATGTGGATTCATTATCCTTTAAACAAGTCTATTGTGAGTTCTTGTTCTAATGTTTGGTCATATTTGAAACCTTCTGCTCCTTACAATCAATCTCCATATGAGATACTCTGGGAAATAACTTCTTCTTCATCTTCTTTGGGACATGAATGTATATGGTTATGTACATAGTATTCTTCATGTCTCATCTAATCTGTTTCCTTCTACAACCTTCACTATAGCTTCCTTAGGGTTATCACATGTGACCTGAAACAAGGTCAACAAAACAAAAAGAAAGAATAATACTCTTTTGATAATAGTAAATCAAACAATAGCACAAATAATCATCATAGTAGCTCCTTTAGATATTTCACTTGTAACCTGTCTGAAGAAAAGATCAAAAGTAAGAAATACAATACGAAATGAGATCAACACTCTTCTAGTGTTGTGATCAAACATTCATCCATGGTAACCTGGAACCAACACAAGACGTTTTTCCTAGAGGAGATGTTAGTTGTATCTGGTAAATGATTACATTAAGAATTTATCTCAATATGATCACATGGTACCAAGTATAATACTTTTCAAATACTGCTACCTCAACTATAGTGTTTACTTGTAAATGGGTAGTTATCAACTTGTCATATGAAAATTTGAATCTTATCAACTTAATTAATCAAACCTGGAACCTGGAGCCTTGTCCTCGGGAATGAGTGTGATGTTTTTCTTCCAAGTCTCCTTCACTCAAGATGTCGAGTGCTTTCTTCAACCTGTCTTCTATACTAAGACAATATGCTATATTGACATAAGGATGGATTATAGAATAAACTCTATGATATCAACTTTAATCAATCTAATACCTTGAATTTAATTTTGACCAAGGGTTAGTATGATGGTCGTAGCTTCAACATGCAACCTAGATAAAAATAATGTCATAACAAATAAATCCATATCAGAATAATCAAACCTGGGTTGCATTATTCCTTTGAATGTGTTGGATCTGATATCCTTCCAGATCTATGGCAAGCGATCCCTTCTCCTGCAAATACCCTTTAAAGCTTAACAATTTAAACATATGTGAGTACATACCTCTGATAGTGGTGGCACCATATGGTAGCAGTGATAATAATTACCAACCCTTTAAAAATTCAAGGGCGACCGCAAATAACATTGTCTCTAATACTTCAACTGATATTGTAACTGGAACTGGAACTTATAATTTAACTGTAACTTGGGGTTTTATGAGAAAACCCTAATTTTTCAAACTTCAAATTTTGAAATTCTGATCCAGGGGCTAGATGCGTTGAGCTGAGGCGAGTAAGATGGTGCAGTCGGATTTATGAAAATCCAAATTTTACCCCTTGAAACTAACCTTGCGGAAATTTGAACGGGGACTCTTGGTACTAGTTCTGGTTTCCTGGTTTTTTCTGGTTTTCTGGTACTTCTCATTTTCTGATACTTCTGGTTTTCCATTACTAGTAAAAAACTAGGGCTTGACTTTTCGGAGGATCTATTCATTGAAAAGGTGCACTCAAGATTCCAAAAGATTCATTAGGGCAGGACACACTTTTCTAGATGGTTTTTAGGAAAAAATTCCTCTCCAACAAAAATCCCTAATTTCCTCCAACAATGGCGTTTTTTCTTATCCAGTGAAAGGTGCTCTCATCAACTTAGCTCTGATACCATGTTAAGTTTTGAGCTATTATTAGTTTTCTTTTCAATTTACTAGATAACAATAGCATAGGTAGGATCTCTAAGAGAAACACAATCACAAGATACACAACATTTATTCTGGGAAACCCTCATGGGGGAGAAAACCTAAAAAAAGCTTCCTTAATATATATAGCCAATACAATGCCAAGACAATAAACCAAAACACTAGAGAATATCCAACACTGAGTGATCCGGATTTTATGAGCAGAACGAAATGAATACCGATTATTAGCAGGTGCTTAACACAACAATAACAGAGATACAGTAAAACTGGTTTTCTATTAAATAACGAAATAAGCTGAAACTGTAAAATGCAGCGGAAACAAGCTTGTTGGAATGGCGGCATCTTATCTCTGAGAAGAGATGTGACAGCAGTGCGCATTCGCAAGAAGATGATTACAATGAGGCTTTGAAGGCCTTTTTTACAATAAATAGGAATGTCAAAAGTCCTAGACATCCAAAAACCTAACCCTAGGAGATGAAGCGCCAAACGTCATGTGGGCCCCGTTTGGGTAAGTGAGTACATCAACTTCCCGGGGTCGTAACTTTTGCATACGATCTCCGTTTTAGGCATATAATAGCTCATTGGAAAGATCTATCCGAGGACTACAACATTTGAACAAAATTTCATGATGAAATTTTGTTGCCGCAACATACCCCAGAAAACATCGTTTAGGGCCTCAAAACGGATCCAGAAGTTCAGGACCCGAAAAACTGCTAAAAATAGTAAATTGCCAAAAATGTCATAAAACTGTTTTGAGCCAGTTGGAAAAGGTGGGTGGCCACCGATATCCATCTGGATCAATCCTCCCTCCTTAGGAAGCAATGGTCTCCATTACGTTGAGGTCCCCCATTAGATGAGGAAATTTCTGCTGAATTTGGCCTCGGGTGAGCCACTTGCCTTGGTGCAAGAGCTGCCCTGCTTTGACGACTCGATAAAGATGGATCCTTTGTTGTCGAGTGCCCTTTATCTGTCTATCCATAATCTGATCATTGGATGCCTGTTGTATGCAGTCGGGGTTGAGCTCTGTTGGTTTCAGTTGTTCTGCTACTTCTGAGGTGTCCAATAATGGTGGGAAATAAGGGCGAAGTAGATCCATGTTGAACACTGGGTGCAGGCCAAGGAAAAGAGGAATGTTGAGCTCAAAAGAATTATCACCCATGGCCTTGGTGATAGTGTATGGTCCATAACGGAGTGGGCGAAGCTTCCGATGGGGTCCTGTAAGGCATTCTTTCTGCAAGTGCAACCAAACTTTGTCGCCCACTTGAAACTTATGCGGCACCCAATGTTGATCATGGCATTGTTTGTACTTGTCATTGGACTTCTGTAGGATATCATGAACCTGTTGGAGAATGTGCTGGATCCGCTCT
>ML802864.1:66719-110033 GCA_009831015.1 Picea engelmannii | reverse complement strand
AGAGATCAAGGAAATAGCACTAGGTGGGACTGCCTCGGGTATCCTGTACAATTTCTTGTTCAAAGTAATAATAACACTATGAGGCCTAGACTCATATACAGCATGGCATTTCCATAAATAAGGTTGGCCCAAAAGAACATCACAAACTTCGAGAGGAGCAACATCACACAATACCTCGTCTTTGAAGGGCTTGATGCCGTACGACAGTCGGCACTGTTGGATGACGCGGAGATCGCTTCCTTGGCGGAGCCATCCAATGGTGTAGGGTTGTGGGTGTGGCGTTGTTGACAGGTCCAACCACTTGACGACCTCTGCTGAGATGAGGTTCTTCTGGCTACCACTATCCACGATGAAGTGCAGCGGGGTGCCTTTTACCCACATCTGTGAATGGAAGAGGCGCTCTCCTTCTTCTGGCTCGTCTGGTTTACCAAGCTGGAGCTTGGTGGTGGCGACGGTGGCACTGGGTTCCGCGTCAATGATCCGTCTTCCCCTTTTTGGTTCTGTCTCGGAGTCAGAATCTGCATCTGATTCAAGGGCTTTCACTTCGGCCACCAACGACTGCTTTGAGCGGCAGTCAGCAGTGTTATGCCAAGGGCTCTTATGGAAGTCGCACCACTTCCCGGTATCTTTCTTTGTTTTTCTGGTCTCCTTCTTTGCTTGCGGCTTGTACTGGTTGTCTTGATACTGTCCATCTTTTCTCTGTCCTTTGTTTGGTGGGTTGGGGCCGCCCTTTCCTGGATTTTGTTGTGAGGGGTTCCCAGGCCCAAATTGCCGCGTCTTTTGTTTGAGCTTCTGCTCGATTTTGACGGCATATCGGTAGGTCACGCCTAAGGATGAGATGTCCAGAAATTCCATTTCGGTCTGGATGTATCTATGTAGAGCACCACGATACTTGAGCACCAGATGTCTCTCTGAATATTTGATACCCAACTTGGTGCGCAAGGTATGGAAGATATTTGTGAAATCTGGCACTGCCTGGTCTCTTTCTTGCCGCAGTGTGGTCCATTTGGCATATAGGTCATCATAACTTCCGACAGGGTAGTATTGTTCCTTAATAACATCCCTGAAGGATTCCCAAGTGGCCGTGACTGAAAATAATGAGGTTTCCTTTGTTTCCTTTTGCTCACAGAAAGTTTCCCACCAATCTTTGACATGGGGAACGACTTTGAGGAGCGCAAAAGTAATCTTTTCTCTATTCGAAAATTTATGAACAGAAAAATACCCTTCTAGTAGATTCAACCACTTGTCTACAACATCTGCGCCTCCGTTCGAAGAAGATGCTTTGCATGTTGGTAGTCACCGAAGGATTTACGCGAAACTGTCCATCATCTCGTTCCTCTATTGCGTGAGGGCTTCCTCAATCAACAGTTTGAAAGGATCTCATGTCCCGTCATCTTTCTTTTCCCCTGCCATGGGAGGTCGCTTGGGCGTGCGAGAGCTTCTGTCCTCAAGAGAAACAAGCTCAAGACCCAATTCTTTGTACTCCGACCTCGTTGGGGACATGCATTAAGACGACAAGGAGTAGACCGCTCTGATACCACTGATCCAGATTTTATGAGCAGAACGAAATGAATACCGATTATTAGCAGGTGATTAACACAAAAATAACAGAGATACAGTAAAACTGGTTTTCTATTAAATAACGAAATAAGCTGAAACTGTAAAATGCAGCGGAAACAAGCTTGCTGGAATGGTGGCGGTTTATCTCTGAGAAGAGATGTGACGGCAGCGCGCATTCGCAAGAAGATGATTACAATGAGGCTCTGAAGGCCTTTTTTACAATAAACAGGAATTCCAAAAGTCCTAGACATCCAAAAACCTAACCCTAGGAGATGAAGCGCCAAAAGTCATGTGGGCCCCGTTTGGGTAAGTGAGTACATCAACTTCCCGGGGTCGTAACTTTTGCATACGATCTCCGTTTTAGGAATATAATAGCTCATTGGAAAGATCTATCCGAGGACTACAACATTTGAACAAATTTTCATGATGAAATTTTGCTATCCCCACATACCCGAAAAAACATCGTTTAGGGCCTCAAAACGGCTCCAGAAGTTCAGGACCCGAAAAACTGATAAAAATAGTAAATTGCCAAAAATGTCAGAAAACTGTTTTAAGCCAGTTGGAAAAGGTGGGTGGCCACCGATATCCATCTGGATCACTGAGAAATTCACCTCTCTCTTCCTTCTTCTCCCAACTGCAACTATGAAACTTGCGCACTTGATGAGAGAATGAATGAGTAAGATAATGAGGCATTAACCTCCTTTATTTATGCTAGCTGGCAGGCGCTGGAAAGGTGTCTCTTCACTGGGCAGGGGAAACTTGTTTTCTTAGTGGTTAAAACCACTTTAATTAGGCATGGGGGCCAAATTCTTATTTTTCATAATACAATTAGGGTTTGACCAATCCACAAAAGGGGACTTGGTCAATTACAATGCCCGACATGATCAATCCACAAAAGGGGATTGATATAATGAATAATGACTCAATAATGAGTAGACTACTCTTTGCAGTTAAAATATTTCAACATTGATTAGTATTTTAAAGGTTGGATGTAAGTGATCATGAATAATCGTGAACTAACTAAATTTCAATAGATACAAAAAAGACAAATGTAAGTGTGTCTATAGTAGACACACAATATGTTGAAGAAGGTAGTAAGAATATTGTGCATGAAAGCACAATGGGATAATGTGCATATGTAATTTAGAATGCATCATAAGAATGCAAGTTTATATTCCTTATGGAATATTTGATAAACAACTGAAATGATAAAGTTGAAGTTGACTCAAGTTTGAGGCCATCACAGATAGTGATGGATATGCAATAAGGAAGTTTTATGCTGAAGGAGTTCCCTGTGGAGGAACTGCGTAAAGACTCTGTCATGAGAATAGAGTCACAACCGTAACGACTGTTGAGAATTGAGAAGTGGGATGCAAGCCTATATATGTATATATAAGAATCTTGTCTTACATTCTAAAACATAATTCATGAATGGAAGACTAACAAATGAACATTGAACATTCTGATAACTAAATGGTAATGTGCAGAATGCATAGGTTCATAATTCATCGTGAACAATTTTTTTTTTATTGTAGCATGTTGATTTATCCAAGAAGGTTAAGGTGGACCTAACCAAGGCTACTCCAGGAAAAGAGAAGGAATATCCCAATAGGGAGTAAATGGCAGAAGCAAAGAAGGAGAAAAGGAGGAATACATTTCTCACCCTAAAACTATGAACTGTTTAACATAGTTGTAAGCCTTAAAAAAGCAGTTGTAGAAACAAGTACAACTGGTAAAAGGAAAAAAAAGAAGAACAAATATGTCTAAACCTTGTTAAAGTTGTTTTAAGTAAAGGCAGTGAAGCCTTGGAAAATAACTCAGCTAGACTGAAAGTCAAGGGCTGTGTAGAAGGAGTTGGACAAGGGAAGACTTCCTTGACTCCTTGTTGTTTATTGTATTTCACTGGTATGAGAGATCGATTTACTAATGTAGGTAAGTGTTTTGACATAAGGATGTTGATAGTTGTATGATTATATATACAACTAAAAATTGGATTGTGACTGCACTAGCTAACACATTAAGGAGTAAGGTGGTAGAGTGCATAGAGATATGTTGGGGCATATGATATGAAAATGTTTTATTGATTTAAATGATATGATACATGCATTTTTATTTTACATGATGACTAATATATTTGTGATGTATGTCACGTGTAGAAAGAAATTGGATTTGCTGGGAAAGACAACTAGTAGTGATGGACAACCTCAAATAGTGAATGAATACGAGAAGGTTGTTGTTGAAATTTGTTGAAGGGACTTTAAAAGTCTCCATGAAGAACCATTGATGAGGTAATGTCGGAGAGGGTGCTAACAACCAAAACATGTATAAAATATCTCATGCTCATATGACATGGGAATGGAAAGGGATTTGGTAAGAAAATCTTCTGAAAATATTTCATTGTCTTAATGATATGCAAATAATTTTGAGTGGTTGTTGTATGTCATTGCTACCCAAGCAGGGTAATATTCAAGAAAGAAGAATCTGAATAATAAATAGAGGAAATATATTCCAATCAAGGATGATTTAGAATCATTGCAAAAAAAACAGTCATGAATAAGTAGTATCTTGGATATATTGACTAGTCAAGAGTGATTGGGAACAAAATTTCTCATAGGTAGCATTTTGAAAATGAATGCATTAAGGAAATGTGTGCTGGCATAAGAGGGTAGACAATAGATTTCCCATTAAGGAAGGAGGACCTTCCAATACTCTACCTGAATTGTAAAGGTGTTAAACAAAGGAAGTAGGTGGACATGAGTATTGGCACCACTGGTTACCAGTAAGGAAAAAATGTTTAGATGCAACCATATGCAACTTGGGTTTCATGTTATAATATATTAAATTGAGGACATGATCACTTTGTAGCAGGAAGCGTAGTCCTGTTATAACAATGAACAAGAATCAATAAGCCTTATGGTGAAGAGGTTGGTTGAGATCCAACACACCATGGAAAAGTTCTTTCCATAAAGTTTGGAAAACTTGAACCCAATGCAAGGGTGCATTGGGTATGAAGGTGGCCATGAACATTGGCACATTGATTAAAGTCATTTGATAATTGAACTAAATTTGGAAAATTTGGTATGTTGAAATGATGCATGCATAAATAATGATATTTCCTTTTGCTTTGTACCATTGAATAGATGAAAATGATTTCATTGTTAGTATGCACAATTTTGAAGGTATGATGTACATGGGAACTAACAACTTGTTTGGCCATGTGAAGATGGAGTTGCAAGAAGAAGGGTCTTGGATATGGCAGTAGAACTAACCCTGTAAGGAAGATCAATTCATGCTGAGCCAAACCAATATGGGAAGGAAAATCCCATACCTTTGAATCTGGTTCCTGTCTAGATCAAATATGAAAATAAAATGTGGAATTTGAAAATCTATGGGTGACAAATGTGCAAGAAAATTATGAATTGGAATTGATGATAACATCACACAAAATTTTTGTATACATGTGATAAAGGTGAGGATAAAATGATCTATCTAGGGAGGACAGATGGAGGCTGTCAAAGCTGGAACACATGAAAAAGGTTGTTGTTGTGACATGAGAACCCTGTGGTAAGCCATGATCACCCTAGAATATGTTTTGTTGTGGTAACACATACCAGATGGATGCCTCTATAGAGAAAGTCTTAGGGACACCTCAATTGTAAGACTTGATGAAGTCTTTAGAAATCTTATTGTGCGGGAAAAACTTGGCAAGAAAGATGGGTCACCCGAGGGACTGTATAGTAGAGAAGGGGTGCCTAAGCCTGGGCTTGGAGGGTGAGTGACCGCAAGGAAGAGGATTCTTTGATAATTCTTGTAAACTATTGATTAGAATCATGTACATAAGGTATGTCAAGGAAAATAGTGAGCCAAGTTAATGATACAACCATATGGATGCATATCCATGAACTCCACAGATAAGTATTGTGTTGGATTATTAAAATTTCCTCTTAAATTATGAACAATAATAAAATAGTTATGCACAAAATTGTGAATTGACATGCTTGTTGTTAGAAATGTTGTAGGCATACGACGAATTTTGAGTATCTGAAAAAGGACCAGACTATGAGGGAAAATAAGAAGGTAATGTTGAAGTCGTTGAATGACAAAGGCATAGCAGCTGTTACTGGAAATTCTAAGTAAAGTTCGAATATCATATCCTGTCAATGGATTTATGTTTTAAATCTTGTTTATCTAGGGATTAATGTTACTAATGGGTTATAAATGAATTTGGGGCAGATGGAAAGTAACCCCCTATCTAAATCTATATATGTGCTAATCCTCCAAAAGATTGTCTAAGGATAAAATCTATGAATACAGAATCGGGACAGACTCTACAGGTCTGTTATGAACTCGCCCATCCCTCGAAATCCCTTTTCATGTTATAGAATTTGAGTTATGTAAGTGGAAGGTGATTCCTTCAAACCACTCTTCCAAGTAACCATAGGTAAAATTCCATGGAATTAACCAAATCTTGGGTAAGATTTAAGAGTTTAACCCTTTGGGGTTTTTCAAAGTCCCATATGACTAGGATCCTAGAACCCTGTGTTGCAAAAAAGGGAGCTAAGTCACCTGGGCTTTGGGACTTCGGAGGTTCAAGGATTCAGGATGTTATAAATTCCCAACACTCTAATCCTACCAAAGGAAACTTGCTTATATGGTTACTAGAGAGTTTGACCAACAACTGCCAGTTCTTATCAGTTATCATGGGATCTGCCCTATCGTTAAACCCTGACCAACTTTTCGATCATGAAGTAATGCGAGTCGTCGATCCAAGAAACATAAGGATATTCCCTGGCCATTGGATTAAAACTATGGTAAATTCGGCATTGACTCACTCCAAGAGTAAAAAGGTGTTAAACAATCAAAATCCCCAAATGCCAAAGTCCCGAAGTAACATGGGTCATAGATCTAAGGATCCTTTGGGACCCTTCTTGACCGTTAGATCAAGTATAATGGAAGGATAGAGTAAGTGGTACCATCAACCGACAAAAAATAGTCATCCCTATTTTATGACCTCTATGGTAGGTAACCCTTCGGGGAATTATTGGGTTAAAGATTGTAAGGGACACAAAGTCGTGAAATCCCAGAGTGATGAAATCCCACCAACCATTAGATCATGGGGAATAATTCAGGAGTGATAGGAGTCGTTGATATTATAATCCGTTGGGAATCTTTCTCAATCGCCCTATAAACTAGTGGAAGGAAATCATAAGTACTTCAACAAAGTCTTACTCTAGGAGTCTGGAACTTCAAAAATATGAGACTTTGGGGCTCTGGGAGGTTTTACATGTTGGTGCATAGGACAAACGTCGAAGCACTAAAGGCCAGAGTTCGTGGCGAGGAATTCCAGAAATTCAAAACTTCAGAACTCTGGGAGATTTGAGGATATAGGAGAGAGTGTTAAACATCGAAGCGTCAAAGTTCCCCTGATGTAGTTTATATTTCCAATTAGATCGGATTGTGTACACCATGTTGATGTGACGTGCCTCGATAATTCCACCTGGCGTCGTGGGATTGGTCACAAGTTAGGTGTGGTATCCCCACCCCTTGTCAAGCCTAAACCATGTGTTAAATGCAGATAATATCATCCTTCAGATATTTAAATGTGGACATAGCTCCACCATGGATCTCGGTGAGGAAAGAGACTCCAAGACTTCGGGTCTCTGAGAATGTTTTCAGATCTGCACAAGAATGAAAAAGGGGCAAAGGTTTGATACTCGAGAAGGCACCGTGGTGATATTACCTATAACCCCTCCTTCCACTAACATGTCACTACCAGAGAATGACTAAATGGGTCACGATAGTGCCATGTCATATGGCACGAGAGAAGTGATGTCACATGGAGAAGGGGGTGGCCATTGTCCAATGATGCCCTGAAAAATTTAGAAGGCCATAAATTTTGAACCAGGACTTGGTTTTGGATGAATTTATAGTCGTTGGATATCTCTCAGAGAGAAGAAGGAAATGGTTCCCTTAGTTGAGGAACTCAGAGAAGTTGTAGGAAGGAAACAAATTTATACCCCATCCCTTAAAAGGGAACTTAAGGGGTTAGGTGTGCGACACTAGGAAGGTGGGTCGACGAAAAAAGGGTCATAAGGTTAACTGACAATCATTGATCGGTGAAGAGGTGAGATGATATCTAAGCCATGGAATTGCGTGGACTCCACTTGTTCACCTTGGAAGTGGTCAAAGTAGAAGACGTTATCTGTTGCGCGAGTCATAGGGGCCGAAATAATCGAAGACATTGATGTTGAAGATCAAGAGCCATCGGATATGGAATTGAACCACCAAAGAGTTTGTCATCATAACTTGTTGATTGGGGCAACTCATAACTCCTAAGGAGTAGAACCATGATGACGACAAAGGTTGGTCCCAATGATCGAAGTCATTACCCTAGAAAGACCAATGGGCTAGGTGGCATGTGCCATGCTAGATTTTAATTCAATGCCATGTCAGATTGTATGAATGGTAGGGTTCCATGTAGATACTACGTGGTTGTAAGGTAGATTTGAAACCTATAAGCCTAAGAATTTCATAAGAACGTAACTTTCGATTCAGAGCTCAGTTTTGAATATGATTACAATTATTGGAAATCTATCGGTGAGCAGAATCCCTCTATGAGACTTAGAGATGGTTTAGAACAAACTTTAAGGAGGAGTAAATTTAGATTCCCCTCCAACATAAGTAGGGATTAGGGGGTATGTTGTACTACATTTGTCGCCTCGAGCATTTCTTCAAAGGATGAGTTTCTAGAGACTTCAAGGGAGGATGAATCATGGGATATAGGATTCTTGCATGTGGATTGGATGCTAGAGAGGTTTTAAATATCTTGAGTTGAGGGAACTATAATTCCCAGGGATGATCGCCATCATGCGAAGTAGTGGAATGTGAAATGATGTATATAGAGGGGAGAAATGTTGCTCAACCTCAATCAACATCCACGAGTAGATGCATGAGACCGGGATGGTGGCTCAATTTTTTTGCATGGAGGTGTTAATTTGGTTGAATTTGGGTCAAATTCGTCATGGTTGGCAGAAGGTGAAATTGTCAGGAAGAGGGAATTTAAAATGCTTATTGAGTCATGGATTGGATGGTTGTGGTGTGGGTATGTCGGACAAGGGTCTTTATTTCCCTTGCAGCGTTGTGGGTTCTAGGGAGTGATTCTTGGTTTGGCTTTCTGATTTAATTTCTAAGCAATGTGGGATCTTTATGAGCATAGTCTCTTTCAGGGGCCCCTCATTTATGTTCAGTGGGTCGGTATTAATTTCTCATGCTAAGCTAGGATCAATGAAAGAAGTGACCAACAAGCTAGCACAATTGAATAGGAGGATATGGTTTCTCAACAAAAACTTCGGATTTTGGTCAACACTTTGATTTCCACAATTTCCCTTTTAATGGACACCCTAGTTCAGCATCGTGGTATGATGGGGAAATTACATGATGAATTGGTAGTGTTGTGGTTGCTAGTGGAGGAGATTTAGCTCTAGCCTTACTGGTTAATTTATTTATCTGGGTCAGTGGTGGCTTCCTCATCTCATCATGGTGCAACTCCTATTTTGGATTTGAATGCCCCGCCAACAAACTAGGGATCAAAGGACGGGGTTCCAGATGCTCTACCTTCTTCTAGTTAATTATGCTTTGTTTTTTTCACTTGTATACTGGGTATATTCTATAGAGTTTACTCTACAAAATTATGTAGTGAATTTAGCACTTGGAAGAATAGGATTTATGGTTTAGTTAGTTGGTTGATTGTTGTTTTGGAGACTCCATAATTTTGTTTTGTTCTCTGGAAGGCTCTTTTTTCACTTTGTGTGCTTCGACCGCACCTTTAATGAATACAAATCTACCATCTTTTGTTAAAAACAAATATTGTTTTTTTTTTTTTTTTCATTTTCATACAATGATAATTATATGAATTCACACTATGCCATTGTATGTTGTAATATAGAAGAAGAAGAAGAAAATTGGAGAGATTTAATAAGTGGACAAATTCATTTTTTTTGGTAAAGTAAACTTCTAGTGTTTTCTTCCAAATTTTAATGATCTAGGCCACCTTAAAATGAGTCCAAACCAACAAAGGCAAAGTTTTATGGCTGAAGTTCCCATCATTTAGGTGACAATTTGACTTCCACCAAAATTTATGTAAAATTTAAGGGAGGATTAAAAAAAAAGAGTATATTTGTCTAATAAAAAAATACTATAACTACTAATCATTTCTCTTATAATTAATTTTTAGTTCAAAAACTTAATTTTAATATTCAAGTTGATTATTTTTTAATTAATATATTTTATTTTTCAAACAATAGGTAAAAGATTACAAATCACAATGTCATATTTATTTTTTGTAAACTAATCAGACCAAATTTATATAAATAGAGAGTATACATACATAGACTGTGTCATTGGTCTGCCATTGAGGAAACCAGACTAGCAACAACATAGCGATGATGTAAGTTTGGTAGTTGAATATACATAGCTAAACCAAAGATCCTTCAAGACATATTCAAAGAAAAAAACTAGATGTCTTATGCTAAGATTGCTATGTCAAAGTTGGACCTGATAGTAATGGCCTTGTAGGTAAGAACACAAAAAGAGAACAGTCCTAAACATTTAGAACTTTATCTAGGAGGGGTGACCATGAAATTTTCCAAAACCTAGTGAGGATCCACCTACTAGTCATTGAAGTATAACCCTACCAAGTGTTGAGCTAGTATTGTCACCTTGTGATTGAATTCCTTGAGTTGTAGTTATATTCTCTCTAGCTATAAGAAGATGTTGATATGTGAGCCATTCCCTCCACCAACACTTTATCCATGACAGTCTTAATTTTCTAGTACAGGTCTACTACCCCATAGTAGTTCATTTTTCTATCAGTAAATGAGCCCGTATTTGAAATATAGGGGCAAGTAGCACTATCAATTTCCTCTGGAAGGATAGATATTCACTCCATGCGAGCTTTAACTTCCACTAGCTCAAATTCCACTTGAATTTATATGGGCTTCTGTGCCTAAAATGTGATTTCTTCCTCCATTGCTCAATCCTATGTAGCCATGGTCGAATGTCTTCCACGATGAATCCTTTCCCTGTGNGGGGGGGGGGGCATGCCATTTTGTTGTTTCAAATTAGAACTACAAGCCACAATAGCCTTTGCCTCCTCTAAAACTACCCTCGCACCAACACCTTAGAGACAAGTTTCTGCAAATCCTGGGTAGAGAGTGACAATGTGCATGGAGATCATTATAGAGACCTCACTAGAGTTTTTCAAGTTGTTGTACATTCATTTTCTCATGGAAGCCAGTACCTTCCTACACTATGTTTGAAGCTAGTTCAATGTCATCACACATGAAACAATTGAGTCAAACACTTGAATCATCATTCCCTAAGACATTAAACATCAAGTGATATGGAAAATTGCATTGTCACCCGCATGGCGCCTTGAGTTCCGAAGCCAAGGCTCAGTCAATGCCATCTATTTCCTTTGTGTCACCCGATCTAGGGGAATATCAATGTCATATTAATGTAGTATAAACCCATTGTATAATAGAGGAAGAGAAATTTGAAAATTATATTTTATTTTTTTTCTGATGGAATGCATATTTTGGGGAAACCCTTCAGGCAATTCCCCTCTTTGCAAGGATGGTACCCGGAGTAAACCCGTCAATTGAATTTTTTGCAACCTAACCCAATGGGGACATCAAGTGAGGCCCAATAAACTATTTGAATATTTGAAAAGTTTGATTCATTATATGTGCATTTGAAAGAAAAAATTAAAAATATCATTATGCTTTATAATCTTTTGTCTCTTGAATCATGAAGTAAATGTGAATAAATGTATTCTTTTTTTAAATAAACCAAATTTTAAAAGGTAAAAAAACATAATGATAATCATATTTTGGGGTAAAAGAAGTGAAAAAAAAACATAATAATAAAAAGTTAATTAAAGAACAAGATTTTGTTAATATTACAATAAAAGTAATGTGTGTGTGTTGCACACGTTTATGGAACATGGGAAACGTTGGGAATGAGGATACAAGTGTATGAAATGGCTAAAATTTTTGTTGTAGGAAAGGACAAGTTAGGAGCGTAATATTATATATTAAAAAAATAAAAAATAAAAATATTTTAGATTACAATGTATCCAAACATCCTATCTAGATAATGATACATTTTAGATTTTATTTCAATCAAATTGGAGGTCTTCCATCTAGAACAACTCTACCCCTAGAATTGTTATATAATATATTAGACTTTACTACATTAATACATTAAATTATATATTTGGAATTAATAAGTACCAATTTATTATTGTATTAAAATCTACAAAATCAAAACCTTATATTTCTCAACTGAAACATCCAAATTACTAATTTAATTTGTGCTAATAATTATATGAATATATTTTATAGAACACTAAAACTTTCATATCCATAAAGATTCAACTAGAAAATGAGAAACAAAATACATATATACAATTAAATAGTACTACTCTCATAATATGAAAATACAACAAAAATCAATGATATGGTTGGTTGACAATAGAGTGGAGCAAATACTTTCCATGGACACGGTGTTGATTTATTCGACTTTCATGTTTAATTTGGGCTTGAAGACAAACATACATGCATTAAAAGTTACTCATATCCACAACTATAAAGCAAGTATTATTAAGTTTTTTTTAATTAAATTATCTTTTTAAATAAGATTTACGTGTAGTTTAGTATTTGTTTTATAGAGATATTTTGAATAAATATAATAAAATATTTTTAATAAATTAGGCGATTGTAATAATTGAATCAAAATATTTTCATTTTAATTTAATAAAATAAAAAAATGGTACTTATTAATACCAAAAATAGAATTTAAATTTAAATTTCTCTATATTGGAAACTCGTTCCCAAGTAACCATTTCCTTAAACCCAGTTCACTAGTTCCCCAAAATGTGGGAACGATAGAAAGAGTTTCAAAGATGCCAGGAGGGGAGGGATTTAAATTCTTATCAAATATTAAAAAAAAACAAATTAAAAAAGCAGTTTAAAATACTTCTCAATTTTTTATTTTAGAATAATTGTAGACTTTGTTTTTAAAATTGTAATACAAAATGTAGAGAGTTTTTTCACACTCTACTATAAAAACAAATATAGTTCTTGTAAGGTCTCCCACGACACCCACCGAGTGCACACACACTTTGGGCAGAATTGGGGACGAGTTGGGAAAAAGAACACCAAGGGCCATGAGATCAGTTGGGCGAATGAAGACATGTGGGTGTGAGAAGGGGAACCTTGGGTGCACGATGGTGACATGCAGCTCCAGGGGGGCACACACCTTACTTTTATTAGAACGGTTGACGAAGACGTGTCTTGCATTTGGGCAAGGGCGGGGCAACTTTGGTGCATGCCCAAGGAGTGGACCCATCTTCCCTCGACAACATGGGAACACTAGACAGGTTGGGCAACCCCATCAACAGACCCACGAGGATTCATGATGATCGACGTAAGGAAGAACACAAAGGAAGGGGCGCACACCCAAAGATGTGGTATTTCGGTCCAAGAGACATGACAATTGATGGGCGTGCAGGCTTGTTTGGGCACACCGGGTCCACGAAGGGTCTCGACAAGTCATTTGAGTGTGGTTTTGCGAAGGGGAAAAATACACCCAAAGGACATGACATTTCGTACTGGTGACCCTTGGAATCCCTATAAAAGCACAAGGGCATGCAACCAAGGAAGAAGAAGATTATGCAAGAGATTTGGAGAGAACAAGTCTAAGGCTAAGTTCCGAGGCAAGGAAGAACTGAGGTGGAATAAAAAATATGGAAGAAAAGTAGGCAAAGATTAATACCTTCACATGTTGTGTTTGAAGCCGATTAAATGCCCTCGCATATGAAACAATTCAGAAGTTGAACACACAAACTATCGCTCCCTAAGCTATTAAATGTCAAGTGTTATGGGAAATTGCGTTGCTAGCCATGTGGTGCCTCTAGTTCCCAAGCAAAGGCTCATTCAATACCATATCTTTCCTACTTGTCACTGATCCAAAGGAATCTCAATGTCATATTAATGTAGTAGAAACCCACTTTATTATAGAGCAAGAGAAATTGAACCTTTTTTTTTTATGGAATGCATATCCTAGGGAAACCCTCCAAGAACTTCCCCTCATTCCAAGGATGGTACTCGAAATAAACCCGTTAGTTTCATTTTATGCAACCTAACCCAACAAGGACATTAAGTGAGGCCTAATAAATTATTTAAAATATTTGCAAAGTTCGATTCATTATTTGAAAATTTTGATTCATTATTCGTGGATTTGAAAGAAAAAATTAAAAATATCATTATGCTTTATAATCTTTCGTCTCTTAAATCATGAACTAAATGTAAATAAATGTATTATTTTTAAAATTAAACCAAATTAAAAAAGGTGAAAAAACATAATGATAATATTTTTTGGGGTAAAAGAAGTAAAAAAAAAAACATAGTAATAAAAATTTAATTAAAAAACAAGATTTTGTTGGAACATAGAGGCGCAAGCCCCCCACATGGGTTGTCAAGGATGCAATCCAAGTGTCGGTGGGTATCCAACCCCCCCACCCACCCAGCCTCCATATCTGTGGACACCTGCCAACATCCATCATCCTCCACCTCGCCTCCTCATGCAATTTATTACCCGTCGTTGTCTCCCCCTCGCACTTGAGTATCCCTGTCCTCGCACTCATGTCATGACTCTGCCTACTCCTTACCAGTTCGGGTTCATTGTCCTTCACATGCAGTTTGGGAAGGTGGCAAAGAATAGGAGTTTTATGGCCGATACGACCCATATCTTCACAAATCATTACATCATTCTCCATTTATGGGCCCTGGCAATGGATAGCCATGTCATATGCGTCTCCTTTTGGCTGCATTACTTTTTGTCTATTGTTTCTTTTCTCTCTCACTCCTCCACAACTTTCTTGTTGCATTCTGTAGTGGGAACTTTCTCTCCTTTCTCACTTATGCACCCTACACTCCGGTTCTCCACCTTCTTCTACATGGCTCGGGGTAACTCTTCCCATGGTGGTCAGGGGGAGGAACCTCTCGCCGACCCAGAACCCGATCAGGATTTCGACTAGTGGATGAAACTGAGAATTATGAGAGACCTATCTCTCAGCCATACCTCTGGAAATTCAGTCGGAAATGGATATGGATGAGGCAGATGTTCGATTTTAACAAAAGTTCATCTCAGACAATGAGGTGAAGGAGACAAATAGCTCGTGGGTTCCTGACACTGCTTTTGTCTGTGGCCAGTACTCGTGGTACCTGAAAATGGTGGACATCTATTGGCACTTGAAAACTCGGATGGTCAAAGTTATGTTAGACCACCATGGCGCCTGTCAATAGGTCCTCCCGCAACTCGATGACATGCATCTCCAGATCAAGCTGGTTGACCACAGGCTAAATTTGTTTGCTGACAAGTTGGTCGCATGGATTTTTCCAATCTAAAATATGCGCAACCCCAAGTCCCAGTGGAAACAGGCTGAAACATTTTCTAATTTGTATGTTGTTCCTTCTGTGGTTTTTGTTATATTACTAATGAGGCTTGGGTTTACCACCTCTGCTTAGTAGATTAACTAAGGATAGAAGTTGTCACAGATAAACTAGGAGCTATTACTACTTTAGTTTATCAGTCATAGGCCTTAGATATATTAAACAGATGTTGAATGACAATGTTATGTTTTGTTGTTGGTCTGGTTTCCTAGCGGGCAAGCCAACAATAAAAAAAATTTGTATATTTTCTCCCTGTTAGTAATAAAAATACTTTGGATTATTCAAAAAAAAAAAATACAGAGAGGTGCAAGGACGAAGGATAGAATATGAGGGAAGAAGGTGTAGGGTGAGTGACTGGGGTTTTATGTGTTTGAGTGGTGTGTAGCTCTCTATCAGGAGGGTGTTCGTATGGTACAATACCGTGGTGGGGGATTTACAACAAAGATGGTAGAGTTTCATGTAGCATCATAAACTGAGGAAGATATTTTCACGACCATAAAAAATACCTTTAAGGATGTCATGGTGGGGGTTCGTGATTCATGGGGAGAAGATGTAGAAATGAGGGGTGTAAGCAATGGGCAGTTGGATCCAAATGAGTAGGATGATAAGAGGATAAACAAGGACCATGAGAGGAAGCATATGTGGAATGACTATCTATCCAAAGAAAGTGAAAATCACAAATATGAGGTCACCACAACGCACATTGGAGGATACATCTAGTGGATGAAAGATCACATGGTAATAAAAAACATTATGGGTACTTAGCCATCAGAAAGGGCATTACTAGTTTGGATCAAATCTCGTTGGAAGGTGAAAGGACAAATAGATCTATAGTTAGGTTCTAAAGTATTTTTCACAGGCATTTTCTCCTCAATGGAGGACAAAGACAAAGTCTTTGAAGAGGTTCCATATTTTTTAACTCAGTTGGTCTACATATGAGGTACTGAATGGAAATATTTTCCTTGGAGAAGGAAAATTTCACAACACTTTAGTGTGGATTCAATTGTACTTACTACCATGAGAGGTTTTAGATTACGAAACCTTGGAGGGAATCGAGAACACACTCAAATCATTTATTAAGATATTGGAGGTAACCAAATCATCGAGGTACATTCATTATTACAGAATTTTCATTTACATGAACATAGAAGGTTCTCTTCTAGAGTCAATCATAGTCCCATATCAAGATAATGACTAGACACAGAACCTAGACTATGAAAACATACCATTTCGATGCAGAAAATACCATGTTAATGGCCAATTTTTGGATTACAAAACCTTGGAGGGAATAAAGAACACACTTCGATTGTTTATTAAGATATCAGAGGTAACCAATTCAACCAGGTACATTTCTTATTCCAGAATCTACATTTAGATGAACACAACAGGTGCTCTTCTAGAGTCAATCATAGTCTCATATATAGATAATGACTAGACGCAGACCCTAGACTATGAACACATACCATTTCAATGTAGAAAATATCATGTTCATGGCCACTTATTTAGGGATTTCCCCCTAAATGTAATGACACCGGAAAATAAATCCAAGGAGGAGTCCAACCATGAGGTTTCTCAAAAATCCCTAGAAAGAGGAAAGCTATGAGAAGGGAAAACAAACAAGTGGGGGATTCTCTTGAAAAGAATAATGCTAATCCATTACAATCTTTAGAGGGGGATACTAGTGAATAGAGAGAGGAGAAGACACCACAAGACCAATAACCCGTCACACAGAATACAAGTACAAAGGAGAGGAAATACCAAAATGTGGGAAGACTTCCCTAGATATGGGGACAAATCAATTGGTTGAGGGGGAAGTAGAGATGAAAGATGTTCAGGAGAAAGAATATGAGTCAGAGGAGGAGGAATAATTGGAGACAACAAAGGACATGGATCTGGATGAATATGATGTGGACATGACATACCTAACAACAAAACATCGAAAACAACAAGTCAATAAGATGCCACTCCACCAAGTGCGCACACTGCAAAGGGATTTGATGAAAGGTAAAGGCATAGGTGCATCACAGGCTTCTTGATCTTCCACTAAGGTAACTTGGGGATCAAAACTAACCGAGTCAAAACTCTGAAAAAAACTCTAGGGGAGAAGAGGAAGAGGGGAAAAAAAACCCATAAGCAGAAGATTGAAGAAACAAGGGCCTTCCTGGACCTCAAGGATGATTTTAGGGGATAAATTTCGCTCATGGGATAATTTTCCATGGTTTTCCCCAAAAAACGATTCTCCATTCCAAAAATGATTCACCCAAATTCTATAGGATAAAATTATTTTACCTTAAAATCGCCAAAATTTTATACAAACTATATAAAATCCTTATAAATTTGAATATTTTTTCAAAAATATCGCCAACCACTTATAATTGACATATGAAGTATTAGTAAGATTCGCTAAGGTTTCTACATTTTAAAATAAATTTCAATCCTTAAAATCATCCCTGCCCCTGGTGGATTTTTGCCAAATGGTAGGACTCTCGAAGAAATATTTCCACCCCTAACCAAAGTGTTGACATGAAGATAATGTCCTAGAGTATCAAAGGAATGAACGCCCCATCCAAGCATATGATGTTATGAAAAAGGATCAATCAGGAGAAAGTGGAGATAATTATGCTACAAGAAACAAAATGTGATAAGGAAATGATGAAACAAATAGCTCAGACACTCTAGAAAGGTTGTGCAGTTGAAGTGATAGAAGCAAAAGGGGCCTCAAGCAGGTTGAACGTTCTATGGGACCCAGAGATCATGGTTGTAGAGGAGCACTCCTTTATTTAAAGAATTCTAACAATGATATTGAGGGTCACATGCTCTCTAGAGAATGGTATGTATCAAATGCATATGCCCCCCTAGCTCCATGCCAAAAGAGAGAATTCTTGGATGCTTTAAATTTTTTGGGTACCACCATGCAACAAAAACATTGGATTATAGGGGAAGATTTAAAAATGATAAAATCCCAATTAGAAAAATGGAGGAACTAGAATACTATACATAGAAAATGAATCCTTTAGAGTGATGATAGAACACCTCATGTTAATAGACATTCCTTCTAGTAGCAGTAGAATTTTCACATGGAATAATAGGAGAGGGAAGGATAAAAGGATAGTGGTGTGCCTAAATAGATTTTCAGTAACCGAAACCTTCTTCCAATACAAGAAGGAAATATTCGCTGACATCTTAGCTTATTATGGTTTAGACGATTGGTCCCTCATTATAGAATGGAAGAGAAGATTAAGGCAAGGGAAAAATCCCTTTAGGTTTGAAAAGTTATAGTTGGATCATCCTAACTTCTAAAAAAACTTAGAATTCTAGTGGAAGGAGTCGAAGAATTTGTATGGTACAAATATGTTCTCGATCTAGCAAAGACTTAGGCATGTTCACAATCACTTAAATCTTTGGAACAATAATGTTTTGGTGATATTTTTGATGAAAAATGAATATTGGAAGTAGAAATGGTAGAGATACAATATCATGTCATTCTGAGGGATTGGTTGAATGTACCGCTCATAAGGAAAGACCAGTTGAGATTGGAACTGAACAAAAGAGAAAAACAAGAAGAGATGTTGTGGAGAAAAAAGTCCAGAATAGAGTGGCTAAGAGAGGGGGATAAAAATACTAAGTTATTTCATAACGGTCTTGTACAAAGGAGAAGACGAAACATAATCACTTCTCTAAGATCCAAAGGAGGGGAAATTCTAGAAACCAGGGAGGAAAGCGAGATAGAATTGACAAACCACTTTAGTTCCTTATTGACTGAATGCGGCCTTCATCGAGAGGAAGCCACTCACACAATTACAAATTCCATCCCTAGACTGGTTTTTCCCACGTAGAACCAAAGTCTCATGAGACCCGAGACATTGGAGGAGGTAGAATCAACAGTCAAAGACATGGCCTTGGGAAAGGCTTCGGGCCTGGATGGGTTCACCATAGATTTCTTCCAAGTGGGTCGATGAATTTTAGGACAGGACATTTGGGAATTTGTTGAGGAGTATCGTTCTTTGAGATCCATCCTACAATATTTCAATGCCACTTTCATAACCCTTATTCCCAAGGATAAAGAATCCATGATTGCATATATGTTTTGTCCAATCTCCCTCTGTAATGTCATTTATAAAGTTGTCATTAAGTTGATAGTCAATAGACTCAAACCCATCTTGTCCCTCATCATCTTTGAGGAATAGGGGGGTTTCATGGAACGTCAACAAATCGTAGATGGAATTATGGTGTCCCACGAGACAATCCACTCCCTCAATTCCATGCAGAAATCAAGGATGATGATGAAGCTTGATATGTATACAACTTATGATCGCTTAAATTGGGTTTTCCTCAGGAATATGCTGGAAGCTTTTGGTTTCAGGGAGGATTGGGTGGAACATATTTTAAACCTAGTCTCCCCCGACTTTTTCTTCAATCCTAGTCAATGGATCAACTTATAGAACCTTTAAACCATATAGGATCTTAGGATAAGGTGACCTCCTCTCCCCCTTTCTTTATATAATTCTTGTAGAGGGTTTCATGTGAAGTTTAAAGAGGGCTCTTTCGAAGGGATCCATTCAAGGTATCTCCCTTCACTCTCTAATGAAGACTCTCTCAAATATTTAGTTTATGGATGATACATTCCTTTTGGGTTAACCAATTTTCAAAGAAGCCCTATCCTTTAAGAAGGTCTTGGATATTTAAAAAAATCCTTTAGGGCCCTAGTTAACCTAGAAAAGTCACAAATTTTTTTCTTTAACACTCCTCAACCGATACAAAGAAACATATCTCTTATTCTTAGTTTTCAGTAGGATACCCTCCCTTCAAGTACTTGGGGGTGTTATTTGATAAATTGGTGAATGCAGACATAAACTGATCTCCCTGGATCCACCTAGATCTAGAACAAAATGAGACAGGACATGGCGCTTTCCCTAAGTTTAATCATTGAATTTACTATCAAAGAAGAGATGTGTGACATACCTTTTAATATCACTTCCTTATGTCTTTGTTGTCCCTGCTTCGCTCCGGTGCTCTTGTGCTATTGATCCTGCAATGGAACACAAACCAACCAAAGTGAAAGCAACAATAGTATGTTCAATGAAAACCTATACATGTGATCAAGGAGTCATGTAATAAAATGAGAATGATTTTATGGGAAAGAAACATGCCACCGTATTATATTAAGTAAAAGTGGAAGATACAACTGAACCGCCTTTATTTTGCAAGGTTCCCTTTTAGTGGCCCTTTTCTCCAACACACACACTTGCTTCAAACTTGCATGAAGATGACCCACAATAGCTTGATGAAACAATGGAGATCTCAAGAATCAATTGATATAGAGTTCCTCACACAATCTTCAGTCTATTCCTTACTTGATCTTGCTTGCTTTTTGCTTAACCTTTTCCATGAGAAATCCATCATTATATAGGAGAAGGAGAGATGGTTAAAGAGATTAGGATGATCCCACCAAATCAGAGAAGCCAGTAGGATCCCAACCATACAGATGCCACCTGATATTCTAGAAGACCCCCTTCTAGAATCTTTGTGAACTTCATCCCTTTTCTCAGTCTTAAAACACCGCCGCACCCTGTCTATAGAGAAGCCTACAGAAATTCCACAAGCTAGGTTAAGGACAATCTGTAGAAATCGGGAATTTCTACATTGTATATTACTCTTAGCCTATGATGTCCTTCTAAAAACAAGTTTTGTAGAGGGAGAAACCAGTTACTTTTATCATGCAAAAGATCCTTTTGAGAGCTTGATCACATGCTTGTAGAAACATCACCAGGGTGACCAAAATAATGTGTAACAAAATGCCCCCCAAAGTATGAGGTTGGAACTCATGACAGCCAAAATACTTTGTAAAATGTGTGTGTGTGTGTCGGGAACACAGAGTGCACCAATCGAGAACCTGCAAACAACCAAGCACTTGCGCAATATTATATCATTTATGAGGTAAGCATTCCCATGCTTAGACTATAAATGATTTAAATCATGAATGCCAGTCATGGCCACTAATCATACACTGTGGATCCATGTCATCAAGATTCTATATAGCCACCAGGAATATATTGTGGATCTATGCTCTAGAAAACTCAAAACCAGACATAGCCACGAGACATACAAAGTGGATCTATGCGTCAATACAAATCATAAATACTTCATCGCAACCTGGACCAAAATGGTGAGATCCAGGGTCTTCAATCTCGTCATCCGTAAGTACGAATCTAGCCATGATATTATAGGTGCTGAAGTCAAACATGGTAGAAACCACTTGATTACCGATCATTGATGAAAATTGTTAACAAGTGCGAGTGAAATCACTAGTGATGTCAGTGACTCCCAAGGTACCTCAGTACAATCCATCGAATGTGAAAAAATGAGTTGAAGTCAAACACTCGATGAAATATCTCAATCAGGGATCAATGATGTGAATACATTGTTGAAAGTGAAGAAACCTACCATTGAGGCATGCAGGCTCTAAGGTACTAAATGATTTCTAATTCTTTTTCCCAGATGATGAGTTGAATTCTATAGGAAAAGACTCATCGTAGGAGGGCCTTAATGTATCCCCCGTCAATGACGGGAAAAAAGTAACAGATTTAGGGTAGATCAAAGTATGAAAGTGATTTGCAACTGACATAGGGAAGGCCAACACGGTAAGAATTGATAATTGCAGATGGCCAACTCGATAGAAGGCTTGTGCAAGGTTGGACTTCTCTTGAACATATGAATGCCACGACAATGGCCTTGACAACATTGACTCAAAGATGACCCAAGATATGAAATTTCAGAAGGTCAAACAAGAAAAAAATGTTTTTCCCAACCCAAGTTCAATGACAAAGGGGGTGTCATGTTCAAGAGCGACTATTACTGCCACTAACACAAATACAGAGACACATTTCTTTCCCAATTTTTCTCCCACCATTTCTAGCGAGTACCTCTTTATTTTTACTCAAGCTTGAGGAGGATAACATATCCTTATTGGTGTAAGATCATCCTTCGAACGAGTCCCTTGGAGTATGTTTAAAAAACCCTAAGAAGGAGTGGTTCAGTCCCATATGGGTCTTTTGATGTTTGTTTAACGAGCCCAAAGAGAGAAATCTCGGAGGTTTTTCATATTTAGAGAGTCTGAAAAACATTTAAAGAGAACTCTCTCAGTTCCTTTTTTGTAAATTAGTCTAATGAAACTGAAAAAGTGATAAACTATCGCCCATAAAATGTTTTTTTCAAATACTTTTGCGAGCGTGAAAAGAACAAGGTCGCTCTGAAATCTTTTCGTCTTTACAGAGCGTGAAAAGAGATTAAAGGATACTCCATGAGTTTCATTTTTTGTGTTACCATGACGAGTACGAAAAGACGACAAAAGTATACTCGATTATGTTCTCATTGATTTACGAGTGCGAGAACGAACAAAGACTGTGCTCGAGGTTTTTCCTGAAAAACCTAAAAAGAATTTGTACATGTGACAAATGTAAAAAAAAACTAAGAAAAGCATCCACATTCCATTGTTCAGGCTCCTATATCATTCATCTGCGAAAAAATACAATACTTGCAATACCATTAGAACATTAGGTTTTAGGTAGAAATGAATAAAAGAATATTAAAATTCAATAGAAAAAGCAAAAAGTGAATAAATATAGGTGAAAACCCTTTTTACCATTTAATTGTCATTTTCCCCAAAAACTCATCCAAAAAACCCCTTTTTTCCTCAAAATTTATTTGTCAATTGCGGGAGGCACATGCAACTATTCGACGAATGACTTTCGCCAAAGAGGTAATCTTCTCATCCTCTATCTTTTCCATGGATTAATTTTCTTTTTAACTGGTTAAAAAATAGTTTTTGAGTCATTTTTTAGGTTGGTAGGCACGTAGAGGGGACGCCACATGTGGTGTATATCGAGACCTATGGAAACCATAGGTTTCCGTAGGTGGCCTTTGGTTCACCTAAGAAATTCTCGCATTTTTCATAAATCTTCACCTGCGGCGAGCGAAAACCAAAATTTCGTATGCGTATTTAACCAATAAAAATTTACCAAGGATGTGAATTAAAGATGTTAAATTTATTCTTATGGCTCCATTGCAGGTTTTGACCATCATGATGTTGGAGTGGAGGGAAAGAGAACACGAGGACGATGATATCTTCATTGGGAATGACCCGGGCATAGTTAATGCCCTCCGGCAATGCGAGCTCCTCAGTTCTTCAAAATCCAGGGTATGAGGGCCCAACTCAAGTTGCTTGAGTACTTGGTCCACATGTGGGATGTGGATCAGCAGGTTTTTCATGTGGGAGTCCACACACTCACCCTAGATATCGAAGATATCTATTTTTTAACGGGGTTATCATGCCGTGGATCCCATGCGACTTTGACAGGCGGCAGAGGGGGTGGTTTACCAATGAGTGAGTGTGTCTGCAGGTATTGTGTTCCCGATGTTGAGAGATGCAAGGGAAAAGTTTACATTCAGGGTGTCTGAGATTTACCCCTACGGACTATCATGTTCAATATCGTACGTATGGCGAGGATTGCATCTTCTCACATGGCGCTCCAGAGTTACTTCCAATATGCAGTGGAGTGCATGGAGCCCCAGGTATTCAACTGGTCTGGCGGTGTTCTTCGCAGTATGAATAAACAGCTAACAAAATGCAAGAGAGGTTACCTGAAGTAATTCGGGTACGGATCCATTTTAGTCTCCTTCTTCCTCGAGAGGGTTCCTCACTTGCATTTACAGGTAGAGTGGGGCTTGTCGGCCCCACAGGATCCAAGGATAAAAATATGGTGCGAACTCATGGCTCGGCACGTGGTGGGCCCTATTATCAAATACAACGATGTATTCTTTGATTGGTTGAGGCCTCAGCTACTGATGGTAGACGATTATGCCTATGTCGGTTTGGATTTCATAGGCGACTCGGACTTGGTTCTACCCGAGGATTATCAATGGGGGAACATAGGTAAAAAGTACAGTTTGTTTTTATAATGTTTTTGTAAATTTTGAAATATGAAATGTTTTTTATGTTTTTAATCCGAGGACTAATCAAAAACTCCTTGATAATGTAGATGTAGGACCGCACCGGCCTCCAGGCATATCCCCCATTCAGAGACGAGGGGAAGAAGTTGAGGCAGCAGGATCGGATGTTGGTGACTATGAGGCAATCGAGAAGAAATTGGAGGGTTTGACAACGGATGTCCCAAATATCTCCATCGATGAGATCCCAAGACGATATCAACGCCATACTGTAGGCGTATCTGGTTCTATTAGTCGACTTCTCTGTAGGGTGGCACGAGCAGCTGTGTGTTATCGCAAGCAGCATCCTTGATGCTATTTTGTATATGAATCCATGTGCTTCAAATTTTGATATTTTTGGTCTTCGAACAAACACTTTTTGTAAAAAACGTTTATCATTATACATATACATGAGGCTTTTACCGGCTTACTTTGATTTATGTACAACATGTGATTGGATATACAAATGTCTCAAATGTTTGTCTAACACATAATTAACTAATGCATATGTTAATGTATTTAGAAATCTAGGAATGTGTTGATATTCAATATAATCAAAATGACGTTCCAAAAGGCGAATTCGTAAATATACCCTCAACAAAGTAGGACTCCGGATAGACTAGACATTACTTAACTTTAGTACTACTAGCTATTTATCGAGTCATACGACAAGGTGATGGATTCCAAGTGAAATAGTGTCGGTCAACAATTCCATGACTGCACTATATTCTGTGATATTGTTAGTTGCACTACCAAGGAAAACACCATGTAGACTGATTAATTTGTTTGTAGGTGCATAGATTTCCCAAGAAGTAGATGCTAAGTTCTGAGTACTATGAATAGCACCATAGGTGAAGCCAATGTAGGGTAGCAAAGACACCAACATCTAGAAACCAATCACAACACAAGGTAAGCAGTTGGGGGTCGAAACCAAATAACGAAAAATCACACAAAAGTATGTTACAGTAAAATACAAGCACTCATGCAAAGATAACCTAAGCATAGTACTTCTTCAAGTAAATCCCATTTTTGGGTTCACTCAAAGGAATTCCATCATAATCCAATAACTCATAAGTTCCCTTCTCCAACACTCGTTTGACGATATAAGGGCCTCGCCACATAGCCTCGAATTTTTCATCCCCTAGTAAATCACGATCTTGTTCATAGAGGAGAACTAGATCACCTTCAGAGAAAAAATGTGGCTTGACATGCTTGACGTATGTGGCTTGACATGCTTGACATATTGGTTCTGAGCTTCAATAACCAGGGTGGCATCACGACGGGTTTCATCTAATTGCATCAGGTACAATAGACGTTCATCTTCGATAAAGGTGTTGGGAAGAAGTTCAACGGCTAGCTTCAAAGATGGTATCTCACATTCAATTGGCATGACAACTTAGATATCATACACTAATTGGAAAGGCGTAAATGTCGTGGGAAACTTCACAGATGTCCGATAGGCCCATAATGTTGAAAACAACATTGTGTGCCAACTTGTCTTATGAATTCCTATTATCTGTCGAAGCATAGTGATAAGAACTTTGTTTATCACTTCAACCTGGCCATTGGCCTGTGGGTAATAGGGGGTTGAGTTTTCATGTCGAAGACTCAACTTTTTAGTAAGCTCGGATATCATGAAATTTCGAAAATGGCTACCTTGATCAGTGACAATATCTTGTGGGATTCCAAATCAAGTGATGATATGATTGAATATGAACAAGGCTGCAATTTTTCCAGTATTATCGAATGTAGGCATCGCCTCGACCCATTTAGTGAAATAATACACAGCTACGATGATGTATCCATGCCCCCCGACCAAGTGAGGGTTACACGTCATGAAGTCAATGCCCCATTTTGTGAAAGGACCAACGAAAACTACAGGGTGTAGAGGAGCGGGATGAGATCTTATCTTGTTATTATACATTTACAAGCATGACACTTCTAGACAACAGTAATACAATCTTTAAACAAAGAAGGCCAAAAGTATCATGCTCTTAAGATCTTTTGGGCAGTGGCATACCCAGATATATGACCACCACATGCTCCAGAGTGGCATTCATTCAAAGCTTTCTCAGTCTCATCATAGGTGAGACAACATCGAAAAATAGAGTCAACACCATGGTGATAAAGAGTGTCACCGAGAATTATGTATTTACGGGCTTGATACCATATACGACGACGGTCTGTGCTAGAAAGGTCGGGCCAAAAAGTTTGAGTATGGAGATAGATGATAATATCTCCGCACCAAGCGCCATTAGAACTGATCAAAAAAAGGGATTCATCAGGCAAGGAATCCTTTGCCACGTTTGCTATCTCAGTGGAGGGAAGGTCACATATCAGTTTGGAGAAAACCAATGATTTCTTAGAATTAGCACGTCCAAACTCTAAGTCAAACTTCTGGAGAATCACAATCCATTTGGAGTACTTTCCCCCTAGAAATTGGCGCGTAAGGATATGTTGCATAGGGTTGCAATTGGAAATAACAGTGGTGAGCTTGCATAATAGGATATAGTGACAGAAACGTTGGACAGCTTGAATAGCAACCAAGGCCAGTTTTTCCACATGTAGGTATTTGGCTTCGATATTCGTGAGACTCCGACTCAAATAATAAATTACATGTTCATCGTGCGAATCATCTTCTTGGACTAAAACCATGGCAATGGTAGAGTCCGCAGTGGCGAGGTAGAGGAAATAGTCTCAACTATAATCGGGTGGGAAAAGCAGTGGTGTACGGTTTAGGGAAAGTTTCAAAGCTTCGAAGGATTTGTTGGCAGTTTCATCCCATACGAACTCGTAACCCTTCTTCAATAGTCGAGTAAATCCTAACATTAACTCAGCGTAATTGGGGATGAATCGACGCAAAAAAATTTCCTTCCCTTGCAAACTTTGAAGCTGGTGTAAAGTGGAAGTAGAAGGAATATTAAGGATAGCCTCAACCTTCAAAGGCTCCACCCTAATTCCATGAAGTGACACAATAAAACCTAGAAGTCAACCAGACTCCACACAAAAAACACATTTGTGTGGGTTTAAACGTATACGATAGTAACAACAGCGAATGAAAATGGCTCGGAGATGGGCCGGGTGATCTTAGCGGCGCATGGAATGCGTCGGGAGATCATCGAGATACGATTGTATGATGTGCTTGATATCATGAAAATCATAAGACATGGTGTGTTGAAAATTTGCACCGATGTTCTTTAAACTGAAAGGCATTTTCCGGTAGGCAAAGGTACCCCAAGGACAAATAAAAGCAGTCTTATGTTGATTCGCAAGAAAAATATTAATCTGATTATAGCTGGAGAAAATGTCCATTAAAGAGAAGATTTCACTCCCGGCACAATCATCGACTATCTGGTCAATGAGGGGGGTTGGATAATTTTCCTTAGGACAAGCTTTATTAATATCCCTATAATCGACACATACATGGATCATGCCTTGTTTTTTATTGACTGTATTTAGATTGGATACCCAATCAGTTAAAGCCACAGGATAGATAAAGCTGGCTTTGAGAAGTTTTTCAACTTCAAGCTTGATAGCGGCGGCTTTAAGAGGGTGGACAGGGCGAAGTCTCTGCCGAACGGGTTTAGCGTCTGGGTAGGTCTTAATTTCATGTACAACGATATCGAGATCAATACCTGACATCTCTTCGTAGATCCAAGCAAAAACGTCACGAAATTCCTGAAAAATAGCTTTATAAGTGACGACTTCATCATCGAAACATGTGGCTCCGATGTGAACATTTTTTACGACTCCAAGTTTAATGGATATGTCCAGAGGAACGGTGGGTGAAATGTTACTCAGGTTCCCTTAATAAAGCACATCATGTGTTGACTCAGGAACAGAGGAAAAGATAACAACAGTCAACGGAGTCGAAATCCGTTGGTAACTCTTGATGGTGTGTTACTCCAGGAAGAGAATGGAACGATGATGTCCATCATCCCATGGGGTGTCTTCCATGGACATAACTGACATGTTCATCTCATCCATAGGAAATATCACCTAAAAAGGATCGGGAGATGAATCACCAAGAGAGGGAATAGAAGGGGTTGTCGATTGAATGGCTTGATAAGCGGATTCAACCAGACTTAAAGGAATTTGATCTCCATAGCGAAGATAATCACTAGGGTTAGGTACTAGCCACGGGTCATGAGACGTAGGGGTTTCATGAACAGAGGTGGAAATCATGTTGATTGAGGAAACAAAAGGTAGTGGAACATCGGGTGGTGGTATTGGGAAGGTACCCATTAAAGTGGAATCTTTCAGGAGACCCACACCGAAATTCTTGTACTCAGGAGGTGTCTTCGATATAAACGATACGTTGCTAGTATGGGAATCGGAGTTAAAAAAGGCCATTTGGTCAACAGTAACTATTTTTCTTTGTTGTGGGAAATATAACACATGGAAAAGTGTGGAAACAACTGCATGCATGGAATCAATCCAGCTACGGCCAAGTAAGAGGTTATAATCAAAAGGCGCATCAAAGACCTCGACCTCGACATTGGCTGATTTTCCTTCCAACGTAATAGACAATGAGGGAAGAATACCATAGGGTTTAAACCTATAACCATTGAAATCCTTAAGTGTATTGTGTGATTCAGTGAGGGGGGGGAGAGACAATGGCTTTCCAACAAGAAAAATACATGACACACACCGAGGCGCCCTCGTCAATAACGGTTCTACAGATGTTCTTGTTCTCGACAACAACTTGAATCTGAAACACTAACTGAGGAGCTAGACTTGGAATGTGATCTTCCAAGTCAATTATTATCAAATTCGTATCTGTGGGATCAATTCCACTGATGGCCTTTAACAGTGCCTTCCATTGAGCGGGACAACTTTGAAGGAATTCGAGAGCTGACATCGTAGAGGGTGCTTGCGCAAGATCTTCTACAATAATGTAGTTTTGAGCAGCATGTGCATGAGGATTGAAGGAAGACTTTCAAATAACACCCTTTGGAGGGGGGCGGAGAACTGTATCGGTACCCAGTCATTCGAGATGAAGAGGACCATTGGGAGGTGAAGTTGAAGGAGCCAGTTGAACCAACGAAGGTGGTAAATCGTCAAATTTCGCCTTTTAGGGAGAATAATATTTGGCTTGAGTGGTGATGGAAACGTTGTTCTTGGTATAATTACCAGTACACATAAGGACATATGAAGTGGTGGAAGGAGAGGGTTGGTCATGAATGACCAATTGGGACTGTTGTTGAGAAGGTAAAGGTTGTGACAAAATGGCATGTGTGGGAGGCTTTCTGGTTCCTTGAAGGAACTTAGTGACCTCAGCACGTCTTGGACAATCTTTCGTGTAGTGATCATCACCACAGATAAGGCAAGGATATCGGGGTTTTCTTTTATCCTTATCATCAACAGAATCGGTCTTGGGTTTATCAAATTGTGGATTATTATTTCTATCCTCCTCATTCTTATCCTTTCCTTTTTTAGATTTATTTTTGCCGGCAGGGGTAGCTTGAACGAAGTTAACCTCAGAAGTTTTGTTGGTGGAAGGAGTAGGAGTCAGAGCACTTTGAACATTAGAAGCAGGATATTTGGAATTGGTGTGAGTGGTCGACATGGATTTAGCGTTAGCGTGGAAAGTTCCAATCACACCATCAACAACATGAGAAGCTACTGGGGTTGTTGAGGTAGCAGTGGTAGAAGGGTGAGGAGCATCAGGGAGTAAGTTGTAAAGAGTGTTTGTTTGTGAATAAACAAGATCTAGGTACTGAGCGCGACTAATTGCCTTCTCTTCAGTGACAACTCCACCCATGGAAATATCACGGGAGATTTTATTGATGAATGATTTGGTGAACCATTCAGCCAATAATTGATCAGAAAGGTCGAGTTTCATCAAACGTTGTCTTCATATCCACTCATGGATGTGATCATAAATATGAGTGGCCAAAGATTGCTTAAAGGAACTCAAAATCTCGGTTCTTGTCTCGTAGCGGATAGGCAATTGGTAATGTGTGAGAAAATCCATGGCGAGGGTGTTAAAGTCGTTAAAGAATCCTCATGGTAATTCTATGTACCACTTTGTAGGCAAACCCATGAGAGTTCGTTGGAAGAGTCGTAACTGAATGGAGTCATCCATCAAAGAGTTGTACAAGCACTAAAGGTGAAACGTCATAACATGGTTGTTTGGGTCTTCTCCAGGTTTACCGTCAAATCTGGGAATGTGGGATGGTAGCTTGGCTGGTATAACAAGCCAATGGGGAGATTATAAGATAGGATCATTCACGATTCTAGACAAGTTGGGTAAATCCAAAGTGGCTAAAAAGGGCAATTGTCGATTCACTTGAGGGTACTCGTGAGGAAGTCATGTCGGTATACCAGTAGGACTGTAAGCAGTCTGCATGTAAGTCGAAGTTCCTGACAGATTTGGATGTGGGTTTGGCGGTATGTATCCCGTGGGGTTGGGTTGGTTGGAAATATTCCCTTGAAAAGGGACACTAGAGTGAACGTGTGGACCCCAAGTGGGATTCAAAGAACCCGGATACGGATGGCCCGAGGGAGGGGGAACAAAAGAGATGACTTGAGGCTATTTCCCCCAAGATAATTATGGATTTCCTTAGGCAAGGAGGTCCCAAAGGTGGGCTAGTGATCTGGTTGTGTTATGTCCATGCAAGGGGTTATAGAGTCCAACATGAGGTTGTCCTCCAAGTGGAGGATAGCCCCCAACATGATATTTCCCTCCAATAGAAATTTGGTAACTAGAAGTGAATGGGTGATGGGAGCTCCCGATTGGATTAGAGCCACTAGGGCTAGATCCTCCAAGAAAAGGTGGATAAGACCCTCCAGAGAGGACCTGGGAAGGTGTAGGGACAAAACTGGTAGCATCATTGTACCCAGGTGAAATGAAAATTCCAGAAACTCCAGATGGAACTTGGGTAGGGATGGAAGTGGAAGGATTCAAAGCTTGGTACCCAGGAGGAAGCGATGGGATAGGTCTAGACGAAAGTGGTGTACCAATGGGAGCTTGGTTAACCACCACATTTCCAGTGGGAATAGTCATAGCGTGTGGGACCATAGTAGCATGGGCCATCTAGAGAGAAAATGTTGAGCTAGGACCAACTGACTGTGTGTCTGGAACGATAATGATGTTGTTGGTTGTACCAGTAAAATGGTCTAAAGGTATCGTGTAGGTGACAGATGTTCCAGGAAGTTGGGAGATGACAGGTATATCAACACCTGCCCCTGAGTCATAAAGGTCCCGCACTGTGCAAGGTGGGCTTCTAAAGATGTCGGAAGTCCAAAGGGGATATCCAACTCTAGGGCATGAATGGGGTCCGATTGGTATTCTAGAATTGTCAAAAACAAGTTCTCTCGATGAATTAAGTCAGATAATATGTCTCTCGTATCCAGGAGGTATGTGGAAAGCCTCGAGAGAATCGAAAATTATTCGGAAACTTTCTAAAGAGGCAGAACCTTCCTCGTGCAAGGTTATAGTGTCCTGGACCTCGCTCTATTGAGGGGAGCCCTCCGATGAATTAGGAGGCAAAGTTTGGTAACTTTTTGGATCTTCCGGGAATAGCCCTTGCATTCTGCGTGAAATACGTGGAGGGTCTGTGTTGGCCGAACCAAATATTTTACGGAAAAAATCTATGGCCAACTACGTAAACAAACAATACTCGCTAATAAAATCTAGAAATCAAACCAGTCAAACAAACCTTCTTATTTCGAAGTCACTAGTTGGTGATAAAATCCAACGACGTGAAGTCAATACAAGAATGGGATAGGATAGAGCGGGTGGAAAAATTACGTTGACGACCTTCTTAATGAACTTAAACCCTGGTGCAAGATCCCACACATAATCGTGGGTATACCTCCAAGGAGCCTGAGTGAGTCTGGCCAACATCAATTCCAGGTACCATGAAGACTTTCCCCTCCACAGTCACCTCATGTAATACCCTAAAGAGATACGCCATTAAGGTTACCAAGAACAACATGGATGCTTGGGGAAACAGTCGATAGTCCGATCACCGCGCAAGGGCAGGGTATCTATCTCGAAATCAACTCGAAAGGATTCCATGCATAATTGTGGGTATACCTTCAAGTGACCCCCATAATACGTGCAATCTCTACACCAAGACCAAAAAAGCAGGGTGAGTAACTCTGCTAGCCTTAATGCGACCTCAGGTTTGACCCTTGTGTGAGAAGGGATTCCCAGGACAAAATGTTGCCAATGGATTTGAACACTCCCTATCACAAGATGCTATAGTGTGTTTTATGCTTTGGAGAGTGTGTCTCACAACCTATTCCAAAGTGCTATCCTAGCTAATGTTGGTGGAAAGATCCCTAGAAAATAAAAGTTACTAATTAAATTTTATAATTACACAGTGTTTTAGAGGTTGTTGTTTACTCAAGAGGGAGAATGGAGATGAAACTGATGTTGTATGAGACCTTGACCCAATAATATGAAAATAGATATGAATGATGCAATATTTCGTTCAATGAGATCTGTCTACAGTAGGGAGAAAGTATTTTTTCAGAAATACGAAAGCTACGAAATATAATTCCTTTTTCTTGAATGAACAGAATTTCAAACAATCATAAGCAATGAAATTTTCCAATTTGTTCTCTTGTAAAATCTATATATATATATGAATGCACAAAATTTTCTTATGAATTATTACTACAAAGAATAGAGGAATTTAATTCTTCCTTTCCAAAACCAAAATAGGGGTATAATGAAGAAATGACAAGTAATCACAGAAATAGATATACCCAACAAATACCCCAATCAGACTTTCAATGAAGATAAAAATAAAGATGATGAGAAAATGTTTCACTAAATGAAAATGAAAATGAATTTCCAATCAACAAGAAATCCAGAACAAGTAAACAATCCAAAACTTTAAATCAAATCAAAGACTTTTATCGATCAAGCACTGAGATCTTCAAAATCAGAGATTATATCCTTGTTGATAAAAATCAAGAAGCAAAAATTTGTAAAATGACAAAGAAGGGTTTTCAATCTCTGAAAACCAATCAACGACAAGTCTTTGACTCAGAAAATAGGCAAATATAGGCTCCAAAAGTTCCTCCCAAATGATCAAAGAAAAATTGGGTAGCGAAAGACAAAAAGGCCCAATCCAAAAATTTTACAGATAAGGTCGCAGCCCAACAGTAGGGTACAGTGCGGGAATTAAAGGTTTTTGCAGGCTAGCTATGGGGTAGGGTGTGGAAAGTCTGCACTGGGATAAACAGTCAGGATGCGGCGATCAAAGGTTTCCACATACTATATATAGAATATAGTGTGGAAATTCCTATAAACAAAAGAAAATTGGAAAGAAGGGAAAGAGTCTAAATGAACTTCCAGATCCAGAGAGTCTAGATGGATCCCTTACAGACTCAGAGACTGAAATACAATGAAAAGAGGTAGTCTAAGGGAAAATGGAAAGAAAAAAACCACAAACAGGTCGTTTCCCTAATATGGTTGCCAATTATGTTATTGGATAAATCGGTGAATGTGGACATAAACTAATCTCCCTAGATCCACCTAGATATAGAACGAAATGAGACATGACCTGGCGCTTTCCCTAAGTTTAATCATTTAATTTACTATCAAAAAAGAGATGAGTGACATACCTTTGAATATCACTTCCTTATGTCTTTGTTGTCCTTGCTTCGCTCCAGTGGTCTTATGCTATTGATCCTGCAATGGAACACAAACCAACCAAAGTGAAATCAACAATAGTATGTTCAATGAAAACCTATACATGTGATCAAGGAGTCATGTAATAAAATGAGAATGATTTTATGGGAAAGAATCATGCCATTGTATTATATTAAGTAAAATTGGAAGATACAACCGAACCACCTTGATGTTGCAAGGTTCCCTTTTAGTGGCCCTTTTCTCCAACAAACACACTTGCTTCAAACTTGCATGAAGATGACCCACAATAGCTTGATGAAACAATGGAGAGCTCAAGCATCAATTGAGATAGAGTTCCTCACACAATCTTCATCCGATTCATTACTTGATCTTGCTTGCTTTTTTCTTAACATTTTCCATGAGAAATCTATTATTATATAGGAGAAGGAGAGATGGTTAAAGAGATTAGGATGATACCACCAAATTAGAGAAGCCAATAGGATCCCAATCATACAGATGCCATCTCATATTCTAGAAGATCCCCTTCTATAATATTCGTGAACTTCATCCCTTTTCTAAATCTTAAAACTCTGGCGCACCCTGTCTATAGAGTAGCCTGCGGAAATTCCGCAAGCTAGGTTAAGGAAAACCTGTGGAAATCGAGAATTTTCGCACTGTATATTACTCTTAGCCTGCGACGTCCTTTTAAAAACAATTTTTGTAGAGGGAGAAACCAATTACTTTTCTCATGCAAAAGATCCTTTTGAGAGCCTAAACACATGCTTGTAGAAACATCACCAGGGTGACCAAAATAATGTGTAACATGGGGTTCCTCTCATTAACAAATCTATTTGCAATGTCTCATGGGAATGTCTCTTGGCCAAAGTGCAAGCTAAGCTGGCCAATTGGATGCATTGTTTCCTCTCTCTCTCTCTCTGGAATAATATTTCTAATAAAATAGTTCATCATGTCGATGATAATGTATTTATTGTCAGTCACGACAGCTCCTAAGAACATCTTAAAGAAGATTCAGAATATTCGGTGTTATTTCCTTTGGGAAGGAGTGAATAAAGAAAAAAAATGGGCTTTGGTGGCCTAGAAAAAACTGTGCAAGCCCAAAGCCCAAGGAGGTTTGGGAATCAATTAAACCCAATTGGTTGGTCAAGCATTGGTTGCTAAGTTATGGTGGAGATGGGTAAATAATATGAAATCCCTATGGGAAAAGTTATGGAAGAGAAAATATGCCTCACATACCACCCAAGAGGAGATAATCAGCGCGGAGGGGGACAAACCAGGATCTCTAATATGGAATAATGCTTGGAAGAACAAAGGAATTGTCCAACAAATGTTTTTTTGGGAGGTTCATAATGGTCGCTCTGCTTTCTTCTAGGACGATGTCTACGAACAACATCCAATTCTAGGACACTTTGGCTCCTTCAAATGATGAGGCACTCAATGATATAGAAAGGTTGGACTAAATTTTGTCATTATTGACAATCCCATCTAGATATAAGAAACCCTTACACTCGGTCCTACAAACCCTTGGAGGATTAGCCTATAACATGGGATGAGGAATCAAATTTTTTTATGTAGGATATGTTGCAGGCTTGCCAAAATAGAAGTAAGAAAAGGTTCAGACATAGTTAGATGGGGATTACAAGCTAATGGAAACTTTCATGTGAAAGATGTCTATCACGCAGTGATTGACATGGGGGAGACAAATACAAACCACTATGGGACAAGGTATGGAATCCAATATCATGGCCAAATATCTCTACTTTCATGTGGATTGATGTTATTTGAAAAATCCTAACGTGGGACAACCTGATCAGACAAGGTTTTGTAGGTGCCTCTATGTGTATGATGTGCAAGGTAGATGACGAAATCCTTGACCATCTGTTGAGCTCCAATAGAGAAGAAAAAAATCTATGGGATAAGGGGGATGAATTGTTCAGGTGCTAGGACATGACTAGAAATGACATGTCGAGAACTATTGAAGAATGGGGTTAGGACATCTTCTTGAATTTGATTCTCAATTAGGAATGGAACACTTTCCCAAGATTTCTCATGTGGAACATGTGGAAGGAAAGAAATCAAAAAAGTGTTCAAAAATAAATACCTAACCAACGACTGGGTATGGCACATAGTTCAAACCAATGTAAAAGAATCAATAACATCCTCGTCTTGGTATGTGCAAGACATAGAACTAAAGGAAATTGAGGCTATAATCTTTAAAAACTGGAATATGGGAGCTTGTTATAATCAAGTAGTCTAGATTCATAAATTGGTGCATCAAAAATCTAGGGAGAAAAGGATTCCTCCTCTGGAGGGTTTCCTAGAATTAAACTTAGATGGTGCATCTTGTTGATGTTTTGGTAGCCGCAACAGGATCTTTCCCTCCTAGATGACCTTTCTTAGATGCAGGGAATATTCAGGAAGCAAGTGAACCATTAAACAAATGTTAGAAAACCCTAGGAGAGAAGTTAGACTTAAGAGAATTAATATTAAAGTAAAAGACACATCCATAAGGAGAAGTTGGCCCTAGTCAACTAGACAGTCTAGTATAAATAGGCAGTTGCCTAATTCATTTGTACACCCTCACTCAGAAAGTGTGCAATTCTAAGAAGTGCAGTTGCAGCTAAGAGGTGCACAAGTCTGGGAGCAGTAGCTACAGTTGGATGGGGCGCTAGTCAGGAGGAATAGTGCAGCAGGCTTTTGGTATTTATCTTGTGCTTATCTTGGTATAAGGTACACTATCTTTGTATGGTTATTCCGTTGTTGCAACAACAATATTGTGGCTAGGGTTTATCTGTTGGTTCTGGAGTGGGATTTTCAAAATTATTCTAAGTAAAGGTTAATGTGCTCGGGGGTGGCATATGTGAATGTCTATGGTTGGGTGACAATGATGTGACATTGTCTATGGTTAAACGAGCATACCAAAATTTCAACATGGTATCAGAGTTAGTTACCTTCAGAAAATTTTGACCGCTGGAAGGAAGATCCTCAGTTTCCCTATTTTCAAGCTCATTGAGCACTTATTGAACTCACTAAGAAGGTCGCCTAAGTAGGGTGCATCTCTTCCACGGATCAGATCTGCAAATTTATGAAGTTGAGAAATTAGAGTTTCCTCATAAAACCCTAGGTATGCAGTGTCAGTTCCTTCATGCAAGTTCCTTCATGCTAGTTGCTTCATGTTAGTTGCAACACCAGTTGTAGTGCCAGTTGCAGTGCTAGTTGCATCACCAATTGCAGTACCAATTGTAGTGAAAGTTTATGTGAAGTATTGAGACTAATTTTTGGTTGTCCTAGTGTGCCTTACCCTAGTGCATCTCCAACTACCTTTAGATTGAAAGTTAGAGCACTTTGAAGTTTTAGGGTTCGTCATTGCTTTCTACTATTGTTGGATGGTGTTGCTCCCTATCATTGTTTGTTAGACGTATGTACTTGTGAAACTATAGAAAACAACCCAAGTGGGACAAAAATAGCTAAAATCCAAGTGTGCATATCAGGTTTGATATTTCTTTATATTGTTGTTGTTTAGGTAAGTGTTGCAACTAGAATAACAATCTTTAGAATTCTATTATTGCTATTGTTATTGCTAGATTAGTAAACAATTGATTATTGTTGGTAAGACTAGCATAAGTAAATTCTCATATTAATAATGCACTTGTTTACAAGATAAATCGATCTCCTATAAGAGATGTTATTGATTGACCTTGTTCTAGGAAAATTATCTTGTAAACTCCATAGAGGTTACCATGGAGATATTGTTGTTCTTGTTTATTGTTCTGAGCATGTCATAGGTAATAGCTTTTAAAGGGATATATAATGACGGTTGCAGGAGGCAACATGAAGAAGACTATCCAGACATAGAGTTGTGCACATCCATGTAATGAAGGAGAAGAGGAGTTCATGACATGTAGAGGGAGAAGATGACTCTGAAGACTATATAACTTCTGAGGGAGCCAAGCTTCAGAGGGATCATGTTGAATCAGAGTGAGCCTAATCTCAGAGAGATTTAGTTGCTTAGAGACTTTCATTCAAAAAGTATTCCTCTTCAGATTCAGATTTAGATTCAAATGGGAGAGACATCCTCCAGAACTGACATACATGAGGCTAGATCAAAAACTTCAGAGACTTTGAAGAGATATGAGACCTCCTGGGAGGATTTCCTTGTTTCAGTGAAGGAAACCAGTCAGAAGGATTGGGATGTGGACCTTTTACCTTGATTCCAAGACATGTGCATTGGTTGACCACAAAAAATTTGTTGAGATACCTACGTGGTACGAGTGGATATGAATTGAGATATGCCTCATATGGGGATGTGAAGTTGCAGGGTTATACAGACTCTGACTGGGCAGGAAGTGCAGTGGCTTAGAAGAATACTTTGAGATGTTTATTCAGTTTGGGATCAATGTGATCTCATGGTTGAGCAGGAAGCAGTCGTCAGTGGCACTCAATACAGAAAAAGTAGAGTATATAGTAGCCAGTATTGCAAGTCGTGAAGCAGTGTGGCTTAAAAAATTTCTTGCAACACTTCATTCGAGACACAATGTTGAAGGGAACAATGAAGATCCAATACACATCCACAGATGAGCAGATTGTGGACATTCTCACCAACCTTTTATCCAAGGAAATGGAAATATGAGTAGCATCGAGCAAACATTCTCCCAGATTAGTCATGCTGATTTGACCAAGGGAGAATGATACATTCACTCACAGGATTAGCCATGCTGATTTGGCTAGTGGTGAATGGCCCGGGTGCAATATTTCTCCTATTAGTCATGTTGACTTGAATAGGAGTGGAAAGACTCAAGGTGCTCCAAAGACAATCTTGGCGTGATGCAGAATGTCCACTCTCGCTAAGAGGGAGGTGTGTTATTTCTTCTCATGTTGGCTAACCCCTTTGGCCAAGGGTTCCTGGATTAGTCTTGCGACTGAGGTGGTAATGCACTATCAAACCTGATGAGAGAAGAAACGTCACACACATAGTCATGAGAGCTATGGGAGTAGCTTCGTTCTACTAGATGAGACTATAACTATGGTTGATGGCATATTGTAGTAGATGTGTGCTACTAGCTCATTGTTGCATAGTTATAGAGACATCGACTATGATTATCGTTGATGGCATATTGTAGTAATTGTGTGTTACTAGCTAATTGTTTCATAATCATAGGTATGACTATGGCTGATGGAATTGTAGTAGTGGTGTGCTACTCGTTGATTGTTGCATAGTCATACGGATCCTAACTATGGTTGAGGGTATATTGTAGTAGTTGTGTGCTACTAGTTGATTGTTGCATAGTCATGGAGGTGACAGACTATGATTATGGCCGAGGGCATATTGTAGTGGTTTTGTGCCACTAGTTGATTGTTGCATAATCATAGCGATTGTTGTATTGTGTGGTGGTATCTTGTGTAGCTATCATTTGATTGCAGGTGAGATACATTGTGTCTCTGGATAGTAGCTTTGTGCTACTTGGAGTGGTTGTGCACCAATGGATAGTATTTATGTACTACTATGGATCAACACAGTCATGTTCTACTATATGTAATTGAAGTAGATGTGCACTACTGGCCGATTGCCATGGAAACTACCAGATCAAATTGGGATTAGTTGAGTGCTACTTGATTGCAGAGACTGTGACAGACGATTCAAGCTATCGATGGAATTGTGGCAGTTGTGTGCTACCAACTTATTGCAGAGTAGTCAATGGAATACTAGATGAAGACATCGTGAAATATGCCTCCCTAGCTAAGAGGGAGTGTTGATGTTTTGGTATATGTGGGAGGATATTTCCCTCCTATATGACCTTTCTTAGATGCGGAGAATATTCTGGAAGCAAGCGAACCACTAAACAGATGTTAGAAAACCCTAGGAGAGAAGTTGGCCTCAAGAGAATTAATATTAAAGTAAAAGACACATCTAGAAGGAGAATTCAGACCCATTCAACTGGACAGTCTAGTATAAATAAGCAGTTTCCTTGTTCATTTGTACACCCTCACTCAGAAAGTGCAAAGTTATAAGAAGTGCAGTTGCAACTAAGCGGTGTGCAAGTTTGGGAGTAGCAGCTACAATTGGAGGGGGCGCTAGTCTGGAAGTGCTAGTCTGGAGGAATAATGCAATAGTCTTTTTATATTTCTCTTGTGCTTCTCTTGGTATAAGGTACACTACCTTTGTATGGTTATTGCATTGCTTCTACAGAAGTATTGTGGCTAGGGTTTATCTGTTGGTTTTGGAGTAGGCTTGCTGAAATTGTTCTAAGGAAAGGTTAGTGTGCTTTGGGGTGGCATATGTGAATGCCTATTGTTGGGTGACAATGATGTGACATTTTTTATGCTTAAATGAGCATACCAAAATTTCAACACGTCTAAGGGAAACCCAAGACCAGTGGAGGCGGGGGATTTTTTTAGGAACCATGAGGGAAGGATTCAAGTTCTATTTGCCTCAAAATTGGGGCATAATTTGAATAATGGGGAGGAATTGACAGGCCTCCTTAGGGGTCTAAGGATTTCTCAGGAGAAAGAATACAGGTCTCTAGTTATGGAGGGAGACTCCCAATTGTTGATCAAAAAATTGAGAATAATTTTAAATGGAACTCACTTAGACAAAATCTTTGAGAATTGGCATATCTCATATGGCCTCTCAGAGGTTGCAAGGATCTTCGGGCTAATCCTAATAATTGTCCATGAACATGTCCAATGTAAGGCCAATTCTCTAGAATATTGCATGACTATGAAAGTGGTTCCCAACCCAATCAACATAGCATATGGATGGCATGGGACCCAATGCGACGGGACCACCAGGAGCAAGTGGATTTCTTGAGACAGTTGGACTCAGAATTCCTAATTGAGGTGTATTCCAATGGGACAGATCTATTCCACGTGGCTAGACTGGAGCCTGACGCAACAGATGAAGACCATAATGGATGTGACAGAATACATGAGTAGGTAGTGAGTACATTAGTTGTCCTCGAAGCCCATTCTCTATGAAGGATGTGATGTTTGGAAGGTGGTACATAGTTGAGGTAATAATGAAGAAGAATGTGAACATAATGGAAGGGCCAAGTGACAATACTTTTCATTCATTTGTGGTGATGTCGAAGTATCTAGAAGGGAAATGGAGTGTTCCCAGTGGTTATGGCTCTAGTGTGAAGGTTGGAATTGGTCGCATATCCACGATGGCGCATAGGCTTAGTAGTAGAGACAGGGAAAGAGTCAATAAGAGCACTCCCGAAGGTGATGGGGATGTGTGGGTCATCATTCTGAGTTTACATTTGGTTTTGTCGGCCGTAAGTATGGTGAGAGAGTAATTGAGAAAATCACTTCTATGTGTAGTCAGTATGTGGGGTTTTTTCTCTCTAATGGAACTTCCTATGACGTGTTTCACCTTGGAAGCAAAAAGGTAAATAATACAAGGGAGGGAGGCATGATAAATAAGCCTCTACTTCTCAAGGCCCAACAAATTCCACACATGCGGTTAGGGAATCTTGGGAAACCGAGAAGAGGTTTGTTAAGTTGTGTTCCGACGAGGAAATAAAGGAAGTAGAGGAGGTTGAGGAGCAGGTTCAGAAACATATGCGGGAGATGTCAAACGAGGAGGTTCTGGACGATGTAGAAGATTGGGTTGAAGACCCTTTCTACACCAGAATGAGGGAAACCAAGTATTTCAGGCTTGTCGAAACTTATTGGATAGTGAAGGATATTGTGGGACAGACCTTACATAAGACGAGGAGAGAGAAAGTATACCTACTCCATTTTATATGCATCCTTGAGGGTAAGTTTGAATTGTTGTATTGGTCACAACATGGCATCCGTTTTAGGGTTACCTTGACTTCTCATGCGTAGGAGATGAAGGAGCACAATATTGTTTCACCAAATCCTTGGGGATCGACTAGTTTCCCGATAGATGTTGATGTGGTACAAAAGGATGTTGTTGAGCCTGCATGAGAGGTTGGTTCACCCCCAATCAAGGTCCATCCTATGAATGAAGATCCAGGTTAACTAGTCTTTTATTTATGTTGGCTAAGGATGTTTTTATACTATTTTTGTTTAGATTGGCTTGCAACCTTGATTATAGGAAAGACTCAATGGTTCTTAGTTAGGTTTGTATATGGCCATAGGCCTTAGGATATAGAACTCTAGTTATATCTATGTTTTTATTTGATACTCTGCGGATATTGATATGAAAACACTGTGATTTTGGCAGGGAATTGGGTCTAGTTTCCGTCTAAGGAAAACCCCCTTGTACCTGTCTGTATCTTTTTGTGAATATAATATAATTTTCTGATCTCTTTAGCTTAAAAAAAAATGGAGAGGTGCAAGATTAAAATTTACAATAAAAGTGATATATAAAGTATGTGTGTGTGTGTGTTGCATGAGTTTTCATAACATGGGAACTTTGGGAACGTGGATACAAGTGTTCAGGACGACTATAAGTTTGGGAGCGTAATATTATACATTAAAAAAGTATAACATTTTAGATTTTATTATGTATTAAAAAAATATAAAAGAATATATTTTAGAATACAATGTATCTAGATATCCTATCCAGATAATGACACATTTTAGATTTTATTTTAATCAAATTGGAGGCGGACAACTCTACGACTAGAATTGCTATATAGTATATTAGACGTTACTATGTTAATATATTAAATTATATTATTATTTTATCCAAGTTACTAATTTAATTTGTGCTAATAATTATATGAATATATTTTATGGAATACTAAAACTTTAATATCCATTCAACTAGAAATGAAAATGCATATATACAATTTTAACATATTTTCAAAATTAGTCTATTGAGTTGTGGCGGTTAATCATTGGGAGTTTTTCATCATTGTCGATTCTTAGGGTGGATGTCTTTGGAATCTAACTGAGAATCCTCAGAGTGACATGTGTGGAGTAATATTCTCTAAGTCTTGGACTCCAACCAAAAAATTAGGGGTGTTGTAAAAAAAATAAATAAATAAATAAATAAAAAATCTTTTCAAAATTAAACTTTACATATATAAACTTTGAACATATTTGTAAATTTGAACCATTCTTCTAGTTATGATTGGAAAATAGCTAAATAGTAATGCTCTCATAATATGAACATACAACAAAAAACAATGATATTTCATGTTTAATTTGGGGTTAAGGACAAACATACATGCATTAAAACTTATTCATATCCACAACTATAAAGTGAGTATTAATAAGTTTTTTAATTAAATTATTTTTTAAATAAGATTTACATGTAGTTTAGTCTTTGTTTTATAGATATATTTTGAATAAATATAATAATAAAAAATATAATAAATTAGGTGTTTGTAATTAGGTCACATGTTCAAATCTAGAGGAGAGTAGGGTATGTATACCTCAATAGAATTTACAATCAAATCGTTGCGCGAAGGGGGTTCCTTGTCCCACAAATAAGGGGGTCTCATACAACAATTTGGTGTTTGGCTTGGTTATGACCTTATTATTATTATTAATCAAAATATTTACATTTTAATTTAAAAAAAATGAATTTTGGTATTTATTGATACCAAATATAAAATTTAAATTTAAATTTCTTTATACTGAAAAATCGTTTATCATTAACCCCCAATTCCCAAGTTCCCCAAAATGTGGAAACAACTAGAATAATGGGAATGGTTTATATATATATAT
>ML802864.1:38175-65535 GCA_009831015.1 Picea engelmannii | reverse complement strand
TTAAGATTCATAACATCTCTCCTTAAACCATTACAAAACAAAAGAACATCATCCACAAACAAAAAATTGGTAAGAGACATCGAGCTTCCCATCCTTATCCCCTTCAGGGTCCTAGTTCTTGTATCTTCGATCAATACCCTACTAAGTCCCTCAACAAATAATAATAATAGAAGAGAAGAGTGAGGGAATCCATCCCTCAATCTTCTTCTAGGCCTAAAAAAGTTTGAAGCAAACCCATTAATTAAGATGGAAATGGAGACTAACATGACTCATGACCCAATTATCAACCTGCAAAAAAACACCAAGATGAATCAACATTAGCCTTAAATATGACTAGTTGGCCCTATCATACGCTTTAGAGAGGCCAATATTTACAACCATTGCAGGAAGATTCTTAGTCTTTATGGAATGTAAGCCTTCCTAGGAAACCTCAATGGCTTCATGAATTTTCCTTCCTAACATAAAACCAAATTGCTCATGTGAGATTTATTCCAATGGAATTTCCTTCACCCTCATAGCTGCAATGATGTTTTCAATTATTTAACACCCTTTGTAATTATTTTCTAAATGCAGTTACACAACGCGATTTTTCTGTATTTTTCAAAAGAAGAGGGATTACCAAACTTTGCAATGAGGGAAATAAAGGTTCAGTTAAAAGTAGCCAAAACATTTCCATTGACTCTCAATGAGTCCTCAAGGACCATTATAAGATATTCCTTAATGACTTCATAAAAACCATTAAAAAATATACATTCCAACCATCAAGGCCTAGACTCTTGTCCTTTTAAAAAAATATGCATAACCTCTTCCAATTTCCCTTTTGATATTTCTTCCATAAGTGTCTCATTTGCCTCTTTAGATACAAAACTTGGAATAGAAGTTGTTATTTTAACTATCTCGACATTTTTTCCATGCTCTTTGCTTTGTATGTCTCATACAAATGTTCAATCCCTACCTAGATAATGTCTTCAAAGTTGGTACAACCTCACCATTTTCCCTCTTGATCTCCCAAACTGAGTTTACATTTTTCCTATGGTTAACAAACTAGTGGAAATTTTGGTATTATCATCCCCCTTTCTTAGCCAGAGTGTTCCTTTTTAATACTTTTGAAAGGGTAAACCATAAGAATACTTTGGAATAAGAACAATCCATAACCAAAGGGAGTTCACATAAAAGGCCTGATGGGCATGAAGAGAATTGATTAACCATCCCACTATCATTACACAGTGAATGTGCAAGAGTAGGTACCAAATACATGATGGACCACTCCATCAGCCACATGTAAACACGAAAAAAGAGAGGGTCTCGAGCTATGGGATGGGTGAGACTCCCCTAGTCCCATTTATTTATATAGTGTCAACATCCAAATTCGACCCCAACTCATCCAAATGGTTCGCACGAGCATTTAGCTCTTTTTTAACATGCAAAATTATAAAGTTGTTGAAACCTTCAATGAGAGAGAGGGTGCAAGAGATAATATCATTGAATACATTGTTGTCAAACTAAATTTTATTTATGATCTCTTGAAGAGCCATCAATGAGTCCCAAAAAAACATGATTTTAGAGACATTTTGCTCTTTAGCAATGCACATACCTTCATATAAGGTATAGTCTTCCGCAACATTATTTGATACCTTCCCCAGTCCCCAAGCATAGGAAGTTATGGCATTTCCTTCGGGATATAGAAGACTCCCCCCACACCTGCCCCCCTATTCAATCATTATTTAACATCTTGATTTCTACCATTTAATATAACAATACTAATTATAAATAAAATGTTTTAATTAAACTAAATAATTTGATACAAAATTAACATCTAAACCATTAAAAACATGTCCCTTATTATCTCATATTTAATTGAGTTAATAGTGCTTATAAAATAATGGTTGATGGATAAAATCTCAAATGGTTGGGAGGTAGGTCTCACCACTCTCCCCACTTGAATTCAAATCCTCGATGAGAATTTGGCCCATTGTGATAAGGATATAAAGGTATATGCCTCCCAGAAGTGGGACCCCCCTAGTTGGTGTGTCTCCAAATGTCTCAACCATGTCTAAGTCATAAGTTTCTTGCTATGTGTTAACTTGTGAGTTGTTGACACTAGTCTAGAGTTTATAGTGGCAACCAACCAAAATTGAACTTAGGCCTTGTCCAAATAATCTCAACCAATTATCAATTCTTATGAATCCAAAAAATATATATACTTATAAAATAATGCCCTGAACCTTATCACAATCATAAAAACATTACAACATTGATCCATTTCTTACTTATCAAATTCTATGACATATGAAGTCACAATATCAAATTCTACAACACATAAAGTCATAGAAAAGTAACATCTTGAATATTGTGTATTTAATCCATACATGTATCTCAAAACCCTCCATCCATTTATCCTAGGGTCTATGTGTCCATGGGTAGCATTAAAGAAACATGAAATATGGGTTTTGTTATCACTTAGTGACCAAATATTGAAAAGGTTAACATTTGTTCTAAGATCTCGTTGTGATGGAATAAGTGCCAATATCTCATGCTAATTAAATTTGTTGTGTTAAGATTTACCCTCTTTTTGGGAGTATCTTTTGACAACTATGTATGTAGTCATAACACTTCTTTATTCTATTTTTTTTAATAGGAATGGTTATAATTGTATTAGAAAAAGGCTTGGAATTCTCCAAAAACAACCAGAATTACAGACTGTCTATAGGCCAAATGTGCATAGTATATGACTAATATCTTAGTCCCTATACCTATCTGTAGTTTTTTACTTGAACTAGTACAATTTATACAAATATGCCATGGGAAGATGGCTACAAAAGAACATAGCATATACAAAACTTTGTTAAATATGCTAAACTAATGCAAATGCAGATTTGTGTCCACATGGTTATGTTGATGGGCCTCATTCTCCTGAGTTTCAGTTGGGTCTGGGTGTCCTTCCTGCCTTGTTGTTGAGTCTACAAGGGAAATCAAATGAATTTGTGGGCGATATGCTTCATTTCAATCCCTTGATTTAGTGGATGTGGCTGGATGGTTATGCTCTCGGGTGCCTTGTTGTTGTTGGGACCGACGAATATAGTGTATCAAAGTTTAATTATTGTTGACAACATGCATAACTAGGGCCAATTCCTCATTGTGTTGTTTCTCCTGAGCCTAAGATTGACAAGACTACTGGTCAATTTGGGTTTTAAGAGCTTCAATTTCCTCTTGTTGTGACTGTATGTGCTCTGTAATCTACCAATGGCACAGTCCAAACACTAGCAGGCGCCCCTACTACGATGCCACATTATTGCAAGGGAGTTCTTACGTTCCAGCAATTATTTGAGAAGCCAAAACTTATTTAAGTATGGTTGAGGCCAAACGATGTCGCCACCTATGAGAGTCAAATGCATACCACCAAACAATAAAAAGTGATTGATAAGAGCGAGTGACATGATGTGGGAGAAATAAATTATGCGCAAGAGGATGACAGAGGATGAGGCAAAGGTTGTATGTCCCATGAATCTCCAGTTTGTGAGTGAATTTTTGCAGGGGGGATTGAGGCGTGTAGATTACCAGTTCCCACATGAGTGCAAGGGTGAAGGCATGACAAAAATGGCAGAATGCATACTAAGGGGACATGAATTTGAGGGAGGGTTTCAGTCCCGAATCCATGCAACATGTGTGTGATGTCTAAGGCATGTGGTGATAGTGAGGGAAAGAATATGTACAAAGGTGAGATGCAATGAATTATCCAAGAGAATATACAAAGGAGGCAAAGAACACTTAGGGAATAGGTTCATAACAAATTGCAGTGCCTTGCTTTAATTGCCCGGTAGCAAACTATTTTGCTTCTTTAGTGAGAGAGTAAGTTATAGTGTTATGTGATCTATACACATGGTAATAGATAACTTCATCAAATTTATGTTTCATGTCTCTGATTCGAAGAAGATTTCTGGAAATATTGGGATGAGTAATCTTGAGATTTTGACATAGACCCCTTGTGATCATATCAAAGTCTCCAATAACTGTGAGCTTTGAACATCTATTAGCAGGAGTAAGGTGAAGTCCCATGAAGACTTCAAGGAAATCAACACGATTATTAGTGGCTTTCCCTAATCCCCATGCAAAATACAAAACCTTATTTCCTTGATGTCTAAGACAACTCCCCTCGCACCTACCGCCCCTAACACTTCTAATAATCTATTACCATACACTTGAAACCAAGTTTTTTAGCCCAATAGTTAGATTGATTCATAATCCATTGGTCTAATATCTTTGCAAAAATATGGTTCGATGAATTTCCTTGATGTATATGTGTAATTAAACATTATAGTAACAAAGTTGGACATTTTCCCTTTTTACACTTTGTAATTTCAAATTAGTTGCTCAGTTAAACGTTATTGTAAAAAAGGGATAAAATTCTAGAAATAAATTAAAATTATTAAATGAGTGGTTTAATAAAAAGGGATAAAATTCTATAAATGAATTAAAATTGTTCAAAAATGAGTGGTTTAATTACAATATTATTGTAAAAATATGATAAAATTTTATTTCTTGTATTTTCAAAATTAAAAAATATATATATTATGTTAATAATTTATTGTAATTTATTCCCTAGATGGGGTGATAGAGGGACACTCCACGTGATGACATAGGACATCTCACTACCTTGAGGTTTGGGATCCCACCATCCAAAGGTTTATGTGGCATATCCCACATATAGACTCTATATTCAACGAACGCCTAGTGCAGGAAAATTCACCCCACCTTTGACCTTGATGCAAGCTCAGTTATGGCCGCACAATGGCAGCATAGAGCCAATACCATGGGTGGTTTAATGCCCATTCAATTATCCTTTCATCCGGATTAACGTACCTTTAACAACATTCAAATGAGGGGAACGAAACATTATGAAGTTCATTGTGTCTGGCTATTGGATACAGAGCAAATCAAGAGAATGTCTGAGGAAATGAAGGAAACATGAACAAGCATCTACCACCATAACTCGAGGCATATGGATTACAAATTTCATCATGTAATTCGACATAAGCACACTACAACTCTTCCAATGATCTCCTTGACCCCTTCCCAACCACTCTGGTTACCCTGGGTGTGTGTCAACTCTGATCACATCAGTTTGTTCTTCCAGAGAGACAAAGTAGGGCCTAAACTGGAGGGAACATCGAGTGAGGCCCAACAATCTCAACAAATATCAATAATAGTTGGTTGGGGACTTGACCCCAAGACCTCATTCATAATAACCACAACACTCATCCACTCGATCTAACCCATCAGACTTTTCCTCTTGACTTTACAAAGAAGGCAAAAAAAAAAGACTAAAGTTCTTCTTGTAAATATTTTTGTAAATATCTAAATTATAAGGATTTTATATACTTTTTAGAAAATTTTGGCTATTTTTAAAGTAAAATGATTTTATTCTATAAAATTTGGACAAATCATTTATAAAAAAATGGAAGTGATGATTTGTTTCCTGAATGAAAAAAAAAAACATGGAAAATTAGCTCAACGGAAAAAATTAACCCTTAGTTTTTCTCTGTATAGTAATATCAAAACAAATGGGCTTGTGAACCCATCAAAATTCATGAAAATCTGAAAATGTTTCGACATAAACATAACTAAAAAGTGAACAAAATCATTATAATATTTTTGACATGGATTAGTCATATATGGAGTGTAGTAATACTATAGAAGAAACACCAACATTCTCTTCCATGATTTCCATCTCATATAGTGACAACCAAATATTTTTTGGACTGGTCATTAGCTTGACCATTCAGCTCCCTATAAATATGAGAATAAGAAATAACTATAAAACTTCTTTCTAGTAGCTCCTTTCACTTGTTCAAATAAAGATTTGAGTATCAAGTTTTGCATGTTAATGTTTCCCTTTACCCACTTGTTGGAAGCCCCACATGATCTTAATATTTAAACAAGAAGTTGCATGTTCTCTAGCTTCCTTCACCTCGATTTCGTAAACTTTCACTTTGAGAACTTTGAGATAATTACCGGGCTAAGAAATATTTTGATTAATTTCTTATTGTCTGCATTTTCATTTTGTTTTATGTTTGATTCATGATTGTAAGCATGAATCAAACATAAAACCTACCCTGGAGTTGTAATGTTGTATGCCTTGGAATGCATCCTTTTGAAGGTCACCACGATTACATGAGATCTAAATCTAATGTTTGAATGACCTATTTTATATGTTTTGGGGTCTTGATCTAGTTATTGTATGGTTCGATAGTTTATTTTATTAAGAGCCTTTGATACATTCGTTAGTCCCCTCACAAACTTAATGGTCATATCAATATACATTCAAATGAATACATGTCTTATGTACTCGCGTCCTTACCTTACCTTGATGGCTTAACGTATTAATGATCCATTCATTGCATTCACAGGGTTTGGTACTCAATATGTCTGGTTCCCATTACAAGGAATGGTAAAGCATCTGTGATCAAACCCTTGGTGTTTCCTCCCACTACCTTTGATATGATAACACACACGTTTTGTCATGGTCATTTCTCCACTATCCATTCGGATTTGTTCCTATCGCTCCTACCATCCAAAACTAAAACTATTTTGAGTTATCCCTATTACATTATGGTCACATTTGTCATGGCTCTTTTCATTCGCTTGGAGAAGAATGGCTACTAGGCCTTACTCTCTCACAACGATGTGATTGAGGACTTAAAAATCCAAGGCTGGGATGTTTTCCTTAAAACATTTGAAGGCTATAACCTTCAGGTGGCGAAGGCTTTCGCACATACCTTCGATGGTTGCAGCGCAAAAATTGGGAACACACAGTTAGAGCTAACTGAGGGGTTTGTAAGTGAAGCAGTAGGGCTTCCATCGATAGCAGAGAAATGGTTCAAAAACTCATGAATTGAAGGAGTACCCTGGAGCCTGTTTATGACGTCCCGAAAAATCAACTGCTGCGAAAAAGGTATTCCCATCTCCCTGGTTAAACCTAGGTGTTATAACCCTAATTTGCACCAGACATTCTTACCTGTCATCAGGCCATCTCATATTCCTTCTTTGCCAAAAAACTAATGAACAACTCTTTAAAAAACCTCTTTTATAAGGGCCCACGTGCCCTACTCCATTACTGCACGCGTGTACACGCTAGATGACCTAAAACAACCCGCGTGTACCTACAAAAGCACGAAAAAAGGAAAGTTGTCGACGGAACACACAGTTTTGGGTGAGTTAACTGAAACTCCCGGCCATGCATGGCCGAGGGTTCGTCCAAATACCTAGCTTCTTCTAGCCTATAAAAGAAGGGTTAGGGGTCCCATTTGGAAGAGGAGAATAATAGTAAAGAAACTCTACCCAATTGCACATTCCCATTGTCCCAACCCTTTAGCCATTCTTGTGCAAAGAGAGATACATAGCAAAGAAGTTGGAGGACATTTGAAGAGGAGCCCAGGATCAGGTTCGTGGAGCAGTGGTCGGTCTCGACATTGTAAGTTGATTCATTAAATTTAATAATAAAGAAATGTTTTTCCCATCCCACTATATGAGTTCTTCATAGTTTAGTGAATATATGTTTGAATCTCTAACCCATTAATCTGTAGAACAAATGTATGTAGATTTGTTGCTTGTTTTCTACCTAGGCCAGTCTTGGGAGGATAGCTGCTAACAAGCAATCAAGCGTGAAGAAGGATCGACATCGAATGTCTGGAACAAGGTATGTTCGTTTAACCATGTATTTTCTTAAAATAAATGGGGATTAGGTCTGGGGCGACGGTAGAAAGTAGGATTCTTTTGGTCTTATCTGCATGCATAATATAACCCTAAATGCTAGTCCGTAGGGGGATTTCCCACCAAAACACTAGGTGGCATAGCCTATTGTTGATTCTTAAACAATTTGTGACCTGTGAGGGTCGATACGGATTAGTCTTCCTCTATCATATTTGCTTACTCATGCATTTCATTGGTTTTGAATTAAGCATGCCATTTTCTTTGTTGAGAAGTCTCTATAAAATGTCCAAAATATATAAGAGACAGAGTGTTGATTCAAGTATTTTCCATTACAGATTGATTAAAATTCTTTTGATTCATCACTTGTCAACCGTGGGCGACTACTGGGATAATTTTTTGATAAGAAATGGTTTTTCCACAACCGTTCCTGTAGTAAACCCTAACTTAGGCGAACCACTCATTAAAAACCAGCTTGGTATTTCAAGAAATGGAACAGACTCTCTTAACATAAACCCTCTAGATGTAGTGATGCCAAGTAAACCTTCATCTGAGCAAAAGACTGTTGAATTGGAGGTAATTGAACCTCTTATGCCTAAGATTGATGCTAGCACGACGTCATTATAAAGCCAGATGTTGAGAAACCTTGCAAACAAACAAAGAAAAAATGCATAGACTTAGGGTTCTAGAACAAAAGGGCAGGTCGCCTTATTTCAAGGAAATTGAGAAACTGAAACGACGCTCATCTGAGCTTGATCCTTCCAATCGAGGTCGATGAGGTCTCAGACTCTAAAATAGAAGATTTTCTAGCTTTGGAAGACACAGATTGTCAAGGTTACATGAAGAAAGTTATTGTTCCTACTGAACCCTACGACTTTGTGACGAATTTTCTACCATGCCTCAAAGGTGAGGAGGGGTTCTCTGGCATTGGGCTCAATCAAGGGAAAATAGCAGGTAAGGTTGATACATCCATGTTTGACTGTACATTCGTCAACCTGCCTTTCCTCCTGTACAGTGTGATGTTTGTTTCCATTGGATCGAGCGGTATTACAACGACATACCCATTCTTCATGCCCGGATTAAAACGCTTACTGCTCAAAATGAATCATTGAGACAAGAAAATCTCGACCTCAAAGTGCACGCAGAGAGGAAAGCTAAACGCATCAAGAGAGCAGGAAACGTAGTAATAAAAAATGCAACAAGTGTCAAAGCGATAGTAAATTCTGAACTACCTGACCCATCTTTAGTCAAATTTTAAATGGTAAAACAATTTTCTCTCTTGTTTTATTCCTGTCATCTATTTTTTAATTGAATCGATTCAGAATTTGATTTTGTTTGCTAAGATAAGACTGGATACAGAATCAAAAGATTATGTAGCCAAGTCTCTTTTTAAATAAAAATTAAAAATTAGTTATGGGTAATTTTCTAACTTATTTTTGTTTTGTTTTTCAGGAAATAGTAGATCCTGTTGTTGGTCATCTGGGGGAAACATATTCGATTATGGATCTGAATGATTAGTAGTTTCATTTTTGTTTGTTTTGCAAAAACTTTGATCAATTTTTTAGTAAAATCAACTCTTGTTATGAGTGGTTGTTAGCCCACTATTTTTGTAATATTTTTTATTTTGTGAAATCCTATCCTATCCTGTGAGATAGGAGAATGTGATTTCAAATCAATTTAAATATTGTTCATTTTGTAAGTAATGATCATCTTGGCATGGAACATATTCTGGACAAATAATCTTCAGAACTTAATGGACCAACTTTTAGCATTTCGGCTTTAGACCAATGTGAAGTTGTCTCATTTATGTTTTTTCTCGTTTATTTTGGAATATTAATGTGGTATATATCTTTAGTCTCAATGACATATGATGTTCCATTTTATTCATGTTTTAAATGTTGTTTATAATTTGTTGTTTCACAAATTATCACTATGATCGTTATATCGATTTTAATATCATGATTTACGTATGATATTTAGTTGATTGATAAAATGAATGCTTTACATTAAGATTTATGTTACTATAATCATTCATAATTATAAGATCATTGTGCATACATGTCTACTATTTTGTTCTCATATCCTAGCTATCAATAAACATCTGGAGTTTGTTCGAGAGGCATCAGGACAAGCCTGTCATATATTTTTCTTACATGTAGGACAACTGGAGTTTGATTCGCACAGAGGCATAGATACGGTATAAAACTGATCTCAGGTTAGCATTATTTCCATTTAATTTATGTTATTTTACCAATTAGCGAAACATGACAGTTTTAGATCCGCTTTGACCATCACTCTATCCTTGTTTCATAACATGTTTTATTTAAGTTCTTAGATTTATGATTAGAAAACAAAAAATATAAAAAATGTGTTTTCTTTATCTACTTTTGAAAACAGTTACCAAACATTGATTTTGCAAGGCATCTATTAAAAACTTGCAATTTGTAATTACTATGTACATAATGGCATGTTCATATTTATCTTTCTGTTGAATGTATTTGTAAATAATTAGATTAAATTTTACATATTATTATAGTTTTAATAGTAGTTAGTTTATTTATTTTCTTTGTTTTAGGACCCTAGTTGGCTAACGGAGCCATTAAACCCGTCAGAATAGGTTACACCAAACGGCTTGGGTTATCTAGACAACCCTGGACTGGATCTATTCTTCCAGTTGACGGCATGTCAAATTTTCCCATCAACAAACGACACTAGAAGGAGGGCCCGAATTCAATTGATGGCACGTGGAGGTCGCAAGACTCCTCCCCCACACACTCGCTCCCCTGTCATAATGCGTAGTCGCTCAGAAAACAACGTTACACTTGAAACAACAACTACTTCAAATAATAATCCTGAGATTCATGTTGAACCATTGACACCATCCCCTCAAGGGGTCGACGTCCAAGATATTGTTTGTCAGTCACTCATAAGGACACATAGTGCCTTAGCTCGTATCAGAAAACCTAGTAGGCCACTTAATCAACCCCTAGATTTCTCAAATATCTGAGAACCAATTGAAGGCACTGGTCTACTCTCAAATCCTTTAGGTGATAACACCACCAATCCTATCGAAACACATACTCTTGGAGACGGAGGGTCTGGTATCCCACCTTCCCCACCTGGTTCATCTGCATCCTCTTCAGAAGGAGAGTAATTTGATGAAGGCAGTTCCTCGTCTGAATCATCTCAGCCTTCGACACCACCAACACCCATGGAAAACCAAAATAATCATTCCATACCTTGGCTCGATCAAGATGCCGTGGTTGTACCTAGACCACAACATCCATTGCCGAAACACCCGGAGAAATGGTTGCCTAAATTTGATCCAGATTCTAAACAATCTATTGAGGATCACATAAAAAAAATTATGTTGGCCATTAGACTCCAAAATGTAGAGCATGAAGATGTAGTATGCAGACTCTTTCTTTATACTTTTGAGGGCAATGCCTCCACATGGTATTTTACCCAAATGCCCCAAACCATCGTCTCTTGGGACAAGTTTGAAACCTATTTCTTAGAGAAGTTTGGAGATGATAAATCTCCTAAAGTCTTGGCTATGGAGCTCACTAGTCTAAAAATGAATCCTAAGGAAAAAGTAAAAGATTTTAACCAGAGATTCCTTACCCTAAAGAATAAGATCCCTACAGATTCAATGCCTGCAGAAATTCTAATCATCACATATTACTCTAAAGCCTTGCACAATAATATCGCCATATGGGTCAAAAGGTCTAAAAAGAACACTATGTTAGGAGCCTTTGAGGAGGCAAGACAAATTGAAAAGGATATATTAAGCTTAAAATACAATCTCAATAGTGAAGTTGAAACAACTTCATCCTCTAAAAAGAAAATAGAAATCCTTACTAGGCCTCCTCAAGCTAAAAATCAGCCAGAAACTTTAGACTTAGAAAGCTTGCAGAAATCTTTCCAAAAATTATCAAATCAAGTCGTGGACTTGAAGAGATCAGCCGAGGAGGCATACTCAAGCAAAGCAAGTTTTAAACCGCCTTTCAAAAAACCTTTTCCTTCCAACCGGCCAAACCCGCCCATTGAAGGTCTGAATTTCGAAAGCTTGCAGTACGCTTTGCAAACCATATTAGAAGAACATTATAATTATGCTTTTGCCCCTCCTGAAATTTTTGAAGACGTAGTTGAGGAAGAAGTACCAGAAGAGGAGGAATCATCCCCCAATATCTTCGGTCACTTCTCTGACAGTATTTTTCAACCAAATTTTGAAATTGTCCACCCCTACAACACAAGAAGCAAGACACATAACAAACCTTCTTCTAAAGCGAGTAATAATGTGCTTCCAAAACAGTCGAAGCAAGCTGAAATTAAACAAAGTTTAGCAACCCTTGTTTTAGAATACAATTTAATCAAAGATATAAAAAATCCGAGGGCTAATATTTTTGTTTTTGAGCTGCTGAAATTTCCCCTTATTTTGCATAAAATGCTTCAAAGCGTCGCTGAAAATAGTAAAAACAGTGATCCTAGCAACAAGAAAATTGCAGAAATTGGTTCAAAAACAGCCAAAAGGATCCCAACTAAAACAAAATCTGAACCTCCAGATAAAAGGGATTTAGCTGAAAAAACTGTATCAAATGTAGATAAAATTATGTTAGGGACAACAACTAAAATCAGTAGAATTCTACTGTTAACACTCGGAAAAATGTCCCGCCTTTCTTGTTAACCTTTGAAATTTTTAATAGGAATATACATAATTGTATGGTCGATTGCGGTGCATCGTCAAATGTGATGCCTCTATCTATTTGTCAAAAAATAAATGCAAAAGTTCAACCGTATGATCTCAAAATCATTCAGCTTGATCAGACGAATGTTAAAGTAATCGGTGAGCTTAAGAATGTCCTGGTTAGATTATATTCCAATCCTAAGGTTCACCAGATTATTGACATTATTGTTGTTGACATCCCTGAAGTCTATGATTTTTTTTTTAAGCAGGGACTGGTCCAAATAGTTGCATGGTTACTTTGCCACAGAATGGTCTCATTTGTGGCTGCCAGAAAATGGACAGCCAAATAGAATCATGATAAACGAAGAATGTTATCTTAAACACATCGTGATGGATTTAAATGATGCAAATGAACCTTTCACTACATCTGCTAATTCATTTGAAATGCAGGGAATGAATACCTTCTTTGGTAACTTCATGACCGAAATCTCTCATATCACTGATCCAAGGTAGCAATTAGAAATTATGACCTATACTTAGACATCAGCTTGGCCAAGTGTGTCAAACACTACTAACGAAGCTCAAATCTGGTCATTGTACTTTGATGGATCCAAATCTAAAGAAGGAGTCGGCGCAGGATGTGTACTCATCGATCCCACAGGTAATAAGACTTTCATTGTCTGTCGATTAGAGTTCAAGTGCACTAATAACACCGTCGAACACAAAGCACTACTACAAGGGCTTAGGAAAGCTCTGGATATGGATGTACGGAATTTAATGGTATTCGGTGATTCATAAATCGTGGTTAGGCAGGTAAGAAACTCAATACATTGCTTATCACCACATCTGAAAAGTTACCAAACTAAGGTATGGAGTTTAATGCAAAAATTTTCATCATTTAACATAAATTCCATTCCTAGACTAAATAATTCGGAGGTTGATTTATTGGCTAATGTCGCTTCTAAACTATTGCCCGCAGAAGGTCTTTCTCCTAATGCATTTTCAATTGAATTGTATTTTAGGCCATCGATCCCAGATAACATCACCAATTGGAGAGTGTTCGACGATGACCAGCAGATCATCAACTTCTTGCATAGGGAGGACACCTTCCAAGGTGCAGTCATTGATGAAGACCTCCGCAATTTCACGGTAATATCAGATCATAGATCTCCTAAATCGACATCTGATCTGGTAAATTCTATCCCCAGATCTGTTGTAAGACTAGAGAAGTTTTATGACTTGCATGATAAATTTAGAGGGTCAGTTAATTGCAAAACGAACATTTCTTCTTTGATCTATGAGATGGTGAATTTAGGGACAAAGGAAAATCCTCAAAATATCAATTTGGGAACAAGATGCTCCAAGCAAGAACGATCTACTTTTACAAAATTGTTTAAATAATTTAAAGACGTTTTTTCCTGGACGTATGATGATTTGAAAACAATTGATCCTAATATCATACAACATGTCATCCCCATGAAACCCCAAACCCAACCTTTTCAACAGAAATTAAGAAAGATGCACCCTAAATTGGAACCCACTATTAAAAAAGAATTGAATAAACTACTAAATGCAAAGATAATTTTCACGGTAAGACACACACAATGGGTGTCTAATCTAGTTCTTGTAAGGAATAAAAGTGGTGAAATTCGACTCTGTGTCGACTTTCGAAACTTGAATCGAGTGTCTGATAAAGATAATTATCTCATTCCTCCAATGGAACAAATTCTTCAGCAGGTGTCTGGTTCCAGAAGACTTTCTCTGTTATATGGTTTTTCAGGATATAACCAGGTCCTCATGTCTCCCTCGGACCAGCTTAAAACCACGTTTCGTACCCCATGGAGCACTTATTCTTACAGAGATGCCTTTTGGGCTTATAAATGCTAGAGGAACTTTTCAGATAGCAATGGTCATTTCTTTCCATGGTCTCATAAATAAATTAGTTGTGGTCTATCTTGATGACGTTATGTCTTCTCTAAAGACAAGAAAGATCACTTGTCTCACCTTAGGGTTGTACTAGAACGATGTCGTAGGTTCAGTATATCTCTCAGCCCTAAGAAATTGGTCTTTGCAGTAGAGAAAGGTAAATTGTTTGGGTTTATAGTATCAAAAGACGGAATGATCATTGACCCTGAAAGAACCCAAGCAATCGCTAAACTCTCCCCTCCTTCCAAAAAAACCATGCAATCATTTTTAGGAAAGATTAATTTTGTCAGAAGATTTGTCCCAAGTTTTTCAGAAATGGTAAGACCATTGCAGAACTTAATTAAAAATGATGTTTTGTACCATTGGGGACCACAAGAAAGTCAATATTTTGACTCCATTAGAAAAGCAATAGTAGAAGCTCCTTCCTTGATGAGTCTTGATTTCTCTCAAGATTTCACTCTTTACACCTTTTCTTCTGACCGATCTTATGTTGTTGTGTTAACACAGAAAAACACTAAAAATAATGAGGTACCCATTGCCTTCATGAGATTATATTTCAAAGGAACAGACCTTAATTATCCAGCAGTAGATCAACATGCATGTGTTGTTTTTAAAGTAGTGAAACACTTATGGTCATACCTGCTGAAATCCAGAACCAAGGTTATTGTTCCTTACCCAGCTGTAAGAAACCTGCTATTACAAAAAGAACTGGGTGAGAGAAGGGAAAATTGGATGACATCCTTACAAGAGTATGACCTCAAAATAACCCCTACACAAATTATTAGAGGTCAAGGCCTATGTAAACTAGTTGTTGATTCAGTTAAAGAACAAGAAATTCAAATTAACACCTTTACTGTAAATCAGCATAACGAAAAACAAATCAGTTGTGCACAAGTTGTTGCCAATTCCTGGTATGAGAACGTTAAATTTTATTTGACACATGGATCTACTCCTCACCACCTTGATCCTAAAAACAGAAGAGAACTCAGGTTAAAATCTGCATCTTTCCAATTAATAAATGATGTTTTATTTCGAAAGAATTTTGACGATGTTCTTATGCGTTATTTAGAAAAGGAAGAATCCGAAAAAGCATTATTTGAACTTCATGCAGGTGAAGCTGGTGGACACTTCGGTGGAGACACCACTGCTTACAAAGTGTTAAGAGATGGGTACTATTGGCCCACTTTGTTTAAAGATGCCCACATGTTGTTCCATAAATGTATAGTTTGCCAAAAGGTTGTAGGACAGGTTAAGAAGGCAACATTTCCTTTGCAGCCTGTCACTGTAGATTCCCCTTTTCAACGATGGGGTCTTAACATCATAGGACCGATTAATCCTTCTTCCTCACATCAACATAAGCATATTATTACAGCAACGGATTATTTTACCAAATGGTCCAAAGTTGCACCTTTGAAAGTGGTAAACACGAATCAGGTAGTATCTTTCCTTAATTCCCATATCATCACTCGATTCGGAATTCTCGAATGTTTGGTCTTTGATAACGCCTCTTATTTCTCATCCCTCGATATGAATGTATTTGCCTTAGAAAAAGGGATTAAATTGAAATATTTTGCCAGCTGCTACCCTCAAGGAAATGGTCTAGCAAAATCAATAAATAAAAATTTAATCAAGATCATTAAGAGGACAGTTTTGGAAAACCACAAGAACTGGAACAATGCACTATATAATGCACTTTGGGTTGATAGGATGACACAGAAAACCTTTGTTGGTAATTCCCCTTTATTTCTCGTCTATGGAAGAGAAGCAATCCTCTCTCCACATTTTTTACTTCCATCTCTGCAATTATCGCACAAAGTCCAAGAAGAGAACTGCCCTCCTCTGGAAAGTCGAATTAATGCCTTGTTAAAACTGGAGGAAGTAAGAGCACAAGCAAAGCAGAAATTGGATCAGCATCAACAAATTGTAAAAAGATGGTTTGATTCAAATTCTTCTTCAAATAGGAATTTCGATGTCGGAGTCTTGGTTCTCAAATGGGATAAACCGCACGAGGGAAAGGGGGAACACACCAAGTTCCATAATCTGTGGTTGGGACCGTTTGTAATTTCTGAAAAATAAGGTCCCAGTTGTTTCCGTCTACATGATTTGGAGGGACGACCAGACACTTTCCCGGTGGATGGCCAAGCTCTCAAAAGGTATTTCTCCTGATGACTTCAGATGCACCTCTCTATACATATTTTTTTGTTTTAATTATCTTTTCTGTTTTTCAATTTTTGTTCTTTTCATTTTGCTTGTTTTCATTTGTTCCTGAAAAAATTTATGTCTGAGTCACCATTTTGTTCATGAAAGGAAAATCAGAAGTCCTATCCTAAACAAACAGTCGGTGCCATTTCAAAGCACCAGTACTGTAAATTGCTAAAACTCAGACTAGTAGAAGAAACTTTATGTTCAAAATAGTGTTCCTGGTTTCTCTTTACAATCATGAGAAGATACGATCATTATTAAAACTCTTGGCATTGTCCTTGTTTTTAAAGAAAACAACTCAAGTATGCCTTCATGTCCTCGAAAGGTTTTTCTTAACAAAAAACTAAGAGTTCAGATCATGATGAAGGTCGTCAAACGAGAAATTAAATTGGAAAATATCAAGTTTTTCGAAATCTGAAGTTTTCAGCATCACCTTGCTCTCTTGAATATCATTAAGTTTATGTCAAATTGTAAATAAATTATCGAGAGTTGAAAGCACTACAAAGTGTGGGAAGTTTATGTAAACCTGTCGAGATATTGAACATGTATGTTGGCAGCGAGTAAATGCATGCATGATGCCAAGGCAACTTCGTTGGGGTACTGAACAGGTCTGCGGGCAACGAAACAATGTCGGGTTTAAGAAAATTATCAGGTATGACTGTTGGAATTGATTGTAAATAATTCCCTTCATATTGAATGGATAATTCTTGGATAGGGTAGAGGTGTTAGAGTGGGTTAAATGACATCCTTGTTGAGGCTATGGACGCCTACTGGTAGCAGCATCCCTGCCAACATTATTGGAGTCAGTTGTCTAAAATTCATCTCACTCGTAATTAAAACTTGTCACCAAATTGCACCTGGACAGAAACACATCTGACGCTAGACTATGTGATTTTCTGAGTTTTGATCGGAATGCTTGACTTCCTGTCGACTGTTCTTTAAATGTTTCAATCATGTTGATCTATCCTAACATGAATTTTTTGGTGATGCATAGATAATTGCTTCGCCCAGTACGTCGTCATTGTTGGCAGCCCCACATGATCTTAATATTTAAACAAGAAGTTGAATGTTCTGTAGCTGCCTTCACCTCGATTTCATAAACTTTCACTTTGAGAACTTTGAGATAATTACTGGGCTAAGAAATATTTTGATTAATTTCTTATTTTCTGCATTTTCATTTTGTTTTATGTTTGATTCATGATTGTAAGCATGAATCAAACATAAAACCTACCCTAGTGTTGTAATGTTGTATGCCTTAGAATGCATCCTTTTGAAGGTCACCATGCTTACATGAGATCTAAATCTAATGTTTGAATGACCTATTTTAGATGTTTTGGGCTCTTGATCTAGTTATTGTATGGTTCAATAGTTTATTTTATTAAGAGCCTTTGATACATTGGTTATCCCCCTCGCTAACTTAAAGGTCATATGAATAGACATTCCAATGAATACATGCCCGATGTACTCGCATCCTTACCTCACCTCGTTGGCTTAATGTATTAATGATTCATTCATTGCATTCATAGGGTTCGATACTCTATATGTTTGGTTCTCATTACAAGGAATGGTAAAGCATCTGTGATCAAACCCTTGGTGTTTTCTCCCACTACCTTTGATATGATAACACACAGGTTTTGTCATGGTCATTTCTCCACTATCCATTCGGATTTGTTCCTATCACTTCTACCATCCAAAACTAAAACTATTTTTAGTTATCCTTGTTACATTTTGGTCGCATTTTTCATGGCTCGTGTCGTTCGCTTGGAGACGAATGGATGTCAGGCATTACTCTCTCACGACGATGTGATCGAGGACTTAAAAAGACAAGGCTGGGATGTTTTTCTTAAAATATTTGAAGGCTATAACCTTCAGGTGGCGAAGGATTTCGCGCAAACCTTCGATGGTTGCAGAGCAAAAATTGGGGACACACAGTTAGAGCTAACTGAGGGGTTTGTAAGTGAAGCAATAGGGCTTCCATCGACAGGAGAGAAATGGTTCAAAAACTCATGAATTGAAGGAGTACCCTAGAGCCTGTTTATGATGTCCCTAAAAATCAACTGTTGTGAAAAAGGTATTCCCATCTCCCTGGTTAAACCTAGGTGGCATAGCCTGTTGTTGATTCTCAAACAATTTGTGACCTGTGAGGGTCGATACAGATTAGTCTTCCTCTATCATATTCGCTTACTCGTGCATTTCATTGGTTTTGAATTAAGCATGTCATTTCATCTATTGAGAAGTATCTATAAAATGTCCAAAAGATATAAGAGACAAAGTGTTGATTCAAGTCTTTTCCATCACGGATTGAATAAAAGTTTGTTGATTCATCACTTTTCAACCATGGGCAACTGATGGGATAAGTTTTTGATAAGAAGTGGTTTTTCCACAACCATTCCTGTAGTAAACCCTAACTTAGGCGAGCCACTGATTAAAAACCAGCTGGGTATTTCAAGAAATGGACCAGACTCTCTTAAAAGAAACCCTCTAGATGCAATGATGCCAAGTAAACCTTCATCTGAAAAAATTATTGTTGAATTGGAGGTAACTGAACCTCTTATGCCTAATATTGATGCTAGCCTGAACGTCATTATAAAGCCAGATGTTGAGAAACCTTGCAAACAAACAAAGAAAAAATGCAGAGACTTAGGTTTCCAGAACAAAAAGGCAGGTCACCTTCTTTCAAGGAAATTGAGGAACCGAAATGATGCTCATCTAAGCTCGATTGGTCCGATCGAGGTCGATGAGGTCTCAGACTCTAAAATAGAAGATTTTCTAGCTTTGGAAGACCCGAATTGTCAAGGTTACAGGAAGAAAGTTATTGTTCCTACTGAACCCTATGACTTTGTGACAAATTTTCCACCGTGCCTCAAAGGTGAGGAGGGGTTCTATGGTATTGGGCTCGATCAAGGGAAAATAGAAGGTAAGGTTGATACATCCATGTTTGATTGTACACTTCATCGACCTGCCTTTCCTCCTGTACAGTGTGATGTTTGTTTCCATTGGATCGAGCGGTATTACAACGACATACCCATTCTTCATGCCTGGATTAAAACACTTACTGCCCAAAATGAATCATTGAGACAAGAAAATATCAACCTCAAAGTGCACGCAGAGAGGAAAGATAAACGCATCAAGAGAGAAGGAAACATAATAATAAAAAATGCAACAAATGTCAAAGCGGTAGTAAATTCTGAACTACCTGACCCATCTTTAGTCAAATTTTAAATGGTAAAACAGTTTTCTCTCTTGTTTTATTCCTGTTATCTATTTTTGAATTGAATCGATTTGGAATTTGATTTTGTTTGCTAAGATAAGACTGGCTACAGAATCTTTCGATTCTATAGCCAAGTCTCTTTTTAAATAAAAAATAGAAATTAGTTATGGGTAATTTTGTAACTTATTTTTGTTTTGTTTTTCATGAAATAGTAGATCTCGTTGTTGATCATCTGGGGGAAACATATTCGATTATGCATCTGAATGATTAGTAGTTTCGTTTCTATTTGTTTTGCAAAAACTTTGATCAATTTTTTGAGTAAAATCAACTCTTGTTATGAGTGGTTGTTAGCCCACTATTTTTGTAATATTTTTTATTTTATGAAATCCTATCCTATCATGTGAGATAGGAGAATGTGATTTCAAATCACTTTAAATACTGTTCATTTTGTAAGTAATGATCATCTTGGCATGGAACAGATTATGGACAAATAATCTTTAGAACTTAATGGACCAGCTTTTAGCATTTCGGCTTTAGACCAATGTGAAGTTGTCTCATTTATGTTTTGTCTCATTTATTTTGGAATATTAATATTTTATATAGATTTAGTCTAAATGACATATGATGTTCCATTTTATTCATGTTTTAAATGTTGTTTATAATTTGTTGTTTCACAAATTATCACTGTGATCGTTATATCGATTTTAATATCATGATTTACGTATGATATTTAGTTTATTGATAAAATGAATGTTTTACATTAAGATTTATGTTACTGTAATCATTCATAATTATAAGATCATTGTGCATACATGTCTACTATTTTGTTCTCATATCCTAGTTGTCAATAAACATCTGGAGTTTGCTCGGGAGGCATCAGTACAAGTCTGTCATAGATTTTTCTTACAGGTAGGACAGTTGGAGTTTTGGATAGCACAGAGGCATAGACATGGTATAAAACTAATCTCAGGTTGGCTTTGTTTCCATTTAATTTCTTTTATTTTACCTATTAGTGAAACAAGACAGTTTTAGATCGGCTTTGACCATCACTCTATCCTTGTTTCATAACATGTTTTATTTAAGTTCTTAGATTTATTATTAGAAAACAGAAAATATAAAAAATGTTCTTTCTTTATCTACTTTTGAAAACAGCTACCAAACATTGATTTTGCAAGGCATCTATTAAAAACTTGCAATCTGTAATTACTATGTACATAATGGCATGTTCATATTTATCTTTCTGTTGAATGTATTTGTAAACAATTAGTTTAAAGTTTACATATTATTATAGTTTTAGTATTAGTTAGTTTATTTCTTTTCTTTGTTTTAGGACCCTAGTTGGCTAATGGAGCCATTAAACCTGTCATAACAGGTTACACCAAACGGCTTGGGTTATCTAGACAACCCCGGACCGAATCTATTCTTCCAGTTGACGGCATGTCAAATTTGCCTGTCAACACCACTCAATGAATAACTTGGAGTCTCCATGGATTTGAATTTTAGATATACCTTTCTCAATGGTTATTCACATGAACCTTCACCAGATCGCAGACATGACTAAAACCACAGTTTGGGGTCAATCCTGGAAGGATGCACAACATATTGGATTGAGGAAGGTTTTTTCTGGAGCTTGGTCAAATTATACAAGATCTCTTAAACTAGGGCATATCGGAATCACTAAAAGAGAGGATGAATTAGTATGGCAACACAACCCCCACGGTATCTACACTCCAAAAGCAAGCTATACCCAAATCAACATAAATATCCTTCAATGGGACCCCTCCTGGTGGTGGAAAGGGGTGTGGAAAGTAAAATTCCCTTTAAAAGCACACATCTTCATGTGGTGTCTGATAAAAAAAAAAATCCCCACATGGGACAGGATGACGCTCAAAAATCTAGAAGGCCCAGGTTGGTGCATTTTATGTCAGGCGGATGAGGAATATCTCCCACATTTATTCTTATGGTGCCCCATTGTCAAACAATTTTGGTTTGATTGCTCACTAGCACTAGGCCAAGCTTGTGTGTGGCAAGGCCAAAACATTAAAGAGGCATGGAGAAATTGGGTTTCAAATCCAACAAATAACAATATAAAATCCCTCCCTCTGATCATAAATTGGGGTATGTGGATGGCTAGAAATGTTGTTATTTTCAATGTTCACTCGTCAGTCCTAGAATTTATAGCTACCTAGGGCTTGTGCATACTCTCACATTTCCCACAATGGAAAGACCATAACCTGGTTTGTCAAGTAGTAGAAGAATTGGTGGACCATTCCAAACCGTGGGCCTATTTTGGTGGGGCCTCACAAAATGATGGTCAAATATGTGGAAGAGGAGGAGTCCTTCATATGTTAGATTCCCATTTTTTCAACCTCAAACTGGGCTTGGGATCGGGGTCAAATAACTATGCAGAACTGATGGCACTCGAATTCCTACTTAATTTTGCAAGGGAAAAAGAAATAAGATCCCTCCATATCTTTGGGGACTCTATGGTGGTTATAAATTGGGTTAGAAAAACAAAAAGATGTCACAATATCAAACTGCTTCCCATTCTTGAAGATTTTTTTATTATTCTAGCTTCTTATGAAGATTACTCTGTGTGAAATGTCTACAGGGAAAGAAAAATGGAAGCCAATGTGTTCTCTAAAGCATGTATTCATGTGGATTTTGGGCAATAGCATATAGAGAAAGTAAAGGAAGGTACACATTTTGAATATTACCATAGGCCTTTCATAGATATGGAGGGAGAGACAAGCCATGTTTGTGGTCCACAGCCTTGAATCCCCCTGAAATGTTCATTTGGTATTTTTTGTTGATATCTTCTTTTTGTCGATATCCTCATGCAATGGTCCCTGTTTTGGCAACCTTTGGATTCTTTTTGGGCCTATTATCAAATGGTGGAGTACACATATTTAGCTTTTTGTTGTTGATACTTTGGGTTCATTGGCTACAGTTTTTATTTATACTCTCATCATTGCGTATAGAACAGATGCAACACTTTTGTTTTACAACACTAGGTGCAGGTGCAACTTGTTATGCAGAATTACTTAAGAGTATTTTTGGTTTTATGTCACTTGAAAGAAGAAAAACTATATGTAATTCTCTATGCCTTTAGTGTTGAACTTCTCCACCCTCTTATGGCTGAGAAGAATAGAAGACAAAATACATGGTCACATGTATTTATTGAGAATGTAATTTTTCTTTCTTCCTAAAATAAAATTTACGCTTTTTTTCTTCAGAAAAAAAAATGGTTATTCACATGTGTAATGTACCACAGCCCAATCGAGGGACATTATAGTGTGGAATGCACATAAAAATGAAACGTTTTCTAACTAATTTAATTCATTTACAATTAACTCATTTCTTGCAGCTTTTGGCTACAAATTAAAACATATTTAACTACCATCTATAACCAGAAAACAAATGCATCTACAACATGCTAATAATCAACATGAAATGTAGTTAAGCAACTCATTACAGTAGCATATAAATCATTATAATTTACATAGAATTCATGCACAACAATAACACATGTGAACAACATGACAACAAGATAAAACACTTATCTTTAAACAAGAGTTGTGAAACTAGCTGCTTGGGATGGACGTTCCACCAAAACATAGACTAATTGTTCCAAATATCAACAACTAGTCACCCTCGAGCTGAGGCTAGTAATCCAAAAAAGAGGGTGGTCTCTCACAGTCCACTCACAACTCATAGAACTCTCAACCCAACTGACATTCTCCTACCTATCCCGATTTTTCCATCAACTCTCTTCCTCTTGACCTGTCCAACCTAAGGAATGCACCATTCGTTTATCAGGGATAACCCAAGGGGTCTCTCTAGCATAGGTAGCTAGGAATCTCTCAGCTGGGAACTCAAGGGGAAATTTCTGCTAGGAAAAACTATCAGCAAATCAACAACAAAGATGTTTGTTTTAGTGCAACTCACACAACAATTCACACTTCAGGTGTGACAACCTGGCTCTTCATTTTTCCATCTCCAATTCACTCCAATTACACTCCAACATGCTCTAGAATTATCCCTCCATGGTTGCATCAACTTCAATCTATAGTCCTTGCTCTCTCCTTGCTCCTCATCAACAAAAACTCAATGTGTAAAATTGTTGTCCCAACCCATACAAATTTCCTCTCTTTGGTTGTCTTTATTGACTCACACTCTTCCCCAAGATGATTGTACTCAACCCCCATGTACCCAATAATTTTTGGATGTGACCACTCACACCCACCCTCTTACATGTATTCAATGATTGGCTTTGGGAACACTCAATCAAAAATGGGAAGGTTCATATACAAATAGAAAATTTAGGAAAATGGTTTGAATTAATATACATGGGTAATCCCCCCCCCCTTGGACCCCTCTCGGACATTATCCTAGACAACCCCCCCTCTCGTGGATTAATTCATCCCCCATCTCTTGTCCATGTCCCCTTAGCATCTAGCATCACATTTTATTATTAAAACATTGAAATACAATTCACATATTACATAACTTTGGCAGTAGCCACACATTATATCTACATAAGCATTAATTAAAAAGAATATTATAGTGGGGATGTTACAACATGAACAAAGCTAAGTTATTCCATTCAACAAAGTTACTAGTGTATTCACTTAATCTAACCTTAAAACACAACTTATGTGAATTCAACTAGTATAACACACCCCTAGCTCCACATATCTTTGAGGTAGCTGACAAGCTCCAAGATCAAAGAAAGCTCAAGGTTTGGACTTCTCAATCACCAAATTTATGAGTAGCTTTAAATTTTTATCCTTTTAGTAGACCAGATACCCTCATATGTGAACTTAACTTAATGATAAACCTAGAATGGAATAAAACCACATTCCTTGCTTACCAAATAGCCTATGCCACAACTAGAGGCAATGCTTTATTGTCCTCAGGTAATGGTTCCTCATGTATACAAACCAATAGATATTCACCCTACCAGATTCCCCCAACCTCATGATAAGAAGAGTGTATATTCCCATACCTCTTTTACATAAGGTCATTTGACCAATAGATGATCAATAATTTTCCCATCTTACTTAGGAAAGAACATATACGTGGTCCTTGTTATGCTCATCTTTGGAGTACATCTTAGGTTAGAACTTAATTGGAAAAATCCAACCACATAAAACTTGTAATTTTCAATTGTTCTCTTACCTTCCAAATTGGCTTCCATTGCCATCCTTCCTATCCTTCATCTTCCCCATTGAAAATTGACTTATATCGCAACTTAGTTGAGTATTGACTTGAGGTCATATTCTTCGACTAGACCAAAGAAATCGCTGCGATACTAAGTCTTATTACATTATGAATTAATATTTGTAGTAAAACACCCCAACAGATAGCACCATTGCCTTCCAAACCCAACATTCCAAATCCTTTCCATCCTTGTTGCCACAATGGAGAAGTTTGTGGATATGTTGCAATAACTAGAGAGAAATTTCCTTGTGATTGAAGGGAATCCACCAACTATTAGGGGAGTTTGCAATTGCCAACATGCCCTACCCATGGATCTTTCCCTATCCTTATCTTCACTCCATTCCAATATTCAAGACTAACCAATTTCCTAGCAAAGAAAAAAACAACACCAACACTAAATTCCAAATAAAAACATATTTGAAATAGATTTGGTAGATTTCAACACTGTGAGGATCTAAATATTTTAGAAGAATTAATTTTTAACAAAGACTCTCGTGATTGATGAATATCCATAAACTCTTTGCTACTAAATATTATTCAAACTAATATATATTTTTTAAACCTTATCCCCAACATCCGTAAGCCATGTTATTTTTTCCATTTTACCAAAGAAATATTTTCCTATTCTTTTTTTCCTTCCCATAAACTTAAAAATATTTTGTTTGTATCTTTCCCAACATACCATTATGAATATAAGCCATAAAGTGCTAATATCAATATGTCCTCACGTATACAATTTACTAAGTTCAATATATCCCCAATATATCCCCTCTTGAAAGTCATTTGTTACACCAAGTTGTTATTATTTTTTAGACTTTCTAATATAACCCTATCTAATTTCTAAAACCATAATCATTATATTTCATAACAAAGCCTAGATTTTTAAACCTTTTATTAAAAACATCTCAGTGTTTATCTTGTTATGACTTTTATAATATTTGAACAAAAGGTTTATATCATACTCTTAATAATACAATTTATATAATTCTATTTAGTTTTATAATTTCACCAAGAGCACATAGATATCTTCTTATGACTTTTATAATATTTGAACAAAAGGTTTATATCATACTCTTAATAATACAATTTATAGATTTTTATTTAGTTTTATAATTTCACCAAGAGCACATAGATGCATCTATAACCTTGTAGGGATGTGATGTGTAACAAAATGTACTCCTAATAAATTAAATTAAATTAAAAATTAAAAAATAATAAATAAACTATAATAATAAATAAAAATAATATATAATACTTTATATCACTATAAAGAGAAGTGTTAGCACCCTCCTCCTTTAAAGATTTCACCAAAAGCTCAATTGGTCATATGACTTCCTCTAAGTTCCTCTAAGTCATAGGGTGGGCTAGCCCAAGTATCTGCCAACTCTGTTTCAAAGGAGAGGAGACAGTCGATCATCTATTCACCCACTGCTAATTCACTCGACTTGTTTGGAACAAAATTACACAGGACTGCAACCTTAATACGGATTGGCTTGGAAACACTACTCGGGATTGCTTGGAGCATTAGACCACTGCAGAGAAATATTACAAAACTCTTCCTCTTATGGTTAACTGGTATATTTGGTTGTCCAGGAACTATAAAATTTTTGAAAACAAGATTCCAAACAGTAGTGTTGTAGCTTTCAAATCCCTCGGAATGTTTCAAAGGTGGAGAAATTTGTATCCGGATAAAGACAAGAACAGGCTTCTAGTCAAGCCTCCTCACATAATTGATATACAAATAGGGTGGTTTGACGGCGCATCACAACATAATGGAAATCTGAGCGGGGCAGGGGGGGATGATAAAAGTTAGCACAACTTCCATTTACAGGTGGACTCTCTGTTGTGGCCCAGGCACTAATACGAGGGCCGAATTACTAGGTGCCTAGGCAACTCTTCATCTGGCCTCTAGGCTTAATATAGACCGTCTACATTTGATAGGGGACTCCAAACTTATCATTAACTGGATAAATCAAAAGGGTAACCTACATACCATAACTCTCTTAGCATGGATAGACAGATTACGATTGCTCAAGTGCCATTTTAAGGAACTTTTCTTCTCACACATCTCTCGTGAGTACAACATGGAAGTGGATCTTTTATCCAAGTCTTCCCTACAGAGAAAAGTAGGTGTCCTATACTTCAGCCATTGGCTGGATGGACATGAGGGTCCCACATACTCCATTCAAAAATTTTAAGACGGCTGACACTCCTTGTCTTTGATCTACAACTGTACAGTTACTTACTTCTTTATCTACTAATTTTCCCCATCTAAAGACATGTTGAACTTACCGGATTGTTTTATTTGCAATTCAAAATCCGACCAATTGACAACATGCTTGACATGCTTGCCTCATGTGTGTAGAAGATCTATCTGGATAGAGAACTTGTTGTTGATGTAATT